>CM046442.1:11341951-11889451 GCA_025506515.1 Flaveria trinervia | reverse complement strand
GGTTTTGAACAGTATTTCCTATAATACAGATTGAACAGTAATTTTTAATATCCTTCGCTCATAACCATTTATAACCAAACCATTAATATAGGAAACACACTTACAAAAATTTAGGAAATAGTTGTGAATGCTCTAAAAGGAGTGAAAAGAAAGAAAAAAAACTATTGTGTTTTGGAATTTTTTTAATGAAAGGAAACTAAAAAAAGTAAGAAATTTACATTCTCAAGTTTACTTAACTAGAAAAAAAATAAAAGGAAATAGACAGAAAATAATAACTAAATCAATCATTCTAAAATTGAGAAACAAAAAAGAAAAAAAATATTACTTTATTTTCTCTCTCAAGAAACATACCGATAGTGTAGGGAGGTTTGATTCTCTAACTTGTGCCCCATACTTTTCTTTTGTTTGGAATCATTGTTTTTAATTTTAAGGTTCGGATGGTGGAGGAAAAAACACGTGATCCATTATTATTTAAATAAATAGTTATTTTTCAGATTATTTATTTTCTTTTTGTTTATTTAGAATACAGTTCTCATTCTCTTTTGTTTTGAAGGAGACTTGTTTTCCTATTTTTAACACACTTATTTATAATGAAAAATCTTAAATTGTTTATAAACTATATCATTACTTATTTTATTTTGTTCTAAACAAGTTATTATAAAGATTATTGTATATGTTGAAAGAATTAAGGTTCTCATTCACGCATGTATATACGTGAAACTGGAATTTTTTTAACAAAAACGTCTGTCGCTTGGCTTGTAGTTGCGCACTTCACAACTCGGGAGACGTTGGTTCGAGTCTCGGCGCTCCTCCCACCTGTAATTTTTGGGTTTTTTTTACTTTTGTTTATTGTTATCTTTTTTTCTTTTTGTTTATAATTTCTCCCGTGGTTTTTTAAATAGTTTAGCTTTATGTTGTTATGTCTCTATAAATAATATTTTTTAAATATTTTTCCTGGTTTTATCTATATTGCAATATTGGTGTGTGCTTATTTTTTGTGCCAAAGATTAACATAAATCATCTGAAAATATGTGAAATATTCATAAAGCGGAAGAACATCTACGACAACCCTTGTCGCATCACACAGGCATGCTTACTAGTCTATTACATTTTGTATTTTGTGTTTCACTGCAACTCTTTTTGTCATGCTTTTGTTAGTTGTTCCTAAGTTTAATAGGTTGTATAGTAGTTTCTAACATCCCTAAATTATATGTTGTAGAACTTGGTGGTGAATCTGTATCCAATATTAACTAAAGATTTATCCTGTTATTGTATTGATACGTTGGATTCAAGTGTTGTTTCGGGTTGATTAACATCACTTTATATTCCCATATTACCATTCTATAAGGTCTAGTGGAATAACCCTAGTTAAACAAAACCTCACTATGAAACATGGATCCAGGGACAACACTGTGACATCCGATAAATTTCCGTTACCAAACTCCTTTAGTTTCGTTAAGTCTTGTATACACGTGTCGTGAGCACACACTAGTTGTCGTTTAACGTTGGTGACATAATAATAATGGATGATGTTAATTTAATGGGAATCTAATTGATTATGTAATTATTGGGTTATGTTTATGTGTTTACGCGTTTTTAAAAGGTTAATTAGAAAATTAATCGCGTAACGCGGAAACGTGCCTATTATTCGTATGTCTTGTGTTTTTATAAAGATAAGATATATAATGATTTTCATAAGTTTATATCTTTATATTATGAAGTTAAAAACACTTTACAAAGAGTTTAAAGCCTAGTTTTTATAAAATACAAATTACAAGGGTTAAAAGGGTAATATGTAAATTAAAATTAAACAAAACAAATCCCAACCCTAATCCCCACCCATTCGGCCGCAAGACATCTCCCAAACCCCCTCCCTTTGCGAAAATCAGCCAAGAACAAGCATCAAAACATCAATTTGATTCGATTACAAGGCATACAACACGTAGGAATCATCAATTGCAAGTTAATACACGTTTAAAGGTTAGATTTTTCATGTTTTTGTGAGGTTTTGTTGAGGGCCGAACCCTAGTTGCGAAATTAACCTTCATGGAGTCGAATTTGATGTTGTTTGGTGATGTTAGTATGTTAGTTAGATTGAATATATGTTAGTTAACGTCGATTATGCATGAATTCTATGTTTTTAAAACTTGTATTCTTTATTTAAAAGGTTAACCGGGTGCAAGTTGTCCTAATGAACATTGTCACGACCTGTTAAGTCGTGGTAGGAGGCAACAACGTAACACAGTCAGCTTCAATTGCGAAATCACTATGAAATAATATTTATTGTTAATGGACTAGCTATCTGTTACAATACGCTACTTGTACATCTCTATTATTAAACTGTTTATGTTTGAATATCTCTTGAACTCACCAACCATTGTGTTGACATTTTTATTATGCTATTCTCAGGTCATTAGCTTGCTTGCCATAGGAGCACTACATGGTCCACTGCATTCTATGACACGGTCTTCAAGACAAATTTTATCATTTTAATAATTAATGATTACTCTTTTGGGATTGGCACGTGTTTTGCCACAATTATACTTTTATTTCTTTGGGTTGTTTTCAAAACGCTTCCGCACTGTTTAATTTATTTACTTTGGGTTGATTTCATTTAAATTATGGCATATAGAGTCGTTCTGAGTAACTATTGACTGTGATCCTGGTTTGTTCACACGCCTCGCGGTAAAACTCCGCAAGTGGATTTTGAGGGTGTGACAGATTGGTATGAGAGCCATTGGTTATAGGGAACTAGGTTGCATACACACTAGACTATAACCGCACACAGTTAATTAGTTATATGTGCCTTATTCTCATCTACTGTATACTCATTGGCATACACGTCACACTCTCTACAGCATGGCATCGTCTTCGAGAGCTCCGGGTAAATGACCTGAATCACCTACACGGTCTGAATCCCCACCTCCCGCACCTGTAGCTAATGATGGATTTGATTGGCCCCGACTGGCTTATCCCCAAGAGGAGATTGACTGGGATCAACCATTTGCATTGATGAAGCGTGACCCTCCGCTAGACTGGTGTTCCCATCCTAGATTTGTTGACCATATCATGTTTAGGGAGCGCGTACCTGTCCCAAAGCCAAGGACTAGGAACAATGCCAATCAACCCATGCCTTCACTCCCACGAACGGCGCAGTCCAACGAGCAACTGATTGCTGCACTAATGGCTGCACTGGATACAGAACAACATCGAGTAAGGCGGCTCACGGGTGATGTCTGTACACTACAGCAAGAGGTGTACAACCTGAGACATCAATTGGATGAACTCGAGGAACAACAGGGGAAGACCCTGAACGGTTGTCACCATATGCAAGATGGTCTTATGGCACTCCAAGGGCACGTGACTGCTCATGAACAGCGGGACGCCGTAGCCGATAATAGGATTGCCATTTTAGAAGCCCAACTAGCGGCACTTCAGATTGCTATAGCTCTGCTCCTGCAGCAGACCCTGAGGATGAGGAGGATCCCGAGGAGGGACCTGAGGAAGAGGAACCGGAAGAGATGGAGGATGATAGTGATGGGTCAGATGTTGTCGATTGACCTCTTATATGACTTAGACTATGTAGTGTTTTCTTTTTTTTGAAACCTATGTGGGAAGGGTTGTTTCCCCACATGAACGACAAACTTCAATTTTGACATTGCTAAATACATTGTGACTCATTTGCAATTTATTTACTTTGGTTATTATTTTTGTTATGAATGTTGTGGTTGTGATGATTCGTTATTTCTTTTGTTTACTGTTTACTATGCTTCAATGAGTTAAATATGTTTGATGTTACTCATTATTGTATTTGTGAATGTAAAGTGAAAAGAATGGACGCCCGTGGACGTGGACGTGGACGTGGTCGTGGACACGGACGTGGATGTGGCACCGGAGAACAGGGTGGTGGTGCTATTAACATGACTCCCGCAGAATTGGCTGCTCTAATTAATGAGCATGTTCAGGCGGTAGTGGCTGCTGCCCACGCGGGTCAGACAGCAGGTAAACAATGATAGAAAGATAAATCTGATATCCTTCATAACTGTAGGGGATGTCTGATTAATGTGTGTTGTGTTAAAACAGGACCACCAGTGTGTACCTACAAGTCCTTCATAGACTGTAAACAACACACCTACAGCGGTACAGAGGGTGCTATAGGGCTTGTACGCTGGTTTGAGAAGACTGAGTCTGTTTTCTCCAAATGTAACTGTCCACCAGCGGATCAAGTAAAGTATGCCACGGGACTTTAGAGGGTGCTGCTATGTCTTGGTGGAACGCACAAGTCCAGATGCTTGGACAAGTGATGGCGAATGGACTTCCATGGGATGAGTTCAAAGCAATGATGACCAAGGAGTACTGTCCTCGCAGCGAAGTACAGAAGTTAGAGATGGAGTTCTCGCAACTGAAAATGCAGGGCTCGAAAATTGAGGCTTACACCACCAGAACCCATGAATTAGCAACTTTGTGCCCGGGAATGGTGAATGAGGTGCATAAAAGGATAGAGCATTACATATGGGGATTGGTACTTGAAATCCAAAGTATGGTAACTGCTTCCAATCCAGCCACAATTCAGCAAGCCATCCAGCTAGCTCACAGGCTAACTGACCAAGCCGTGGAGCAAGGACGTCTACCCAAACGGAGCGCTGTGGCAAGCGTGCCCGACAACAAAAGAAAGTGGGATAATGCCAACAACACCAAAGCAGCATCATCTTCCAGTGGTCAACCTCAATCTCAACAGCAACAACAACCAGTTCAGCAGCAACGGAGGTTTGACAATAACCGTAACTCCAACCAGACGCCTGCAAATAATCAAGGACCCAGTGGTTATGGTGGTAGGCATCCAAAGTGCACTCGGTTTAATTACCATCATGTGGGAAGGTGTGATAGTTTCAAGTGCCAACGTTGTGGAAAAATTGGACACGCTGCAAAGGATTGTCGTGGTGCACTGGTAAGGAGGCCACAACAACCTCAAGAAACTCCCAAGGGTTGTTTTGAATGTGGGAAAGAAGGGCATTACAAGCGAAACTGCCCACAACTAAGGAGGAACGGAAATGGTAACAATAACACCAACAACCATGGTAACAACAACAACAATGGTAATAATAACAACAATGGTGGAAATGGTACTGGAAATGGCGGCAATAAAGATGGAGCCAAGGGGAGAGCCTTCGTCATTGGCTCAGGTGAGGCTCTAAATGATCCCATAACTGTTATTAGTAGATTCTCAGTTAATGGTTGTTTTGCTATGGTACTATTTGATACTTGAGCCGATAGGAGTTTTGTGTCCTTAAAGTTCTGTAGTCTTTTAAGTGATATACCCTCTGCTTTAGAATCTAAATACACTGTGGAATTAGCCGACGGTAAACAAATCCATGTAACGCATATCCTTAAAGACTGTAAGATAGAACTTGCTGGTCATACTTTCACTATAGATCTCATGCCTGTTACGCTGGGGAGTTTTGATATTGCGATAGGCACGGATTGGCTCTCTAGCAAGCAAGCGGAAGTCATATGTCATGAGAAGATCATACGGATTCCGGTTGGTGACCAAATTCTTACCGTCAGAGGTGATAGGAGTGGTGATGTGATAGGCATCATCTCATACATGAAAGCTCAAAAGTTGTTACGAAAGGGCCGTGTGGCTATCCTAGCACTTGTAACCGATAAGCAGACAGAAGAAAAGAGAATGGAGGATATTCCCGTAGTATGCAACTTTCCAGAGGTGTTCCCAGAGGATCTTCCTGGATTACCACCTCACCACCAAGTGGAATTCCAGATTGAGTTGACTTCCGGCGCAGCTCCGATTGCTAGGGCACCTTATCGATTAGCACCGAACGAACTACAGGAGTTGTCGTCACAACTTCAGGAGCTTTTGGATAAGGGCTTTATTCGACCTAGTACATCACCTTGGGGAGCTCATGTTCTCTTTGTTAAGAAGAAGGATGACACATTCCGGATGTGCATCGATTATAGAGAGTTAAACAAGGTAACAGTCAAGAACCGATACCCTTTACCTCGTATCGACGACTTATTCGATCAACTTCAAGGATCATGCTATTATTCGAAGATTGACTTGAGGTCTGGTTATCATCAACTCAAAGTTCGAGAAGAAGACATAACCAAGACTGCGTTTCGTACTCGTTATGGTCATTATGAGTTCTTGGTCATGCCTTTTGGGTTGACTAATGCACCTGCTGTGTTCATGGACCTCATGAACCGCGTGTGCAAACCTTATCTTGATCAGTTTGTCATTGTGTTCATCGATGATATTGATATATTCTAGGACCAAGGAGGAGCATGAAGAGCACTTACGAATGATCTTGGAACTGTTGAAAAATGAGCAGTTGTATGCTAAATTCTCAAAGTGTGTCTTTTGGATAAGAGAAGTACAATTCCTAGGTCATATTGTTAAGGAGAAAGGGATACACGTTGATCCTGCCAAAATTGAGGCGATAAAGAATTGGACTACACCCAAAACGCCGAGCGAGATAAGACAATTTCTGGGATTAGCAGGATATTACCGACGATTCATAGAAGGATTTTCTAAGATCGCACAACCTCTCACAGCCTTGACTCATAAAGGAACGACATACAAATGGAGTGAGAGTCAAGAATCAGCTTTCCATTTATTAAAACAAAAACTCTGTACTGCCCCGATATTAGCATTACCAGAGGGAACAGATGACTTTGTGGTGTATTGTGATGCATCCATTCAAGGATTGGGTTGTGTCTTGATGCAATGAGATAAGGTGATAGCCTACGCCTTGAGACAACTAAAGGTTCATGAGAAGAACTATACCACCCATGACTTAGAATTGGGTGCAGTGGTTTTTGCCATCTGGAGACATTACTTGTACGGTACCAAGTGCACTATCTACACCGATCACAAGAGTCTTCAACATATCTTCGAGCAAAAAGAGTTGAATATAAGGCAGCGACGTTGGGTGGAACTACTAAATGATTATGATTGCGCAATTAAGTATCATCCGGGAAAGGCGAACGTAGTTGCCGACGCCCTAAGCAGGAAGGAAACAGCTAAACCCCGATGAGTGCGAGCTTTACAGCTTACTATCAGTACCCAACTGCCCGAACAAGTTAAGGAGGCACAGATAGAAGCTTTAAAAGTAGAAAATATTGGTTTTGAGTTGTTAAGGGGAATGGATAAACAGCTAGTGGTGAAAGAGGATGGAATTTGGTATTTCATGGATAGACTTTGGGTGCCTGTTTATGAAAATCTGAGAGATTTATTATTTTTTCTTTCTTCTTTTCAATTTTATTAATTTTTTTCTCCACTCACAACCACTTAAAATATATTAAAAATATTATAGGGTTTTGAACAGTGTTTTCCTATAATACAGATTGAACAGTAAATTTTTAATATCTTTCACTCACAACCACTTATAACCAAACCATTAAGTATAGGAAACACACTTACAAAATTTAGGAAACAGTTGTGAATGCTCTAAAAGGAAGTGAAAAGAAAGGAAAAAAACTATTGTGTTTTGGAGTTTTTTTAATGAAAGGAAACTAAAAAAAGTAAGAAATTTACGTTCCCAAGTTTACTTAACTAGAAAAAAAATGAAAGGAGATAGACAGAAAATAATAACTAAAATCAATCATTCTAAAATTGAGAAACAAAAAGAAAAAAATATTTACTTTATTTTCTCTCTCAAGAAACATACCGATAGTGTAGGGAGGTTTGATTCTCTAACTTGTGCCTCGTACTTTTCTTTTGTTTGGAATCATTGTTTTTAATTTTAAGGTTCGGATGGTGAAGGAAAAAACACGTGATCCATTATTTATTTAAATAAATAGTTATTTTTCAGATTATTTATTTTCTTTTTGTTTATTTAGAATACAGTTCTCATTCTCTTTTGTTTTGAAGGAGACTTGTTTTCCTATTTTTAACACACTTATTTATAATGAAAAATCTTAAATTGTTTATAAACTATATCATTACTTATTTTATTTTGTTCTAAACAAGTTATTATAAAGATTATTGTTTCTTTTATTATATGTTGAAAGAATTAAGGTTCTCATTCATGCATGTATATACGTAAAACTGGAATTTTTTTAACAAAAACGTCTGTCGCTTGGCTTGTAGTTGCGCACTTCACAACTCGGGAGACGTTGGTTCGAGTCTCGGTGCTCTTCCCACCTGTAATTTTTGGGTTTTTTTACTTTTGTTTATTGTTATCTTTTTTTCTTTTGTTTATTATTTCTCCCGTTGTTTTTTAAATAGTTTAGCTTTATGTTGTTATGTCTCTATAAATAATATATTTTTAAATATTTTTCCTGGTTTTATCTATATTGCAATATTGGTGTGTGCTTATTTTTTGTGCCAAAGATTAACATAAATCATCTGAAAATATGTGAAATATTCATAAAGCGGAAGAACATCTACGACAACCCTTGTCGCATCACACAGGCATGCTTACTAGTCTATTACATTTTGTATTTTGTGTTTCACTGCAACTCTTTTTGTCATGCTTTTGTTAGTTGTTCCTAAGTTTAATAGGTTGTATAGTAGTTTCTAACATCCCTAAATTATATGTTGTAGAACTTGGTGGTGAATTTGCATCCAATATTAACTAAAGATTTATCCCGTTATTGTATTGATACGTTGGATTCAAGTGTTGTTTCGGGTTGATTCACATCACTTTATATTCCCATATTACCATTCTATAAGGTCTAGTGGAATAACCCTAGTTAAACAAAACCTCACTATGAAACATGGATCCAGGACAACACTGTGACATCCGGTAAATTTCCGTTACCAAACTCCGTTAGTTCCGTTAAGTCTTGTATACACGTGTCGTGAGCACACACTAATTGTCGTTTAACGTTGGTGACCTAATAATAATGGATGATGTTAATTTAATGGGAATCTAATTGATTATGTGATTATTGGGTTATGTTTATGTGTTTACACGTTTTTAAAAGGTTAATTAGAAAATTAATCGCGTAACGCGGAACGTGCCTATTTATTCGTATGTCTTGTGTTTTTATAAAGATAAGATATATAATGATTTTCATAAGTTTATATCTGTATATTATGAAGTTAAAAACACTTTACAAAGAGTTTAAAGCCTAGTTTTTATAAAATACAAATTACAAGGTTAAAAGGGTAATTATGTAAATTAAAATTAAACAAAACAAATCCCAACCCTAATCCCCACCCATTCGGCCGCAAGACATCTCCCAAACCCCCTCCCTTTGCGAAAATCAGCCAAGAACAAGCATCAAAACATCAATTTGATTCGATTACAAGGCATACAACACGTAGGAATCATCAATTGCAAGTTAATACACGTTTAAAGGTTAGATTTTTCATGTTTTTGTGAGGTTTTGTTGAGGGCCGAACCCTAGTTGCGAAATTAACCTTCATGGAGTCGAATTTGATGTTGTTTGGTGATGTTAGTATGTTAGTTAGATTGAATATATGTTAGTTAACGTCGATTATGCATGAATTCTATGTTTTTAGTGGATTGATCATGAACTTTGGGTATGAAGCAAACCCTAGTTCGAAAATGCCATGATTATGCATGATGGATGATTGTTTGATGAATGTATGATGATTGGTAGGTTGTATGAATGCTAGGATACATTGATTTTGCAAGAAATTGGTGAATTGAAGTTGGTGTTCATAGGTTACTAATAATAGTAATTTTATTTTGCTTGTAATGATGATCTAGTGATGGATTGATGTTATGGATGTGTTCATGATGATGATTAGATGCTAGATTGTTGTTATGAATGCTAGAAATCTTTGAATGGATGTTGTTGATTCATAGCTTGCCAAAAGTAGAAACTTTTGTTTATGAAGATTGTTAGATTATGGTGATTAGGTAATGTTGATCATGTCTAGATATTGTTATGAGCTTGAGATGGTATAATTATGATAAATTCATGAATACATTGGATGGTTGATAGATGTTGGGATGTACTTTCCCAAAAGGGAAACTTTATTTGCATAAAGTCTGAAAAATGATAGCTTGAACATGCTTGGATGTTAGGAACATGTTAGTATGATCATGAATAGATTCTAATGTGGTAGAACATGGTAATTTGGTTGTATGTGATGCCGGGGTAATCATGAATGATATTTGGACATTTATGATCATGTATGATTTGGATGTTGATTAGTAGTAGGACATCATGTTTGGGATTGGTAATTGATTGTTGTGATGCAATGCATATGATTAATGATTATGGTTATGATCATCATGCACGCGTGCGAATCTGAGGCCCTACTTAGTAGGATTGGCAGGGTTTAGGATGTGAAGTCGTGAGTGGCTTCACATGGCATGTGGTGAGTGGTTTGATCTTTGTGTGACATGTTAGTTGTGTTATAACTAGTGAATATGTTAATGTTCTAGATTTGCATGACTTGTATGATACTTGGTTGTATGATGATCTAAGTGTTACACCTGGATGATATAGCATACATATGATCTATTTGAATGTTAACAATGTATGATATATGTGTATGATTACTTGAATGGTTTACAACACATAAAGTCACCAACGGGTCAACTAGGTCAAACATGTCTGTTTTGTTTGAAATCTTGAGTCCTTGGTTATAGTGTACTTAGGGTTTCACATGTTCTTTGATTACACGTGCTCATGCACTTATATGATCTAGGTAACCTCTGAAAGGTTGTCTGTCTATTCTGTTTGACAAGTCAAACTCTGTGTATCTATACGCATAACAGGTGAGTTCATGCCCCACTTTTTATTTACTCTCTTTGGGGGAGATAGCATACTGGTAAATCACGAACGCTTTATGTATTCAAGTTGTGTACAATATTATATAGTGTTGATATCATGGAAAAGTCCTCACACTTTCGAATTGTTAATATTGAATAGCGGGGAAATTTGGGTAGTACTACTGGGTCTGACGAGCCCCACCTGTGTGACTCGAGGTCAACCGGGTGCAAGTTGTCCTAATGAACATTGTCACGACCTGTTAAGTCGTGGCAGGAGGCAACAACGTAACACAGTCAGCTTCAATTACGAAATCACTATGAAATAATATTTATTGTTAATGGACTAGCTATCTCTTACAATACGCTACTTGTACATCTCTATTATTAAACTGTTTATGTTTGAATATCTCTTGAACTCACCAACCATTGTGTTGACATTTTTAGTATGCTATTCTCAGGTCATTAGCTTGCTTGCCATAGGAGCACTACATGGTCCACTGCATTCTATGACACGGTCTTCAAGACAAATTTTATCATTTTAATAACTAATGATTACTCTTTTGGGATTGGCACGTGTTTTGCCACAATTATACTTTTATTTCTTTGGATTGTTTTCAAAACGCTTCCGCACTGTTTAATTTATTTACTTTGGGTTGATTACATTTAAATTATGGCATATAGAGTCGTTCTGAGTAACTATTGACTGTGATCCTGGTTTGTTCACACGCCTCGCGGTAAAACTCCGCAAGTGGATTTTGAGGGTGTGACAAACACTCCTGGTAGCAAGATCCAAGGGGCAAAACCCCCTAGCTGGGTTCGACCAAGTCAGTGAGAAATTTTTAAGAAAGGCAAGTTTAATAAGTAAAATTTCTTAAAGGCTAGTGTGGACCTCAACAACAAAAGGTTGCGGGCTGCAACAGAAGAAAAGGCGATGTAGACCACATCGTGGAAAGATGTGGGCTGCAACTAGTGGTAAAGAAATCAAGTAATAACTTACATGTGTCATGATGACACATGATGCAGACCACAACATATTGTTGTTGTGGGCCATAATGGATGTTGTAGTTCGGGAGCGAATGGACATGGCCCTGTCAACCGGCCTAAGACAATGCAGACCACAACAATTTCTCGTTGCGAGCATCAACGGGTTCCGATATGGTCCTATAAATAGAAACCTAATTTTAGCTCTTTTGTTTACAACTTCTCACTACGTTGACTTTAAAATGGAACTGGTAAAATTTTGAACATTTCCTTGGTTCGCATCTAGTACCTTCAAGAAAGATTTAAGCTCGGTTTAGTTATTACTTTCGGTTCGGGAGTGGGGTTTGGATGCCATTGACTAGGTTATGCAGTGGGTAAG
This sequence comes from Flaveria trinervia, assembly GCA_025506515.1. Taxonomy (NCBI): domain Eukaryota; kingdom Viridiplantae; phylum Streptophyta; class Magnoliopsida; order Asterales; family Asteraceae; genus Flaveria; species Flaveria trinervia. The sequence goes on along the minus strand of CM046442.1, from coordinate 11,877,382 downwards.
ATGGTCCTAGATTATCAACTACGCTTCTTAAACTATGACTGGTCACCTAAACCTAACTTTGGTGATGATTAACCATTTTCCCAGTCCTATTCCTAGTTTATCATCCAAGCATGTCTTGATAACCAATAGGATCAAGGATTATTCTTTCTCTCGTATCTTAGACCAAACTTATATCTCAGATTAGTTATCATGATTAGTTAAGATTTATATTTTACTCGTCTTATCAACTGGTAATAAATAAGAGTGTCATAATATGCGACATGTTAATAGGGTATAATTAGATCCTTTATACTTGATGGGGGTGTTACACAACTCAAAAGGGAGTTTGAGAACCCAAGAGGGGGTTCATAGAATCTAATGGGGGATTCATTAAGTAGGTATGCCTAACGGGGTGAATGGCCTTATAGGACGGTTATGTCCATGTAATACACCCATACTTAGCTAATTAAGTAGGGGATGTAGTCCATGCACATGTGAGTTGTTATGAAAGCCATAAAAGGCACAAACCTCTAGCTAATGTACAACCCATATTGTGATGTATATCAATTTGTTTTTTTATCTTATGATCCCACCAACATTAGCTGATGTCATGTTTTAGTATACTTGTGTAGGTAGATAACTAATAAGCAAGCAACGACAATAGTTTACCACGTTGGGCCTTGGGAAGCATAGGAACCTTAAGACTTTGTATTTTTGTGAACTCATATGTAAATGATGTTTCAAATATCAATGAAATTACTATTTGTTTCTTTCGTTGATTATCAATTGTGCATTTCCCTATGTCTAGTGGGTGGGTTTTCACATTTGGATATTCATTATAAACCAGCTTTATACTAGATGGATCTTCTCACATCAAAAATCATATTTATGCATTTAAGGCCAAACATTTTTCCTCGAAACTTCCACTTTTCCTCCTCTATTTGCATCACCGTGTATGATTCAAATCAACTTTCTTTCCTTCAGTATCGGAGGGAAAAAACTTTGTTGTTTCACTATATTTTTATAAATAGATTAACCGTTCACAAAGACCTGTTTTTTACCTTTTCCTCATTTGAACTTCTTATATTTATAATCTTTGAGAGATCCAATACAACCACCATATTTAAACATTTGTTATCTCAACATAATAACAAGAAAATAAATATGTTAGTCTTTCTTAAGCTAAACAACCATTACCTCATGCCATTGTAATAATCTAGCCTTAGCTTTACCTAAAGAACCTATTATGCATACTAAAAAATCAATGCTGATGAGTGACTCTTACTTCTAATTAAACATGACATGGTGAATTATACATTACATAGTAGTAATTTTGATTACATCATTCCTTATCACATCACATTATATTATAACCATGACATATTATAATTAGACAAAGAATCATATAAAAGCTAGTAACCCATATTGACACATACGTATTCTAACTTATCCCTTATGGTTCTTTACTCAGAAGTCAACAAATCAGATCGTTACAATGCTTGTATCATTCTCTGCCTATTGATCGACATTTTGTATCATGATAATACCCATATGGTTATTTGTTTATAGATCAACATATCAAATCATGGTTATACTCCTATGGTACTTTTCCCATAGTCTGACATTCTGTATCATGGTAATGCTCATATGTTTCTTTGCTGAGATACAACTTTTCATACCCTAGTAACACCCTTATGGTTTTCTACCCATAGACTGATATATCATATCCTAGTAATGACCCTATGCATGGTTAGATCAGGTATGGAGCTTTACTTGGTTTTAAGGAGAACATGAGGAATGTTTTCAAAGTATGATAGGATGTAGAGGTAATAATTAGATGTGAAGGTTTATTTTGGTTACAGAGGGTTACGTGGTCAGGCTATGGTTGAGTGTCAACTGATAAGAAGGTTATGATAGTTATAGAGGTAACAAAACAGCTGTATAAGCTTCATTTACATATGGAGGTATTGAAATCTAACATAAACACTAAGTATATTTAGTTATGAAGGTTGGCTAGTCAGTTATAAAGGTTACATTAACATGTGGAGGCATTTAGCTAATTACAAAATGGATGGCTAAAATTTCTAAGTATTATGGAGGTTTGAAGTCACTTGCAAAGGCCCTACATCATTTAGGGAGGTGCATATCCACTTACAAGGACCATTAAACATTCATGAGGGCTTGAGGTCATTTATGGAAGCATTAGGCCATTAGAAGGAGGTTAAAGACAAACAAATACAAATAGGGCAATCACTTAAAGAGGTATCATTTCAGTTACTAAGGTTTAAATAAGGTCTAAGTTACTATTTGCCAATAACATAAAAGACATATTCATTGTTTCAACATGAAACATTGATTCAAACATCATCATTTAGAATTTACCATAAAAAACATTACATGCATGCATGCACACGCATACATTTTTATTCAAAACCCTACATATACCATATTATGGATTCTATCTTTAATGTATAAATTCATATTTCCATATTAAATCATCGTGAAATATACATATAACCCCAAAAACATAGAGAAAACATTAAAATTTTGGGAGCCCATCTTGGAAAAACTAACGTGTGAACCTTAGAATTGCTCATTCTAATTATATATAAGATCTATAAAAATGATAAAGACGGTAACTTTGTTAGTTTTATACTTAGATTACTTCTAAAAATGAATCTATGCTTGGATCTACACTGTAAACATAAAGTTTAGGTGTAAAACTTTACCTTTGGCTTGATCTCGAGTTCTCTCTCTAGCCGCTTTCTCTCACAAAAACAAATAAGCACTCCTATTCTTCTTTTGAAAATCTTGATGTGCAAGTAAGGAGATGGGTGGTCATGTTTATTTTTTAAAATTAGAGGCGTTTTAATGCTTTAACAAATGAGAACCCTCTTTACATTCATAACTTTTGGGTGGTCATGTTTATTTTTTAAAATTATAGGCGTTTTAATGCTTTAACAAATGAGAACCCTCTTTACATTCATAACTTTGACACATTTACATATTTAACTTAAACTTTGACTTCTCTTTTATAAGAGTTTTGAGGGGTTACATTTTGCCACATATAATAAGAAATAAGGATTAAATGTGAGTTTACTATATACTCAATAGGTGTAGAAACCTATATAGTTAAATTATTACAGATTTTAATGTTCTGTTGTTTTTAAGTATTTTTTTTTTAAATTCAAAACCCAACCCCACTCTCACAATAGAAAATTTGAACATTTTGATAACATGTTGAATGTAATCTTTACTTTATCTTATTTTTTCAATGACTTATATTAATTAGACGGTTGTAAAATTATAAATGATGTGGAGTTACAAACAGAGGTAAAAAGGATAAACCTTCATATATGTTTTGATTTTGGTTAAATCTGGTATTATCCTTTTTTAACATTTTAATAAATTGTATATATATTTTTTCAAGAAATTATAACTTAAAAGTACGATTTTTTGATGTTGGAGATTTTGTTAGTTTCACAAAGTACGATTACGAAATGTTCCATGCTAAATGCAATATAGCATACAAGTCGTGGATGTAATGCACCCTTGCTTTCATAATAGATTTTATTGGAACGTTAAAAGAGATCGATGGTGTTTTCATAATAGGTGACTTCGTGATGTTTTTCTTAATGAGTTGAAGGGTGTTCCAGTTAAGATAAGGAGTATGCTGGTTATATAAGATCGTTTTACAATCTAGCCATCAATAGTTAACCGTAAGGGATGAAGAAATAAATAAATAAATAACAGTTTCACACACTATGGTTGCTATAAAATTCTAATGATGTATTTGGGTGAACTAATACTCAATTTTTTTAATTAATATGATGAATCATACATGTAGACTAATTAGTTATCTTGTTCATTGATGATCGTCTTTAAGAAATTTATACATATAAAATGTGGTTTTCATACAAAAAATGTTGTACTTAGTTATAAAAATCCAAGTATTTTTAAGTTGGAGCTTTTGTTAGGATCATATAGTATGATTTTATAACGTGTTCCATGCTGAAGGCAATAAAGAATACGAGTCACAGGTGTAATGTATTCCTTACTTAATGTCATAGATTTTATTGAAAAGGGTTAAGGAGTTTTTTTTATCGATCTTGTTCCTGGAGTTATATACTAATTGCTAAAGCTCTATAGTCGAGGGCTCGGTTCACCTCGGTTTGGCACGGTTTCATATTACAATTTAGTACAAAATTAATCATTCATTCAAAAGTTTCAAGTTGCATATCAAACTCAACAATATAACAAACGAATATATACAAAATAAGTTCAACAAAACATAAATCTTTAAAACAAATAAAGTTTTAACTCGAGCTTGAATAAATGATGGTAAAACCCACGTCCACAACCTTGCCTATAGACTACAACATTCACCTAATTCAAAGTTTAAACAAGTATATAGAAATCCAGAAAATAATGTTTTAATAAATTAAAAAGGACTAAGGGGCAAAGTAGTAAATAATTAAAATAATAATGTCCTAAACTCTAAATAAATAAACTGTCATATTACATATATATAATATATAAAAGTTATATTTAAAAATAATTCGAGGGAAACCGAGCAAGCAACGAGTGAGCTTACATTTGCTCGTGCTCGGTTCGTTTACAAACCGAACCAAGCGGCACGGCTCGTTTCCAACCGAACCAAAATAGAATGAGCAACTTTTCGAGCTTTTTCCGAACGAGTTCCGAGCATCGAACTGTTTGAACATCCCTAATTACAACGAGTTAAATCAGGTAACAATTAGTAGATATCATGATCTACTCGATCAACTACAAGGAGTCTAAGATCGATTTACAATCCAACCATCACTAATCAAGGATGAGGGACTAAGATATTCCAAACATAACATTTCACATACGTTATGGTTGTCTGATGATGCATTAGGTTAACTAATACTTAATTGCCTTTTACGTTTAATGAATCATGTATGTAGACTAATGTTAGACCAATCAATCACTTATTCATTGTTGATATTCTCATATATTTTTTAATTGGGCTTGATCATGCCCGCCATCTACGTGAAGTCCTTGAAACTTTATGATAGTGTAACTGCATGCGAAACTATCAAAGTGTGCTTTTATGTTTTGGAAAATTTTTGATATTATTCTTGTAGATCCATCCAAAATGGAGGAAGTTACAAAATAAAGTCTAAGCACTAGTTTTATCTCAAGTAGATAGGACTGAAGATGTGGTTGTCTATTTAGTTGCTTTATGCCTTGGTCCCGGGTTTATTCTCATGTAGAAGGGTAAGGTGATAAGTGTTTTCATGAAAACTGATACTTTTGATGCTAATTATCTAACTCATGATCTTGAGTTGGCAGCCGTAGTATTTGTCTTAAATATTTTAAGCCATTATCTATATGACGTTAAATGCACTATCTAGTCGGATCATAATTGTTAATATATCTTTAAATAAAAATTCTCATAGATGAATGATTGAAGTTGATCAGTTACTTTAATTGTCAAATCCATTATCATCTAGAAAGACTAATGTGATGGTTGATACTTATAGTCGAAAAGAGTACCATTTATCAAGAAATATAAATTATTAACAATTGTCGTAACTCTAAATCTAATTGTCTGGATTAAAGATGCTTAAAGTGATACATTAAAAGAATAAAATCTTAAATGAGAATAAGTTATAAGTCAAGTAAAAAACCAAGAGCAAAATGATATGAAATTAAAACAATGTGTATGGCCTTGTTTTCAAGCAACCTCATAGTTGCCTTTGGACATTAGTAATACATTTCTTAAACCAAACTTTTATCTTTTATACGTAGCGGAAATAAAACATCGCCTTAAACATCTATTACATTAAATCCATGATATCCTTAACTAACTACAGATGAACTATGTCAGGATGTCAGTCTTGATCAAATAGGTGGTAGCTTCTAGATCCATGGCAAGCTCACACCTTATTTATATAGCATACCCTATTGATGTGTATATATATTATATGAAAATTCACACAATTTGTTTTAATTTTAAAGAAACGCTTATCACTTTTAGACTAACTACACACAATAGGCAAGCTCACCTATTGTATAATAGTATAGCTTGAGGTAAGAACCGAGTATCGATTCGTGAACACAATGGCTCCCAACACTAAATCATCATTACTATTTAACCGATCAATTGAGTTTGAATTTGTGAATATTATAATTAACCAAAACGATTAGAAAATTAAACTAATAAATTAAGGAAGTAAATATGAAGATAAACAATCAATTAAAAATACCACTTAACATAGAATTAACAACTAGCACAAACTCGAGACGAGACCATTTTTTACACATGATACATGAAAGTAGCCTAAACCCCCGTCAAGAATATCTAGATATATAACCATTTGAAAAGCTAGAACGATAAACACACAATAGCCACCTAAAATTATGCCATTAAGAACTAATGATGCAATTATGTCAATGTTAAAGGTCAATTAGGCTCGCGTTAGGGTTACCTAATTCCATAAATTTTTTGAAAGTTAACACGATAAACACATGACAACCACCTCAACTTTCATAAAATAGACAAAACTATGACTACCCTTAAACTCATGAACATAAAATTACGATTACAAAGTCAAATTATAACCAACGATAAGAGAGATTTATGACATACTCCATGATTTTCTCAAACATAAGCATAAGGATGACTATTTACCCAATTTTACTAAACTCCCAATCTTCATTCACCATTCCTAGTCAAATGTCACAAAATTACATACAAAAGATGCAATCATATGCATAAATCTTGTAAGAACATGAGGTTTTTCAACATAACACGCTCACAACACCCACAAGGTTGAACATTTCATAACACTAGAACAAATACACATAATTATTAAAGAATAATCAAGTTTCATCATGATATTAATATAAACAATATCAAGAATCATGTACAAGTTGTTAAATCATACTAAGTTTCATCTAATCCAAGTGATAATAAGAGATTAGCCATAACACTTACAAAAAAACACACCTAAACTCAAGAACATGGAAGAACTTGTAGTAGATCTAGAGGAATTCAAACCAAATTTGAGTGGAAATGGAGTGAATGATGTTATATCCTTCTTGAAAGTGTGAATTCTTCAATCTTTGCCTTTAAATCTTCCAAAATTCTTGAGAAATTCTCAAAAACACTTATGGGTTTGAGGGAGGCTAGGGTTTTGAAAGAAATGAAGTTATGTTAGAAATAAGGTGTACTAGGGTTATAAACTTGTTTTTTTACCCGAATATGGCCATATATGAAGTGATATGACCATATTCAACATAAAATTGAGCTACTTGGAATTTGACAGCCTATATGAATATATTCAACTTCAATATGGTCATATCAAAAGTATTTTTCCTCTTGAACTTCTTTAAATCTCGGATTTTCTTCACAAAAATCACCGACCTTCATCTGAAAACTATAAAATTCAAATAAAACACAAGTAAGTGTCTAAGTTATGAATTTTGTATAAAAATGACTTCAAAATGCAAAGAAATATATATTAAAAACATGTATACTTATTATCATATCACCTGTCAAACTGATATGCATACAAAAGTCAACGCCACTAAGTAAACTCTAATTTTACTTTAACAAAACACTTTAACCATATTTATCTTTTAGCCGACTTTCTTTATCATGCTTTAGCATTACTTTAAACTTTAACATTAATTATATTTTATCTAAGTACTATACTTTAGACTTTAGCAACTATATCTTTCAGCATACATTAAGATAAGACTTCTTTAGCTATTAATCCTTTAGTCATTACTCGTGTAAAACATAAGAATTCACTGTCACTTGGCATTACACAAGATTCATGTCTGGCTTGCAACACATGCAAGACTCCTGTCGCTTGCCATTACACAAGACTCCTATGACTAGGCTAAAAATACATCAATACCTCTATGCTTAGAAGACTTCTTTAACATACTTTAACATTTCATTGTTGTGCTTTAGTAAGGTAACTATTCTTGAGTTATTATACAAGTTATTTACTATTTCATGTAACACCCGGTTATTCTATTAAAGTAAATAAAAGAAGAAAACATCAATAAACCCAAGTTGAGGGGTTAAAAATGTAAAAGGAGACAAAAGTATAAAAAGTTGATGTAAAGGTGGGCATGGCCGCCCACCCTCTCTTCACATCATCTTTTCACTCGGTTTTAGAGAGAGAGGGAGCAGAGAACCTACGGGTTTGAAGAAGAAGAAGAAGAAGAGGCTGAATTCAAGGTAAGAATTCATGGGTTTAAAGTGTTTATGATGGGTTTTGTTTCGGTTATGTGCTTATGTGTTTGTGTGTGTGTTCGTGTGTGTGTTTGGTGGGTTTCTAGGTGTTTGAACTCACTTGTATACGGGTTAGAAGAAAGATACACCCAAAGTTGCACCAGGTGAGTTTCTAGACCCCGGTTTTACTTGTTTTAAACTCTTTGGGGCTGAAAATGTATTTAAATGATTTTACAATGTTTATGTATGTATACCCGTATGTACTATGCATGTTTGATGATGTTTCTTAGGTGTTATTATGTTGTTCATGCTTAGAATGACCTTGGTAAGCTTAGAACAAATAGGCTTGATGTTTCGGTTCGAAAATATCCTAGAACATGTCGAGCAGAAGGTTCATGCGCCTAAATAAGGCTCATGCGTCTGGAAATGCCTTAGAAATGCTTAAGTGTAACTCATGCGCCTGAACAGTACCCTCATGAGTTACACTTAAGCGTCTGGAAATACCTAGAATATTAGTCGGACGACTAAGTATAGGGTCATGCACCCCAATAGTATCCATGCGACCGAATGGCCCATGTGCCTAAGTGTTCATGCGCCCCAATAGTATCCATATGTCTAAATAGCCCATGCGCCTGAATAGTTCATGCGCCTAAGTGTTAAAGCGGTTAAGTGTTGGCTGAAGCGCCTGTATAGTGATGAAGCGCCCAAATAGTGTCGGTGCGCCTAAACACTTAGAATTTATTACGAAATTTTTAGGAGTCTGTGCTTTAGGGTTTTGACCAAGGTTTGACTAGGGCTTATTAATGCTTAGTTTTATGCATGATTATGATTGTTTTGTAATATTATTATTACTATTAGTGTATGACTTTACGTGGTGTGTTTATAATCGTAACGTAAAATATTACTTATAATAACGCGAAAGAGCAATGAAGAAGAGAAGTGGAACTTAAATAAGACGTTAACAAGTCTTGCAAGCTTATAGGAGGTGCACGACCATGTTGTCGTTAGTTCAACTGTGATGCGGGTTAGCTACCCTATTATGCACACAGGGCCAGTCAATTGAGATTAGCGGACCTTTGCAGCGTACCCTAGGTGACTAGGTCGGCCTTGTATAAAGTAATCACAGCCCATTGAGGGACCAGAGGGCCCAACACCAGTTTCCCCCGTGCATATAGTTTAGGGTATTGCTCATTTGTCCATATAGACAGTGAAAGATAAAGATAAAAGAGTACATAATAAACAAGGCATACAGTAAAGTGAAGAAGCATTATCTGACTGTATAGTTAATGCGTGCTCACGTATAAAGAGATGAAATTTCATAGAAAAAGTATTTTCATATGTATACCTTACAGAAAGTATTTTATTACTTTTAAAACTAGAACTCACTCAGCAACACTGACTTTTATACATTTTCAGTTAGCAGGTAAACATTGCTGAGGATGGCACGAGGGTGAAGCTACTCGGCAGGAAAAGACTGATATCCATTCATACTTATTATTGCTATTGTTTTGTAATGCAATTAAATAATTCTTTTGTATCCGGTTAAACAATAGTGTATTGCTGAACAATAGTGTTTTAATGAAATGAATGGCTTTTGTTAAAATAATTCCGCTGCTTAAGCTTGTAAATTTATAATGTTTAATGTATTTAATGCTGTGAATGACCAACTGTGAGGTCTCCGGGAACGGGGCTTTACATTTCACATGTGAATTATGTTTACCACTTAATCTTTCTCTTTAGCTTTACTTTAACAATAACATTACTTGTAATAGTCTTTCTTTCTTTCTTTCTTTACATTGATTGTGCTATCTATATCCTTGCACTACACAAGAGTAGACATGCACATGCTTTAAAAGAACCATGCACTCAATGGTGACATGTGAGAACTTACTATGTGAAACTATGATTCGCGCAAGAACTTTACTATGCAAGGACTATGACTCACACAAGAACATCTATTTGCGCGAGAACTATAACGAAATAACCGCCTTATGTGAAACCTATCAGCCCACGCGAAGACATTGCATCTAGTCAAAACTTTAGTTCCAAGTTATTGAGTTTTGGATCATCTTAACGTGAAAACACATTCTATATCATCAAAGCTATCATACGTTATGTAAACAATTATTAAGGTATGCATATTAGCCCTAAATCATGAAAAACACATCAAAGAAGGGGTCTAGAACTCATCTTAAGATGATTGCAAATGAAACGACACCAATTGAGAACTTCTCAATTAGTAACTACATAACCATGCACTTATATCATTACAAACCATTCATTAATGCATAGATACATTCAACATCATCAAATACATACCTTAAACACCTCTTAGCCTTGTTTTCTCTCTCTAAGTTTCGCGTATCTCTCTAAGCAGCAATGCCAACACTTTTCGCGTGAAAGTAAATGCAAAAGAGTGCTCTTACCTATTTATAGGGTCTTCCACCATTCACTGAGGTTCTTGAGCAGGAACTTCAAGTCGTACGATAATCTCCTTCCACGCGAGAACTTTATGCTTTCTTTGATTCGTTGGAAATTTTGAAGTGTTACACAAGGTTTGAATATTTATTAGTTGCAAATGGTTGTGAGGTCAAGTTAGTGATCTTGAATCATAACTTTAGGTATTTTAATCATCCCGTCACAACCAAGATGTATCAAGTCAAGATTTAAAGGTAAGTACATATGTTATCAAATCAAAAACACTAAATTACAATATTATGTTAAAACTAGTTTATTCCATGAAAGCTATAGTGAAACACTGCTCTATAGTCCAGCTTTGGCCGAATAAAAGATTATCTAGGTAATGCTCGCTGATGAAGCCGTTTGTATGCTTGTTTGTGGAGGACGAGATCAGTTCAGGTCACGGAAGACGAAGCTGAGGTAGCCAAATTCACCGCCCATGAACACCGTCCTCCCATTGGCTTCAACTCAAAAGTTCGATGGAGGCAGTGCAACATTATCCACCCTTATATTCAAGCAATAAATATGAAAAGGGTGTTGCTATACATACCCTCCTTTGACACATTTTTACTTGTTATACCCCTCTCATGAAGCTTTGAGATAAATACAATTTAACCTTTTGTTTTCTTTTGTCTTTTTTATGTCTTTTATCATTAATTTTTTTAATAATATATTAATATCTAAAAATTTAAAATTTAAACTTATTGGAACTCTCAATATAACTTACAATATGTTTGATTTTTAATGTTTTTTTTCTTTTGAAAAAGTTAAGATGTTATTATCATGATTTTAATATGGTTTCTTTTTCTTATATAAACATAGAATGTTATCACGCCATTACTATTACGATAGGCTTATATTTCTTGGAGTTTAGACATGAACTTTATTAACCGGTTATTTTTTATATAAGCTCTATATCATCATCACTAGACTTGTTGTAAACTTGAATTTCCATAAAGATTTTACATACTGATTTTCATCAATATTTCATTGTCAATGCATTTGCTCTGACGTTGTTTTACGTAAAGATTTTAGTTGCATGACGCAATACACAAAGCCTTGATGCTAGTTGAATTTATTTTTTATATATGTATTGTTTGTTGAGTCATATACTAATTTAGATTAGTATTGTTTTGTTAATTGTTTTTTTATTTTGTAAACGAACATCTATTTAAATTTAAATGTCAAATATAGTTAAGTTTAAGAACTAGAAGATTGTTTTATTACATATATAATTATTACATATAGTATTATTTTATAACTTACTATTTAAAAATAAATATAAATTTTGTAGGAGCTAATATGACAAAATTTATAATTGATATTTAAAATGTAAGATATGACAAGTAGAGAAGAAGGATATGTAATATAATTATTTATTATTTAAATATGTCATATAATTATTCATTATTTAACTGTTTATCTCATAACCTTGTAGTCTAACATTATTTAAAAGTTTTCAAAAAATTGTAGAAGATTAAAAGATAAGCGACACAATAATATTGCAAAGTTTGATGCCTAAAGACTCGTGGCTTCTTGAATCCTACAACTTGTATATCAATACAACCCAAAGTTCCTTCCTTTTTCTTGTTCACCAAGAGATCTTCTTCCCATAAAGCTTCAATCTTCTTCCTTCAATCATCATCCCCCACACCCCCACTTCAATTTCACCTGCAAAAACCCTCAACATGCTGATCAGAATCCGAAGCAGAGACGGATTAGAGCGATTACAGATCGACAATCCCAACACAACAATCGCAGAGCTCAAAACCCTAATCGAATCGCAACTCAGAGTCCCAATTCACAACCAAACCCTCTCAACAAACCAATCTTTACTCATCGCCAAAACCCCTTCAGAAATCTCCCAATTCACCGACATGTCCAACCCCCAGACCCCAATTTCGACCCTCGGCATCACCCACGGTTCGATCATCTTCCTCGCGTACGACGGCGAACGCACCGTCGCCGGACCCCAGATCCGACCCGCGGGATCGTTCGGGCGGAAGATGACGATGGATGACCTCATCGCGAAGCAGATGAGGATCACCCGACAAGAGACCTCTCACTGTGAGCTCGTGTCGTTTGATCGTGATGCCGCTAATGGGTTTCAGCATTATGTTAATGAAACCCTTGCTTTTGCGGTGAAACGTGGGGGGTTATGTATGGTACAGTGTCGGATGAGGGGAAAGTGGAGGTTGATTTCATATATGAGCCACCGCAAACGGGGACTGAAGATAGTTTGATTCTGTTGAGGGATTCTGATGAGGAGAAGTTGGTTGAAGCTATTGCTTTGGGGTTGGGGATGAGGAAATTGGGGTTTATTTTCACTCAAACGATTGGGCAAACGAAGAAGGATTATACGTTGTCGAATCGGGAGATTTTGCAGGCGGTGGAGTTGCAGGCTGAGAGTGATTTGAAGGAGTGGGTGACTGTGGTGGTGAAACTCGAGGTGAATGAAGATGGTGGTGCTGATGTGCACTTTGAGGCGTTTCAGATGAGTGATTTGTGTGTGAAGTTGTTTAAAGACGGGTGGTTTGAGACGGAGATTGCTGCGGATGCGGATCCGAAGTTGTCGAAGATGAAGAAGGATGTGGTGGTTGGGGGGAAGGATACAAGGGAAGTGGATAATGATTTCTTCTTGGTGGTTGTGAAGATATTTGATCATCAGGTTCTTTTTCGGTTCTTGCTTTTGAATTTTCTTGATTGCTTTTTGCAGCATTATCTGCTACTATCTGGTATGTTGACATTGTTGCTTTTGTGGGTTATAAGCCTGAGTAATCTGTTGTTTGTGTAGTTTATTGCATCAATCTTTAACAAATAGCTGAATGAAAACAGAATCTTATGGTTTCTGTAGGTGTGGTTAAGCTAAATTAGGACTGCTTAGTGTTAAGCTGAAATTGGATTGCATACTTTATATAGTTCATATAGGCTAAACGACCCTGTAAAGTTTAAGCCTTTGGGGTATTAGTACATTGGATTAGAATGATTTCAAAATTTGAGATTTGTTTGAATCATTTATGTGAATAATTCAAGATATGTTGCTTTTGTTGTGGGTTTTTATAGGGAGTTGAACTGAGCACTGATAATTATAACAGCATTGAGTATTGTTGATAGATAATTAAAAGTAGTGATCTTAAACATACACATTAGGGGTAAGCTTGTCAAAACAGGCGGGTGGATCAGGGATTATGGATAATAGCCTAATACGTTAATACATGTTTGTGTCAACTGGGTTTGGGTTCAAATAGGTTCTGATCAATTTAAGCGATCTGTTTTAGATAAAGTATCAAAAAGGGGTGGCGGGGATGGTAGTGGTGACTGATGGCAGCGATGACAGTATTGGCGTCGGTGTTGGTTGACCCATTTTTAATTACCAAGTTCATAATAGCGACCCCAACCAGTTGACCCGTTTGTTATTTTAGTAAACCCTAATTGACCCATAAACAAACTTCTTTTTTCCCAAATCAATCCATTTCAAAACGTACGACTGTGCGAGTCATAATTGTTACCCCTAATTAGGTGCTTCTTGCGTTTTATTTATCATGTATGTTAATTCTTAAACTCCTCTCTACGATGATCATATATACACGCTCGGGGTTGATGTTCCAAAGGTTAATTTGCTGTTAAATATGATGTCAACTGATTGTTAATGGTCAACTGATGTTATGTGGGTCTTTGAATACTGTTCTGGAACTGATTATATGGTTATTATGACTTGAGTTACTGTAATCAGTTTTTAATATTGGATTACCTGATCACTAAAGTTACATGCGTACTGTTTCTTTTAACTTATTTGAGGGACACATTCTATTTCACAAAAACCAATCTTTTGAGGTGACTATATGCAGTTGGTTTATCTATTATTTCTTTAGAAATCAGAATTTGCCAAAACTAGTATCATATTTAAAAATAACAAATCCGAACAATATCTTCTACAGTCTGTTTTATTCCCTTAATTCCATTTATTTAATATCACATGATCACTTTTAAAAGCCACATCCAAAAACACCCTCAGGGAGCAACTGACTCGTCACTCCATTGTTCTTCAAATAAACCATGCTAATTATTATCACTAATACATGTTATCGTCTTTTTGCAGGGTCCTTATCATCAACGTTTCCAGTTGAAAATCGAAACACAACAATCACAATGAGAACCCTAAAAAACCATTTGGACCGTACAAGAAACTTGCCTTTTGTGAAGCGAATTTCTGATTTCCATTTACTGCTTTTACTAGCAAGGTTTCTTGATGTGAATTCTGATGTCCCAGCATTAGCAGGCTGCGTGCGCGCACAGGCAACCATCCCCGAAGGGTACCAGATCCTAATAGACTCCATGGCAGCATCTGCTTAAAATTATAATGACCACATGGTGCGGTGTCTTGATGTGTTCATCAACCAATGATGGTTGATTTTCTTGTACCATCTTGATAATCTTATACAGGTCGGGTTAGCATTAGCCGTACTCGTTTATGCACATTCTTTTCTATGTTCCATGCTATCTATGGGTTGTATTTATACTTTCTTGCTCTGCAATAGATATTACCATTTAAATTCAGTCTGAATTGCCAGCGCTTGCAGTTTAATGTTTGGTTTATCATGTGATACGGTGATTGATTGTCGTGCAAGGTGTGTAAATTTCCAGACGGTATAATTGTTTTTTACTCTAGACATTTATAACCCATGATCTCTAAAACTGCAAACACTCCTGTTCTCAATCTCCTCTTAATAGGTAACATTTCCGTCTCTATCACTTTTGACCGTTAGTGTCACCATCACTGTAGATCAAGATCACCGGTTATACCCATCATCTTATCACACATCAGGTCGTTGTCAATAATTACCACCCTAGAACGAGGGACTTAACATGAACCTAAACACCTACTGATGATCACATGATTGTTGCCCACCATCATCATTCATCACCATGGTACCGAGGAGCTAAGATGAACCCATCATCACAACTGGAACCCTAAGACGGAGTTGATGAATGGATGGTTTGAGAATGTCAATGATGGGTTGTATGTGTGCGCGAGTGATTTTAGCATCAGATCAAGGTTCTTGAATGTAATAGGTTGGTGATTTAGATAGGGGTGAAGTCGTGGAGGGTTACAACCTTTATGATCAAGTGAGGTCCGCTCCTTGTGTAGAACAACGACAATTGGATCAAGAGTCCAACACTTCACCCCTAATCGTCTAATGTTGCATTAATGTTCCGTATGTGAAACAAGTGAGCATACATTTAAGTCAATCAGGTGCGGTCATGTGCAACTTAGATGTTGGATTTTCAACTTCCCTAATATATGTTTGATGAATTAGTTACGTAATTAAGAGAAATCTAAGTTTAAATAACATCAGATTCTATTGTTTTTTTTCTTCTTTGAAGTGCAAAGATTTTATAAAACTAATGATGGTTAGAGGAACCTAACAACACCCAACTACATGAATAACAACATATTCTATTGTACATGTATTGACTCATAAGTTGTGGAATGAATTGGTTGTTTTGTACTTTAAAAGAAATAAAGTTTAAATAACATCAGAAAATTGTGTCTGATTTCTTATCTAATAACTAGTGTGAGGGATATGATGTGAAATCTTATCTCTTATAAGATAAAACTTTTATATCTAAAGAGACCACTAGCTTTATAGAGAGGTTGTATTAAAGAGGCAAGTAGATTGTAAAAAAAATTAAAGAAACAAGAAAAGCTATAATAGCCAAAATGACCCCTAAACCACACCAGTTTGGACATGTTACCAACCCATCTTTTAAGCCATAAGTGAAAATCATAAAGAATTGGTTCTGCTTCAGCTTCAATTTATATTGATTTTGTTGTTCTGGTAGAATTTATAGATTTTATAAAACTAATACAATTTCAGTAAAATATTAACGATTAAAAGTGATTTAACCATCAGACTTGTTTTAGATCTATGAGTGTTGGGTTGGTTTGTTACTTTGAATCATAACCAGACAGTTTGATTGCTTCAATCATAAGTTTAGTTATTAAAATTTAAACCCTTGATCTTTTACGTAAAATTAAGACACTTTACCATCAAAATGTCTTATCGGAACATAAAGACGGTATAATCACTGAAATAGGAGATGCTACTAGGTTCTTCAGCCCTGATTGGTATGCTAAATCAATGTATGCAACTCTTGATAAAAAGTTTTCGTGAACAAACTACAAAATCCTAAAGATTTAGTGTCTAATAAACGAAAAGAAAACTTTCCTCATAAAACCAACATAAGCAAATTCCCAAAACCCTAAACCCTAAAATCAAGATCTTACAACCTGCATCTTCCTCCTCTAATGGCGATCGACGATCGATCAGAATCACTCATCAAAACATTTCCGGTGAAACCCAAGCTCAAACCCACCGGAAAAAGCTCAAAACTCACACCAGAATCCAAATACTGGAAATCATTCAAGCTCAAACAACCACAAACCCTAGTTTCATCCATCACATCCCTCTCATTCTCCCCCACATCCCCTCACGATTTCGCCGCCACCCACTCCGCCACCGTCACCATCTTCAGTTCCCAAACCCTAGAACCCAAATCCACCATCGCCGCCTTCAAAGACACCGCCACCTCCGCCTGCTACCGCTCCGACGGCCAACTGCTCGCCGCCGGCTCCTTCTCCGGCCAGATCCAAGTCTTCGACCCCAAGAAACGGTCCGCACTCCGGCGACTCAACGGCCACTCACGCTCTGTGCATTTCGTAAGCTACCCTCGTGTCGATAAGCTCCATTTGTTCTCCGGTGGTGATGATGCTGTTGTGAAGTATTGGGATGTGTCGTCGGAGGAGTTGGTTTGTGACCTAATTGGGCATAGGGATTACGTTCGGTGTGGGGATGGATCGCCTGTGAGTGATGATATGTTTGTTACGGGATCGTATGATCATACCGTTAGGGTTTGGGATGTTAGGGTTTCGGAAAAGGGCTCGATGTTGAGTGTTGATCATGGGGCTCCGGTGGAGGATGTTGTTTACTTGCCGTCTGGTGGTTTGATAGCTACCGCCGGTGGGAATTGTGTGAGGATTTGGGATGTGATCGGTGGCGGTAAGCTGCTGCATTCGATGGAAAGCCATAACAAGACTGTTACTTCGCTTTGCGTGGGGAGAATTGGGGACGATGGTAGTGATTTCGCTAATCAGTATCGGATTTTGAGTGTTTCGTTAGATGGGTATTTGAAAGTTTTTGATTACTCGACGTTGAAGGTCACGAGCTCAATCAGATTTCCCAATTCTCTTATGTCAGTAGCAGTGTCACCGGATTGTTCCACTAGGGTGATCGGTTGTTCAAACGGGGTTCTGTATGCAGGGAAGAGAAAAACCAGAGAAAACTTGGAGACTGTTAGATCCGAATGGGGGAAATATGTCGGTTTTGGAGCGATAGATGAGCCTGAAAAGAGAGTTTTAAGGCCTTCGTATTTTCGTTACTTTCATCGTGGGCAAAATGAGAAGCCTTCAAAAGGGGATTATTTGATCATGAGACCAAAAAAGGTGAAACTTGCTGAACATGATAAACTATTGAAGAAATTTCATCACAAAGAGGCTTTGGTGTCTGCATTAACAGCCAAAAACCCTGAAAGCATAGTGGCAGTGATGGAAGAATTGGTGTCAAGAAAGAAGCTTTTGAAATGTGTTTCGAATTTGGGGGTTGATGAGCTCGGTTTGCTGTTGAGGTTCTTGCAGAAGTACTCGACAATGACACGATATGCAGACGTACTGATCGCGTTAGCAAAGAAAGTTGTTGAAATCCGAATTGATGATATTAATGGTTCAGATGAACTAAAAGGCTACATCCGAAATCTCAGCAGGTTGATCAAGGAGGAGATGAGAATTCAACAATCTTTGCAAGAAATACAAGGTATAATCTGTCCTTTATTGAAGATTACAGGTAGAAGATGAATAATAAGCTCATATGATTGTCATAATGCCATTTTTATTTATAGGTTGTTTTGGGACTTAAAAAGATCCCAATTTTGTTTGTCAGAAGTTATAATTGTTGTGTTTTATTGTTATATGATCATATTTTGAGGGATGGTGTTGTTAATCATTTAATCTACCATATATCTTATTTAATCCAGTTTGAGATGTTAAATGCTCATTTATATCCCTTGTGAAAGTTATTGAGAGTTGCTGAGTATGCTAATGTAATTAAAAACTTTTCTTTATTAAAAATAGACCATATTTGTAAAGAGAGTATTGGAAGTCCTGATATGTTTAGAACAGTTTTGTATTTATCTTGAATTTTGTTGACATGTTGTACATTTACACACACTCTATTTAGAGTAGATTACAAGTATCGTCCCTGTCCTATGTAAAAACTTCACATTTTGTCATGAAGTTTGATAAGCTGAGAGTTCCTCTTGACCATCCTCAACTTGAATATCCGATGATCATCTCCACCTAGAATTATCGGTACCTCTGTGCTTCAATCGAAATGTAGACGAAGGAGGAGGTGAAGGGGATATGTGGCGCAACTGGAAGTCTCACCCTTTCATCCTTAGTCGTGAGTAGATTTGATACCGGGTTTCCTAGTCATGGGTAGAATTGCGAGTGCCCGCTTCATGTGCACTATTTCTTCAATGTGCACTTATTTCTTCAACGTGCACCTATTTCTTCGACGTGCACCTATTTCTTCGACGTGCACCTATTTCTTCGACGTGCACCTATTTCTTCGACGTGCACCTATTTCTTCGACGTGCACCTATTTCTTCGACGTGCACCTATTTCTTCGACGTGTCTACTTTAAACATTGTTTTACGTATATGTAAATTAACTATTCACATTGCTATTAAACTATCCTCATCGCGTGCCCTTCTCCGGCCCGTCGCCGAAGCAGATCGCGCCCGTCGAAAGGGTGGTGATGGGGAGACCCGTCTGTTGATGGGGTGCCCTTCCAGCAGGATTGGAGAAAAATGGGGGTGGTGGGCCTCACCACCATAAATAATTAAATTAAAATGTTTTTAATTAAAATAATTTAAATTTTTTTAATTAATATAATAATATAAATATAAAATTATAATTAAAATGAGTTAATTAAATAAACATATATATTAATTTTTTTACATTTCTAGTATTAAAGTAATTAGTTAGAGTTAATTAAATCATAATTTAAAACAATTTTTTTTTTGTTTCGCTGCGGAAGTTCAATAAGTTTTTCCACACACTACGTTACTTTAATTGTTATTTGTTCAGCTCGTTAGAAACCATAAAAGTGAACTTTGGTGGCGAAACTAAAAATACTAAACTTTAATGGTCAAACTCGAAAAAATAAAACTTCACTACAAATAGTTTAACGGTCAAACTTTGTGATCCTAAACTTTAAGAGGCCAAAGTCATGTTGCTAGCAATCAGAGTCCAGTCATTTCCCCTGCATACAACTATATTTTACTTTGGTCATTATGTGCCGGTTCATCGGAAATCATAAAATCAAAGTTTGGTGGAAAAACTCAAAAATACTAAATTTGATAGATCAAACTCGAAAAAGTAAAATTTCACTATATATAGTTTACTGGCTAAACTTTAATATTCTAAACTTTAGTGACCAGAGTAAAAGAAGCCCACCAATAATCAAAATATATAATACTAAACTCTAGTAGGTAAATACGGTAAAAATATTCACTATATATAGTTTGGTGGCCGAACTCTAAAATCTTAAACTTTAGTGACCAAATCAAAAAACAAAACTTTGGGTTAAAAATATAAATACTTCAAACTAATGTGATTCAAGTTAAAAAATTCAAACATAAACTATTCATTCCCATGTCTAATTATAATAGAGTAATGAGTTAATTAAATAATAATTTAAGTATAATATTTTAATTTTTTAACATTTATAGTATTAAAATATTTAAAAAAAGTTTACATTCACAACGATTACTTTTTTTTGTTTTATTCATAACGGCTAGTTTTTGTTTTATTCATAACGGCTAGTTTTTGTTTTATTCATAACGGCTAGTTTTTTGTTTTATTCATAACGGTTAGTTTTTTTGTTTTATTCATAATGGTTAGTTTTTTTGTTTTATTCATAACGGCTAGTTTACCTATTATAAATATGTTTTATTCAGTTGAGAGTTTTTCTCAAACCACACTTTATCATCTTTCAAAGATTGTAACTCTCTTCTAAACACAATTCATAACGTTGTTGTTTTTATTTTATTTTAATTAAATATATTTACAATAATTTAAATATCTTATTTAAAGTAAATTAATAAATAAAATATGAGATGGAAAAATAAAGGTGTTGTGGGAAGGATAATATTGGGGGTAAAAAATGTTTGTGTGAAGAATGGGTGATAGTGAGTGGAAAGCTAATGTGGTATACTGATTAGGACTGTTTGTAGGAAGGATGAGTTGTAGCGTTGGAAACAGTCTTATAATCCAAAAACATTCTCGAACATGACGTCTAGTTTGAATTCACTATTCTATTCCCTTATAAACAACGTTTAAAATTTACAACAAAGCTATATCTTAACATAACGATGCACCAAGTAAACACTAAGTGATCTCTAACATATACCTTAATAATGTAATAAAGCAGATGTGTGGAATATAGCCAAATGATAAACTAAAGAATAAGCTCAAATTACATTAGAGGGTTTAATGCTTCACATGTTTTAAGAACAATGACGATGGTCGCAATCGATTGCTTCCAAGCATAGAAGTATGGGCACACCCACAATTGACATGATAGCGTTTAGAAGAAAATTAATATAATTATTGGATTGAAACTTATAATATGGTGAATTTGAATCTAGACTAAAATGCATAAAAAATATTATATAACTAATTGAATGGTTATGTAAATTGGGAGGATTGAATTGGATTTACATAATGATATAGATAGGAAAATTACATGCTCAAGAATTACGTAATTCACGCATATATACTCCACACATGATATAATTATGTAATACGCACACTTGTAACCTTTTATGTCCAAATGGTATTGTATTGATTCTCTTACAGGAAGAGAACATTTCTATTTCTTTTATGAATAAGAATAATAACAATCTCATACACATATTATAAAAAAAGAAAAATTACTAGATTAGCCATTTGACCAATCTAGTTTTGAGTAATAGTTTTTGACTATTGCAATTTACAATTACTAAAATAGCAGACCAATCACGAATGGTTAAGTGTCACTATATCTCCAACCGACGATACGAAAGCATGATATATCGTCAAAAAGAGTCAATCGGCGATACGTACACATGATGTATCGCCGGCGTATCGTCCCAAAATTAAAAAAAAATTAATATCGCCTACTAGCGATACATCATGGTTAGGTATCGTTAAAACAAAAAATTTAATTTTTAAAATAGCCGGCGACATATCGCTTTGTAATTAATTTCAATTATTATTTCACTTAAATTATAAAAATAACACTTATTTTTTGATTTTCTTCTGTCTATTTGCGTGAAAGTCATTAAATAATACTCATTAGAATATTAGATTACCAAAACAATAATATGAAAAAAAACATGATACATAATATTACAATAAAATCATTACAACGTGTTGAATAAAAATGCATATATTGATACAAGTATAAAAAAATTTTTATATGATTTTGTTTTAAAAATCATTACATCTTTTCTTCTTATTAACAAAAATGCATATATTACAATAAAAATACATATATTTACTAGCCAATATTACATATCAGGAATTAAAAAAAAATTCTCCGCCATCTTTTGTTTTAAAAAATCTATATGATTTTGTTATACTATATTTACATGTACTCATCTAATTGATATATTGAATGATAATGCTTGTATAATGTTATAAATCTTAT
Source organism: Flaveria trinervia (assembly GCA_025506515.1). NCBI lineage: Eukaryota > Viridiplantae > Streptophyta > Magnoliopsida > Asterales > Asteraceae > Flaveria > Flaveria trinervia. The sequence continues at coordinate 11,854,897 of CM046442.1, read as the reverse complement.
GACTAATTATCAAATTGATAAGACAGTTTATCTTTATTATATATTAAAAAATTCAACAACTAATAATATATATTATTTTTATAAATTGAGAAAATAATATTTTTAAATAAAAAACCGCCGGCGATACACACCTGGTGTCGTATCTCTGGCGTATTTCTGACCAAATGAAATTAATTTTTTTCATCCGGCGATACACAAATGGTTTCGTATCACTGGCGTATCTCCAGACAAAAAAAAATAATTTTTCAATTGTCACGTGAGCGATACCACATGCATTGGTATCGTCACGTGGAGATACATTGGTTATTTTTTAAAACCATTTGATCAATGACTATTATTAAAAATATATTTAGTCAATTGGCTATTATGATAATTTTCTCTATAAAAAATCATTCGTATTGTTTTATATTGTGTTAAAGATGTACATGCATAATGCTTGTAATCAATGTTTTCAGAACCGGATCGGACGTCGAACGGACGCCTTACTGTTTGGTGGTCGGACGGTCGGACCGGATTTAACTATATTTTAATATATTTATATATGTAAATATGTAATTAAATATTTGTTGGAAATAAGGGTGTGAACATGGTGGAAATAACACATTTGTCCCACATTGGTGTGACAAATAAAAATTATGTGTTTATATGTGATAACAAGGTGAAAGGTATTGAATGTCTTTATGATACCTTTTACACCATGACCTACCCGCGCGCAGGGGGGGTGCAAAAACGGGTTTCTGGCTGGAAATTTGGGTCGCCCACGCACGAATGCCGTTCGAAATAAACCGGGTCCGCGTGAAGCCGGTTTTTTGTTTTTTTTGCTCTTAATTTATGGTTTAACACCGAAGCCGGTTTTTTTTTTTTTTTGCTCTTAATTTATGGTTTAACACTCGTTTTTACCCATTAAAAAAAAAAAAAAAAAAAAAGAACCAAATCCGGTCAGAACCGGTCCGGTTCTCCCGGTCCGACCGCCGACTCGGGACGAACCGGCCGGTTCAACCTGCGAAAAACGAATCACCCTTGACCGGACCGGACCAGGCGCCGAATCCCGGTCCAACCGGTCGGACCGGCCGGTCCGATCCGGTCTTAACAACATTGCTTGTAATCATATTAACACTTGCGGATGCTTCAAATTTAGTCCTCGTATTATTTATTTATGAAAGAGAAATTTCTAAGGTCAGATAACTTTCTAAGTTCAAATTTATAGAATAGACACTTGAAAATTCGTAAGCGATATATTTATTAATTCTGACTTCATATGACTCGTAAACAAAAAATTAAAAAATTAAAATTAGAAATGAAAGACAACAATTTAGCAACGCCTACTTATAGCCACAACCTGCCTTAAGAAGGGGCAGGCTAGATGACCGCCCAAGGCCCATTCGTTTAGGAGGCCAAAAAAATTTAAAATTTTGTTTTTATTAATTTTTTATTAATTTTTATTAATATGTATACGTTTTTTAAATAATTATAGCCCGTTTAACTCATTTAAAAAGTCTAACCCAATTATCTTTTAATCCAAATATAATTCTTGGGTTTATTTTTATTACATAAACTTATTAATTTAAATAATACTAATTACCAACTTTATTATGCATATTAAGTTGTACATTATGCATAATTTGGTTGTACTCATCCTTTTGGGGATTTTTTTGCATCTTTTTGGGTAGGTATTTTTGTATTTTTTAGCGGTGGTTGGTTTTGGTATATTTTTGGGCGGTTTGTTTTTTTTTTGGGCAATTTTGGTATAAGAGGGTGGTTTTTGTACTTATTGTTTGGTTTAATGTAACCGCGCGATTAAAGATTTCGGTTTTCAATTGACGATAATGCACACATTAACGCTACATAGTACGAAGAAAAACGACAAAATTTCCACCACGTAGCGCCGGGGGAAACGAGACTTTTTCGTTTTGGTATTGTTTTTTCATTTTTTTATTTTTTTGATATGAGTTTTTACGATGTTGGTGGACACTGACGGTGGTGTGTCATTGGTGTTAATTGGTACGGTTTTACGCTCCTACCGCAACGCATTGACATACACTAGGTATAACTAATTTTCATCGACTCAATTAAAAGCTCTTATGAAAAAAACTTAATATTTTTTTCATTGTATCATCTAGAAGATATACAAATGATGATTAGTTGCACTAGGAATCACACATCTGATGGAACGGAGTGGGGATCCGTGTTGAATTTGGTCACCTCTTCTTATATATATACATATATATATCACATATACAATGGCAACACACATACATATACGGACATATGCATGTTAAGTCTTCATCAAAGCCTGTAATATTTCCATAACTAAAGATGGAGGAGATGAAGCATGAAGATGTAGATATACTTATTGTAGGTGCTGGATTAGCTGGTCTCTCTACCGCCTTATCCCTTCACAGGTGTATATTCCTCTTATGATCAAAACTAACACACAAAATACAATTGTATTATGTTTGAAATTGGTTCTGTATTAATTGAACTTATTTTAATTAATCAAGATACCATTTGATATATAAGTTCTTAAAAGTAGATATCACATAATGTTTTAAATTGATTTTGAAAACCTTAAGGTTAGGTTTGAGGAGCTTAGTGTTGGAGTCATCAAATAGTTTGAGGATTACCGGATTTGCCCTTACACTATGGACCAACGCTTGGAGGGCGCTAGATGCTGTAGGAATTGGAGATATCCTTAGACAAAAATCCACCCAAATGAAAGGGTAAAATCGTCATTTACTAAAAACATAACAGTTTAGAATCAAAATTGATTTAGTTTTGTGATTGCAGATTTAAGATTGCATCCCCTGATACCGGTCTATTTACTTCAGAGCAAGCACTTGATAAATATGGAAAATTGTAGGTCATATTATACTATCATAAGCGTGTGTTAAAAATTAATTTTAAGTAGAAAACTGTGATAGCATTTTACGCTGATAAATATTCAATTGTGATGGTGATGCATAAGCGACAACTAAATTTTGATTCTAGTGACGGTTATGAAAGCCGATGCGTTAGGAGAAAGGATTTACTAGAGGCAATAGTGAATGAGTTGCCACCAGGAACTATTAGGTACTCATCAAAGGTTGCAACCATTGATGAACTCGACCGCTTTAAGCTGGTGCACCTAGCCAATGGGTCCATTCTTAAGACCAAGGTACGTGGTAAGTTCAATGGTTCTAGTTTGGCAAACCATTGTGGTGCATATTCTCTGATAAGAGTTATGTCAATGTAGGTGTTGATAGGGTGTGATGGAGTTAACTCAGTAGTGGCTAAATGGTTAGGTCTTGACACACCTGTAAATGTTGGGAGATCGTCTATTCGGGGCCTGGTTGAGTTCCCAAATGGCTCGGGTTTTGATCCAATGTCCCATGTGAACTTTGGAGGCGGTGTGCGCTTTGGTTTTCGTCCGGTTGATGACAAGACTGTGTATTGGTTTTTCACGTTCACCCCCTCTCAAATTCCAACTTGTAAGCCATTTATGTCTTTCGTATTTAAATTAGAAAAATATAATCTCAGTTATAGAAGAGCAATTAATATATTTTTTTGAAAAATCAAAGGCTTATTAAGAAACTGTTGTACAATAATATTTGTTATGATTCTTATAGATGAAGAAGATTGGCAAGTAAACCCGATAAAAATGAAGCAATTTGTTTTGAGTTGTATCAACAAGATGCCTCAAGAATCACAGGATGTGGTGGAACGAACGCCGTTAAGTAGCATATGTTATGCACCATTAAAGTTTAGACTACCATGGAATGTCTTATTAGGTAATATAGTGAAAGATAATGTTTGTGTAGCTGGGGACGCGCTTCATCCCATGACTCCTGACATCAATCAAGGCGGGTGTTCATCGTTAGAAGACTCAGTAGTTCTTGGTAGGTGCCTCGGGGAAATGTTTTTAAAAAAATCAAATGAAGAAAATAATGATTTGAGAGAATTAAAAGGGGTTGGAGAAATATGGAAAAGAAAGGAGATGGAGAAGTTTTAGTCTTGTTAGTGTTTCATATTGTGTAGGGTTTATACAAGAGAGCAAGGGGAGGATGATGAGTTTCTTGAGGAATGTATGGTTTTCTAGCTATACTTCTAATGCTCTCCTTAAGATGGCTAATTTTGACTGTGGTAAACTTGTTTATTGAATCGCAAAATGCGAATAATTGTGATGTTTCGGGTGTTTTCATGTAAAGATGAATTTTCAAGCGTTACCTTTAATTGTTAATAGTTTGTTATATTTTATTAGATAAAAAGAATCTGATACATGCTTTGATTTAAACCATATATGTACTGCAATCTCATCATCACTTTCTAATTTCTTTGACAAAATTAATTTATATTTAACTTTTAACAAATTTGGAGATAAAATAACATTGTTGTCATGTAAACATAACATAAGTTTCAATTCTCATTTATGCATTTGGCCTTTTAAACTATAACTCCTTTTAAAGGTATAAATCATAACTAGTACTAGCTCCTGACGTCGACACGGGTTTTTTTGTCACGCAATGAAAATAATATTATGTGGTTTTTAAAAAAAGCAAGAAATCATAAGAAATAATAAAACAAAGAGTAAATTACACAGACATTCCCTGTGGTATACATGTATTGCAACTTTAGTCCCTACTTTTAATAAATTACAGATACGGGCCTATACTTTGCATGGTATACACATAGGTAGTCCCCGACACTAACTGAAGTTAAGTTTCTTTGTTAGTTTTTAAAAAAAATGCCAAAATACCCCTTATTTTAACTTCTTTCCCACATTATAATTCTCTATATTCAACCCACCACCACCACCTCTACCTTCAACCCACCACCACAGCTACCTCTACCCTCCACCCACCACAACCACCACTACACACCCTCGAACCACCACAAGCTGCACACCCTCGAACCACCACAACCGCTGCTGCACACCCTTGAACCACCATAACTGCCGCTGCACAGCCTCAAACCACCACTGCCACCGCTACCGCTGCTAGACCCTCGACCCGCCACCGCCACCGCTTTTACACCCTCGACCCGCTATCGCCGCCGCCGCTGCTTCTACACCCTCGACCCCCCAGCCGCCGCTGCTACACCCTCGACTCACAACTGATGCCGCGACTACACCCTTTACCCCCACCACGCGTGGCTGCACCCTTGACCCTCCCTCACCCGCACCACTACTTCATGCTTGACCCATCGTCGCCGCCATCGAACCACCACCCCCGCCGTAGCTTCTACACCATCGGCCTACCACCGCCACCACCACTGCTATACCTTTGAATTCTCACATGGTGGTGGTCATGAAGATGAAGATGAAGATGGTAGGAGAAGATGGAGTGGTGGGGTGATATGAGATGGGTGGGGACTGGGAGGGCTAAGTTGGGTTTTATTTGAAAATTATTATTATTTAATTTAGGGGTATATTAATAATTTTACGTTGACTTAACAAATAAACTATACTTCAGTTAGTGTCGGGGACTACCGATGTGCATACCATGCAAAGTACAAGCCCGCGTCTATAATTTATTGAAAGTAAGGACTAAAGTTATAATATGTGCATACCATAGGGACTATCCATTTAATTAACTCTAAAACAAAATATGAATGTATATAAGTTGTATTTGTTTTAGTTATTGTTATAACATGAATTTAAATATTAATAATATATTACAATAGCAATCAATCTATAAAATTGTTATACAATCATATACTTATTTGAATTGCCTGTTAAACATTACAATAATACTGATATATTAATTTGAATTTTGAAATACTATCTTTATATAAATGTTACATTGAAAATATGTGCGACTTGTATTTTATTTAACTAAAAATGATTTAAAAATGTTTTATTAGTTTACCTCATATCACCTTAAAATTTATATATTTAGTTACACTAAATTTAAATTATCATAACTAAATTAGTTGTATTTTTTTAGAAGTTACTTGTACTTTAGGAAAAAAAGTTGACAGAGCATGTGTTCCTCGCCTTCTTAGGACTTCCCTATCCAACAGTAGAGTTTTCATCATTCTTATTTTCACCCTTTAACCCTCATCTCTCTCACAACACTCAAAACACCATTAATCCATCTTAAAACTTCTAAACTCACTCCTATCTTTCTGTTCTCACACCTAGAACCACCATCACTATAGCACCACCTCCAACACAACCATCGGTTCTCCACCATTTAAACACACAATCTCACCTTCCATGCTCTCACATCAATGTTTTCCTTTGACCGCAAAAAAAAACGTAAACATCACTGCTGGCCAAAAGAGAGATATGTATCTATGGTGATTACTACAGGATTGGTTTTTATACTTAACACACGTATTGTTCTCTCAAGCTCACTAAGTAACACTCAGGTTTTGATGAATCAAATTCCTTCTAAGAGTTGATGATAATATACTAAGTAAATCAAAGTAACACAAGAGAATAGTTTTCAAGATACTTGTATATATTACTTCTTAACTCAAAGTTTTACAAGACTCTTACAAGCATAATGCATGAGTTATAATAAGAAACTATATATACTACTACTTATAACCAGATACACTTTGATACTAGCTGGAAACCTTAGATGAAAGCAAATACTAAAAAGCTAATGTTAAGGTAACTTAGGTAAAGTATTATCTAAGATATGGTAGTCATGACATGTTCACAACTTACCTTTTATCACCAACTAAAGTTGGCAACTATACTAACTGATAAGGTGTGAATAGTGGAATATAGTATGGTCAACTACATGGACATGGGAAAGTCCCATGCAGTATCTCAGAGATTTACAGCGGAGTGTCAAAGAGACCATACTTATGTCCACTGGTTCATAGTAGCTACTTTCGAAGGTTAACTAGCTTTAGAAGAACTTTCGAAGCCACTTATACTTCAGAAATGGCTACTTCTTCCGAGGCTTCCTTTGGACTTCATACTTCAGAAGTTGTAGTATTCATTTCTTTTAACTGTTGAACTTCGGAAGAGCAGAGACCTTGTCTTCGAAAGCTGAAGCTTATCTTCGGAAGTTCCTTAGACTTGTCCTCGGAAGTTTAGCAGATGTCTTTGAAAGTGCTAAAGTTGTCTTCGGAAGATCCTCATTTGTTGTATTAAAAAAGTCTAAGTGTTTGGTTTTGGTTGCACCAGCCTTCCTTGATCCAACAAACTCCCCTTAGGCAGATGCTACCAAAACCTCACTTGTTCTTGCTTCTCAAAACTTTCAGCACCAGGGAAAGCAAATACTTTTATGTTTCTTTGTTCTTCCTAGAAGTAGTGCTGAGAAGTTTGTACAAATCATTCGTAGACAGGAGATCCAGTCTGTCACTTTGAATGATGTGTACCCTCTATTGAGTCCCTCTGAAGAGAGTTAGTTGACGGAAGTTATAGTCATACTCCCATCTAAATATTGATTCCAAATCCGGGCCTTCCACCATTTGTAAAAAGGCTTTTCCTTTGATGGTTGGCCTTTCCTTGTCTTTTTTCTCTCTCAGCTTCAACTCCTTTTCAATCTTAGCTTTTGCAGTTAGCTCAGTAAGATGAAGGCTGCTCGAATGATTTTTTATATGAGTGGCTATGTCAAAGTTGGAGGGATTGGAGAATCGCTTCTCTGCTAACTCAGTTATATCAATCTGCTTGAGTGTAGTAGAGATAGAGCATTTAGCCTTTTGCTCTCTCCATTCTCTCTCTCCACACAAAAGTTATGAGAGGAGTCATCGAACCTCCAGTGGATGATCTTCTTTCTTGGCACAAGAGGCTGACTGGGAATCTTGTCACCTTTCTTTGTATCAAGCAGAGTCACCAGTCTTCTTCTAAGCTTCTTCTCTTCATCATTCAATGAATCAGAGTTGAGGCAAAGGAGTTTAACGTCCTGGTCCGGTGTTCCTCTTAGGAGATCAAGGATTTGCTCTCTTATGAGAGAATTTGAGGAGTTGTTAATGTAAGTTAGTTTGACCGACTTATCCTTACAGGAGATATCACTCAATGATGGCAGTTGATGAGCTTTCTCTTGATTTTCTTAATTTCCTCTAAGGAAAGAGGCTTAGGTGTTTGAGAGGATGATTTGGGTAGTTGTTTGGTGGATGAGGATAGGGTTCTGGGTAAGGTTTTAGGTTTGAGGATTGGTAGTTTTGGTGGTTGTTTGGATTGAGTGGGTGAGGAAGTGAGTAAGGTTGATAATGTGGGTTCAGGGGTGTAAGGCTCAAAGGTTGGTTTAGTTTTATCAGGGAAATGGATAGGTTCATGTTGATGTTGTAATTATGGAGTAGATGTGAAAGTCATCCCCTGTATTCTTCGGTACATCTCTTTCCTTCTTCCTGAGTGTATGTAAGCCTTGATCTCGCTGATAATACGACGCAGGGTCTTCACAGACATAGATCCAACCTGCCTACCTGAGAAGCTATAGGCCCTGAGATAGTCTTTCATCCAGGCTTTATCCCTAGACTTCTTCATGGATGTAAGCTGAGCATCATCTTCCTTCCTCTTTTTCTCTTTCAGTTTTTCCCTAGAGGCCCTCTTTCTCTCATTCTCCATTTGATCTCGTTCTTTGTTTACAAGCCACATGGTTATGTCATTGTCGTGTGGAGCAAGTTCTTCAACATAGAATCCTCTGGAGTTTAGGAAAGCTATCCTATCACTCCTAAGCTGTTGATCAACATCCTCTTTCTTCCTCGAGTTTTCTTCTTCCAAGGCCAACCTTGCTGCTTCTTCTTGTTCTCTAATCAGCAAGGTTTCCTTCTCCAACTCAATCAGCTCCTTAAGTGGCAAGAGGAGTACATCTTCATTTATAGCTCCCAGCTTGACAAGTCTATCAATCACTTCCACTCTTTTCTAGTTGTTGACTGCCTCTTGGTTGGCTATAGTTGCTTTGCTACTTGCATCTAGTAGTTTCCCTGAGGGGAGTCTTTCTTTTCTTCTAAACTTTTCCAACCTTTCTTTCTCTAGAAGTTCTTCCGCAATCAGTTTCCTCCTTCGTTTGATATCTTCAGAAGCTTTAGAATTTGGAGATTCTTGAGCAGAAGATTCATGTTGTTGAGTGGTGGCTGGAGCATGTGATGATGATGGTGTTTGGGTAATGGGTAACTTGAGAAAGTCCTCACTATTCACCTCAGATGATAGTTCCAGAATTTCATCAGTGATGATAAGATCATCGGACAAAGAGTAAAGCCCTTTCGCGGCTTTCATCTCAGCTTTGGAAGATTAAAATTGTTGTTTTGCAACTTTGACTTCAGCTTTGAAAGTCTGTGGGAATACACTATCTATCCCAAATGTTTTGGTTATTGGGCCATCAGTTTCCGTTTCCCCTTTAAAATCAATGTCATGTTCCATGTGGACTTTAGGTTGACCAACTCCCTCAATAGTAGTAGAAGGTGTATTCAGCCTCTGAATCTCTTCAGTCCCAAAGTAGGCCACAATAACATCTGGACCTGGCTGCCACATTGAAGATCCCATAAGAAAAAAATTTAGAAACCTATTTAGATCTTTGAGCAACCTTGGGTCTACTTGGAGGATGATCGAATGAAGTTCCGGGAAAACATCTGAATGCTGAATAGGATATCTTGAAGAGAGCATTGAGATGGCTGAGCCTGTGGACACCATGTGTGACTGGCTCTGAACTTTCTCCCCCTTTTTGGTAGCATCATCTTGAGAGCTAGATGAGCTAAAGGAAGAAGTCATTGAGACCTAGATTGGTACATGCCTAACAGATCTCTCAGTCTATTTCTCAGCTAGTTTAGCCCTAAGATTTTCAATCTGAAGTTGCTGAGTGTCGGACCTCTCCTCTAAAGTCTTTACCCTAAATTCAAGGTTTGAGACTTTAGTGGTTTCTTGACACCCTGGTTTGTATGTTCATCCTCACAACCCGTAGTGGTTTCTTCCTAAGAAGAATCATGGAAGATGAGGTAACATACTTTGTATGTTCATCCTCACAACCAGTAGTGGTTTCTTGACACCCTGGTTTTCCATGCATAATGATGTCTCTTTCAGAGTTATCATAATGCTTGGTTTCCCATAGCAATATGACCACTATCGTGAGGGCCCAATAAGGCACCTGCAGTAGTAGCAACTGAATCTACATGAGTCCCCTCCACTCTAGTGGAACTCACGTTAGTTTGGCTCTATTGATGTGGGCTAGAGATCAGAGGTCTCCTTAGGCTCAGTTGATCCTTTAAAGGGTGTTGTGGATCAACTTCACTGCCTTGGAGAAACATAATCTCCTCACCAGAACCTATCAATAGGTCAGTATAGGATATATCCGTTATTCCTATTGACCCGAGACCTTGATCAATGTCTAATGGCATTGAGCCTGTGGTGGGTTTGTCCTTTTTAGGCTGTTCATGGGAATATAAAGATTCACCCTAAGGATTTTTAGTTTGGGTTTTGGGCTCATGGGATTTAGACTAAGGAGACTCAATGCTCATATTGAGGTCAATGATGAAGGAAGGTGGGACCTCAGACTGAGTGGGAGCCCATGTTTCCACTCTAGCCTTTTTGGATAGAAAAGGGGGAACTTGTTCAACCAGAGGAGATTGAAAAAGGGTTCATTTGGGATGTCTCTTATAAGTGATTTTGATGGGGTGAGAAGATAGATTTGCCAAAGGGTAGTTACTAGTGTGGGCTCATCACATGTGGGGTTAACAGGGATGTCACCATGAGCCATTGGCTCAATCATACCTGGAAGAAGCTCAGTGTGTCTTCCAGTGAAGTTGGTGGACACTCTCTTCAAGACTTTGAAGACGATCGGCCTTATTTAAGGGACATTCAGAGTAGCTGCACAGACAAGCTGACTCTAGTCTAACTCACAGTTGATAATATGCTAAAGGAACCTGGGATACATGAAGAATGTGTCCCTCTGGAGGTTCGTCATAAGGTTGGTCATCACAAACCTTGAGTAATTGAAGTGGAGAATTTTCACCAATCCATGAACTAGGCATCCTAGTTCATATGGGATTTAATCCCACCCCCAGACTTGTTTGACAAGCAATGGAGAACAACATCAAGTAGGAACTTCCAACTGTATGAGAAGTTAAACTTGTAAACTGTAGACCGGCTTACATCTCCACCATATCCCATCTGGGTATATGTGTAATCTAGGTCTGATTTGGGGAATTTTGTAGGAGCGTCTTCATCTTGAAGCTCTAGATGCTCCCTGATAAGTTGTTCTGATATGATCAACTCCAGGCCACATATGCTCGATCGTATAACCCTAACTCCATTTAGGGTTTCAATTTGACCATTGCCCCAAAATTCCTCCATATGGTTCGAATAAACGATGGTGTTCACAGTCAAATTGGTGTAGTAGGTAAATTGAGTGAGAAAGAAGATGATAGCTGAGAAGTCGGCATCATTGGATGAGTCAAGGAGTGCGACCTGGTTATGATGAGGGTTAAATGCTATTGTAAGGTAAGAATAGAGGAAACAAGTTTGAAGTAGGGTAGGTTGAAGATGAGTTCTTTGGGCATTAAAAGTGCTAAAAAGATTAAAGTAGTGAGTTGGAAATATTTAAATGGGTGAAAATGGCGGATGGATAAGGTCAAAATGATGGTTGGGGTTAGATGTGACAGGGGCAGTAAGATTAAAAACCATTAAAAGATTATGATATCATTAATAATAATCTTTGCTTTTATAGTGTGGGGCCCAAAGGTTTCGTTATAGAGTAAAGTCTTCTTCCGAGGGTAAAAGTATTTTCGAAGAGTTTCTTCTTCCGAAGACAATACTTATTTCCGAAGGTAAATAAGTTTACTTCCGAGAGTAAGAAGGTCTTCTGAATGAAGAAATTTTTAAGCTTCGGAATTAGAAAAGATATACTTCCAAGACTAAAAGCTCTTCAGAAGATAAAGCCAAATTTGGTGCTCCTTTAAGATATCTAAGGATTCTCTTGGCAACACTAAGTGAGACACCTTTGGAGCGACCTGATATCTTGCACAAATGCATATACCAACATGATATCAGGTATAATCGCAGTGATATACATCAGAGACCCAATGATTGCCCTATACTGATACTAATCAGTATCCTCCCCCTCAGAGTCAGGATAAAGATTATGGTTTTTGGTATGGGTGTCTTGGCTGGCTTACAATCTTTCATCTCAAATCTTTCTAGAATGTCATTGACATTCTTAGATTGATTTATGATTAACCCTTCCTTCATCTCTAGAATGTCATTGACATTCTTAGATTGATTTATGATTAACCCTTCCTTCATCTGCTTCACCTGAATCTAAGGAAAAAGTCCATTTTTCCCATAGAACTTATCTCAAACTTTTTCTTTATAATGCTCTCAAAGTCCTTGCACATTTGGTCATTTGAGAAACCAAATATGATGTCATCAACATATACTTGAATGAGCAAAATGTCTTTCCCAGACTTCCTTATGAAAAGAGTCTTATCAATGGTGCCTCTAGTGTATCCATTTTTTAGAAGAAACTGAGACAAGGTCTCATACCACAGCCTAGGTGCTTGGTGCAGCCCATATAGAGCTTTATCCAGCTTGCACACATAGTTGGGGTGTTGTGGGTTTTCAAATCTTGGAGGCTAGCATACATAGACTTCACTATCTATATCCCCATATAGAAAGACACACTTGACATCAAGCTGGTAGACAGTAAAATTCTTGATGCAACATAAAAAAGGAAGATCCTAACTGCCTCAAGTCTTGCAACAGGTGCAAAGACATCAGTATAATCGATTCCTTCCTCTTGAGTGTATCCTTAAACTACCAGTCTTTCCTTGTTCTTGATGATTAAGCCTCTATCATCTCTCTTATTTCTGAATACCCATTTGGTGCCTATAGGTACTTGACCTAATGGTAGTAGAAAAAGGTTCCAAACCTTTTGTCTTTTGAATTGAAGCAATTCCTCTGCATTGATTCAACCCAGCTACTATCTTTCAAGGCATCTTCTATCTTCTTAGGTTCTATCTATGACAAAAAGCATGAGTACAGGCAGACATTCCCATCATGAGATTGTCCCCTAGTTCTCACACCTTCAGAGACATTTCCAATGATGTTTTCAGCTAGATGAGTATTGTGAATCCTGAGCCTGGGAATCACATCCAGTTGTATGGATGGATCCAGATTTAAGAAGTTTGGCTCAAGATTTTGAACACTTGGTCCAGCTAATGTTTCACACTCATTCAATAAGGACTGATTGAACGTAGGATAAACAACACTAGTATCAGTTGGCTGAGAAGCAACATTAACAATTGCATGTTCCTTCAAAATGCTACTTCTATCATCTTGATGTTGTTTATTATCAACTGATGAGTTGTGAGGCTCACTTTGTTGATAACTTGTTGAAGGTCCACTGGTTCCTGAAATAGTCATGTTGTCAGATCTATTAATTGTAGGAGCTTGATGTTTAGAGACTCTTCAAGAACTTGGAAGAGGTCTGGGCAACTCAAATAGTTAGTCATCATCAGATTCACTTTGAGTAACTATTCCAACCAAAACATTCTCACAAGATGGTTTAGAATAGTTTGGAAACAATTCTAAGTAAAAAATATGATTAGGGCCATTCCCCCTAACACAAGGAGTGTGCTCATTGACGACAATGTTGGATGATTCCTCAGATTGTTGATTTTTAATATTATACACTCTATAAGCAATAAAGTTGGAAGAATATCCAACAAAAATAGCATCATTTGACTTTTCAGCAAATTTTGCCAAATTTTCTTTTGTGTTAAGTTTGGTACACCTACTGCCAAAGGACCTTAGAAAGCCAATGAACAGTGGCCTCTTGTTCCATAGCTAATAAGGGGTTTTTCCATATGGCTTGAACATAAGAACCCTGTTCTGCACATAACATGCAGTGTTGACTGCCTCTGCCAGAGTGTTAAAGGCTGCTTTGAATTAGCTAACATGGTTAGAGCAGCCTCAATCAGTATCATGTTCCTCCTATCAGCAAGACCATTTTGTTAAGGAGTTCTAGGAGCACTGTATTGTCTAGCAATCCCTTTTAATTTAAAGAATGAGTCAAGAACTTGATTCTTAAAATCAGTCCCTTGATCACTCCTAATTATCTTAACCTTGTGATCAATTTGATTTTCAATTTTAAGAATAATTTTTTTAAAGTTTTAGTTGTTTCATCCTTAGTTCTTAAAAAGAAGACCTATGTAAATCTTGTAAAATCATCAACGATCACAAAGAAGTATGATTTCCTTCCAATGCTCATTATACTTGTTTGACCAAATAGATCCATGTGCAATAAGTGTAATGGGGTGGTGATAGAGTTAACTTCTTTGAATTTGTGAGACTCTATGTTACTTTCCTTTCAGGAAAGCTACACAGTTGTCTCTACAGAAAAATTCATTTTTGGGCACACCATGTACCAAGTTATTTTTAACTAGTTTATTCATGGTTTTAAAATTCAGATGATATATACATTTATGCCATAAAGTTTACTCATCACCATCAGATTTTGAAAGAAAGCATGATACTTCACCCAATGGGGAAGCATTATTCATATCCAGCTTGTACATATCTCCTCTTCTGGGAGATCTAAGAAGTACCAATTGCTGAGGAATTGTCATCCAAGGTTTGAGGATGATGCACTCGTGCTCTGTGAAAAGCATTTGGTGCTTTTGATCACAAAACTGAGAAACACTTAGGAGATTATGTTGAAGTTGTTTGACAAAGTTCACTTTGTCTATGCTTAACATGCCATTGGATACACATCCTCTGCTTGAAATGTATCTTCCGGTCTCACCTCAAACTGAACAGGACCTCCATTATAATGTTGAAATTGTTGAAGTTGAGATTTGTTCCCGGTCATGTGCCTAGAGCATCCACTGTCCACTATGCAGACATTGTTGTTCTTGTCTTGTGAATGTCCCTCACATAAGGTGAAAAGTTATTTTTGATTGGAAACTCAAACCTTGCTGATCTTAGGTTCTTCTATGGATGATGACATAATTAACCAAAATGAATGGGAGAGGTTCAATAGATGTCTTTGAAGAGGAAGGTTGGGCTGCAGCATCTTGTCTGATCTTCCATTCCATCCTATGGTTGTCCAGGTTTGATGAGCTTGTTGAAGCTTGAGCAGTATGGCCTTTTTCCAAAGTTTTTCTCTTTTCAGAAGAAGCCTTCACTATCTTTTCTTCTAAAGTAGCATTCTTCTCAGAAGGTTTCAAATGAACTTTCTTATTCTTTTGAAATCTCTTTGGCTTATTTTCCAAAGCCATTTTTCCTTCGGAAGAATGAATTTTTTCCGAAAGCAACTTAGCTTCGGAAACCAGTTTTCCTTTTCTAATCATTTGAACCATATGATAAGGTCCAAATAAGAATCCTTCCTTAGCTGCTTCCTTTTTAACATTATTTGCATAATGTGTGCTTGGTGGATTGTAATAACAATCTTTAGCCAAGTGGTTTTGCAGACCACATATTATGCATGCAATGTTAATCTTTGAAGGTTTTGAGGACTGTTGTTTCTTGATCTTTTTGTCTTCCTCAACAGTCTTCCTTTTTGTTTTGGATCAATCATCAGCTTATACTCAGCTTCTTTCTTGGAAGTTCTTCTAGCTGCCTTAGTGTGGTTTTTTCTAGCTTTGGTGGATATGGGTTGATCATCACAAGTAGGAATGGGTTGGTTTACATGTTCCTTCCATGTATTGGTCTCTATGGTTGCATCATTCTTTAACTAATGAGAAAGTGGGTCAGCAGATGTGACCTCTTGCTCTTCAGTACCGCACCTTGGTTGTCTAATAGACTCATAAGAGTCTGGTGGAGCAATTTTATTGGTCCCTAGCCTACCTTTATTTTGGTAACAAACCTTTGAGTGGGAGGATGGTACAAGAATGGTTTGGAAGTTTTGCTCAAAGATAGCATGCTTCCTAACTTGAGCCTCAGCTATTGCTAGTTTGGCTAGAGCCTCAGTCAATTTGGATATTAAATCCTTGATTTGAGTCCTGTAGGTAGTGTGCTCATGTTTTAAAGTGGATATTTTGTTTTGATAGTCAAATTTAGCCCTTTTAAAATCAGCTTTTAAGATATTCAAGGACTCAATGTCAGATTTAATTTCCATATTGTAGTCCTAGTACATTTTAACCTTAGCAATATAGGATAGAGTACAGAGATGTTCATATACCTTTGAGTTGTATGTTCTAGCCATGAGTGCTTGAGCAGTGGTGACATCTTGCACCATAAAACTCCAGTCAACTTCTTGAGCCATAATAGCTATCTCAGTTGACTTTCCAACATCTTTGGATGTTCTTGGATGTGTGGAGGCATGAGTAGATACCGGATTTGACTTAGGAGCTTTGTATTCCCTAGAAAAATGGCCCAGCTGGTTACAGTTGTAACACTTGGCCTTTCCTTTGTAAAACCCAAATTTGCTGCTAGTTGGGTTCGGAGGGAACTACCTTCTAGTTCTTTTAAAGAACTTCTTCGCCCTATAGGTTAACAGAGCCATTTGTTGGACTATATCCATGTATTCTACATCATCTGGGCTGAAACACTCCAGATCTTCAAAGTAGAACTGAAAGTCACTAGAGTGTCCAATTCCTAAGACAAAAGCACAACTGTCCTGGAAGGGACTTGGCTGAGCCTGTTGAGACTTTGGAGTTTTAGGAAATGTAATGTAAGGCCCAGAAGAATAGGGTGGCTGCTAGGAATATGTCAGGTACTGCTGAGGTTGTGGGGGTCTTGAGCCTTCAACAACCATATGTGCATTGCTAGCAGGAAGGCTTAAAGGTCTGCTCACTTGGCGACCACTCTTGTTCTCCATTTCTACATGGTATCCATCTAGATTGTCATATAGTTCAGTCATGGTAAGGGAGTTTAGATTTTCTGTCCTCTTGACACAGTAGAACATCCACTTATTAGGGAGTGCACTCATGAATTTCCTTGTGAGATCTCTTAATTCAGGAGCTATTCCCACAGACTAAAGGGAGGTGCTAAGATCCATACCTGAAGTATTGCTAGCTTAGGGTCTCTCTAGCAATGTGAGTAAAGTTCTCAAACTGTTGCTTCAGTGAATCTTTATTTGAGTCGTTGGAGTTTGTGTACATGTGGGTTAAGGCATCAAACAATTCTTTAGCTGACTTGCAATGCTCGAACCCCACCATGACAGAGTTGGGTATAGCAGTCATCAGAACAGTCATGGCCTTGCCATCAATATCTAACCGTTGGTGGTCTTTATCGAATTAGTCTTCCACTGCCTTCTCTATCATGGCACCACCACTAGCGGGTGCAACAACCTTTGGCTTGTAAGGGCCATTGGCGATAGACTTCCATATTCGTCTTTCTTGATATCTATTGAACCCTTCGATACGTCTACTCCATTGTCTGAAGTTTTCTGGGGTGATGATGCATCCTATTTCACATTCAGATTTCTGGTTAAGGGCCATATTTGAGTGTAGTGAGTAGGTGAGTGAAGAAGAGGTTGATTAGGATGGTAAGATCACACAATCAAGAGCCTAAAAAGCTTTGATACCAATTGCAGGATCGGTTTTTATACTCAACACAAGTATTGTTCTCTCGAACTCACTAAGTAACACTCGGGGTTATGATGAATCAGAATCCTACTAAGAGTACATAATAAGTAAATCAAAGTAAACACAAGAGAATAGTTTTCAAGATACTTGTATATATTACTTCTCAACTCAAAGTTACAAGAATCTTACAAGCATAATGCATAAGTTACAATGAGAAACTATATATACTACTACCTATAGCTGGATATACTTTTTTACTAGTTGGAAACCTTAGATAAAGTATTATCTAAGATATGGTAGTCATGACATGTCCATGACTTACCTTTTGTCATCAACTTAGGTTGGAAACTATACAAACTGATAAGGTGTGAATAGTGGAATAAAATATGGTCAACTACATGGACATGGGAAAGTCTCATGCAGTATCTCAAAGATTTGCAGTGGAGTGTCAAAGAGATCATACTTATGTCCACTGGTTCATAATAGCTACTTCCGAAGGTTAACTGGCTTCGGAAGAACGAGTTCTTCCGAAGCCACTTATTTTTGGAAGTGGCTACTTCTTCCGATGCTTCCTTTGGACTTCATACTTTGGAAGTTGTAGTATTCATTTCTTCTAAGTGTTGAAATTCGGAAGAGTAGAGACTTTGTCTTCGGAAGCTAAAGCTTATCTTTAGAAGTTCCTTAGGCTTGTCTTTGGAAGTTTAGTAGATATCTTCGAAAGTGCTAAAGTTGTCTTCAGAAGTTCCTCATTTGTTGTACTCAAAAAGTCTAAGTGTTTGGTTCTAGTTGCACCAATCTTACTTGATCCAACAATTACTTATTACAATAGCCAGTGATGGTGTGAGGAGTTTAGCGTCAGATCGGAGACTATAGGTGCAAGATCCGACATGTTAAGGGTACTTAAAAGAGAAGGCGACAAATAGGTTAATGGTCGTTGCTGACAACGTCAGCTTTAGTGGGCTAGTAATTCACCATAGACACAACTTCAATCTCAATCATCGCATCACCAACTTTTACTTCTAGCTTTGCCACTGATACTTAGTGAGATCCATGCCATAATCCTTGTGCTTTCAAATGTTGTACATTGCACTTAGCCTTCGGTATGTTGGAATTGTAGCCATCGAACAAAGCGAATAATACCTATTTCAATAACACATTGAAACTAAGAGCAATAATCAATATTTATATTCATTCCCAAAGCTATAAGTGTTTATTGATTTTTATTTCATGAAGTAGAACAAGAATTGCAGACCCAAACTTTATTTGACTTTACAAAAAGATAACTCCAAACTAATGAAAATCATCAATAACAAATTTAATAAACTAATCATTAATTTAATCTATACTAATAAAAAAACTCTCTAAAAGCCACATTGTATATTTCTATATTGTCCACCTATGCTTCACCTATGATTTGAACACTTGTCATATTTAGAATGAACAATAACTATATAATGATACACTAAATATTGATTGATGATTATTTATATTTGTTTCAAATTATGAACAGATTTTTTTTGTGTTAGGACCGTTTAGGTATGGAGTACTAACTGATTCTGCGTGTATACCAACTCAAATAGTGCGGAATCCTATTTGATTGGCGATCCAATCAGGGAGAACACAGTTATGATCACTCTAATGATTAATAAAACATTATGAATGATTAGAACACGATCAACTGTGATCTATGAACTTGGAACAGGTCTTCTTGAGTCTCTGGACGACTAGGGTACGATTGTGTGCATAGGTATTCGAATTGTTCTTTTTCCACGAATTAGGTGGTATTTATAGGTTAGGGTTTTCCATTCGTGCGAATGAACCATTAGCATGGTTCAGTCGTGCGACTGAAGCATGCGATTAATCCATCTGCACGACTGAAGGTCCAGTCGTGCGACTGAGTCAATCTTATGTCTCAATCGTGCCACTGAGTCAATCTTATGTCTCAATCGTGCGACTGATCCAGTTTCCTGGTTCAGTCATGCGACTGGTCCCTTAGCATGAAGTATTCATGCGTATGGTTCATTCGCATGAGAACTTCAAAGGATTAAGTTTGAACATGTTTCTCAATCATTATCGACTAAGAATTATGTAAACAACCACAAACCTATATAGTTAGTTCAATATGCGTTATCACACAATAACCAATGAAATATTAAACATTATATGCATCAACCACACATTGTATTTCATTCATACCCATTCAATTACATGTATGTAAGACATGAAAGACATTTTACATTAAGCTCCTAAACTAGGTACACATGTATCTACAAACTCCCCCTTGGTCCTAGTTTACATCATTGTCTAACATTCTTCATTAGCTCTTCAAACTTCTTGTACTTCTCCTCTCTTGTAGCTCCGACATGTATCTCAAATGCAAAATAGAGCCTTATAACATTTTGAAACAGGAGGGCTTGTACAATGGCTTACGAATCATAGAATAGTGGCCACTTGTATAAAGTATAAACATCATCAGCAGACAAGTTGGTCAGCACATAGGGTCAAATACCTGGGTAGTATCCATTTGGCTCTCCTTCTATAAGACTATGACCGCTTCACCCGTTCTCCAATCGTAGTACCACCACTTGAAGTGTGGAGTGAAGTCATGTGACATTTCCCTTAGAGGGATTCTTGACATTATGCGCGGAGGACTCCACTTCAGCATTATCTTTGGCTTTCCATTAATGGGATCAACTTCAGACTGTCTGATGTACCTCGTCGGTTGTTGAGGTCTAAAGTTAACCCACCTGGTGTGGTACTCTTTCCTCAATGCAGCCTCAAACTAGCCTGACATTTTCTTTGGATTAGCATATAGCAACTTCAGGCATGCCAGCTGGTTGAGCTCAAAACCAGGTAGAGTCTTTAGATTGTGTGGGAATCTTAAGTACTCTATACCCTTTCTCTCTTCACAACATACATATTAAGATCCTCAAAATGAGCCCATGCGATGATTTTGCCGGGCACCTTTAAGTGTTTCTTGACTTTGTATAGTTTGGTGTAGACATTAGGCTTTTGTGCAGTGCGCATGGCTCGGATCTCAGCAAAACAGGCCGCCCATTCAGCCTTTTTGATGTTGACATCGGTGTCTGAGGCTTGGGCTTGATCCTTATTCTTCTCTGACTCTTGCTCTATCTGATCCAGTTTTTCAAATGTATCACTGACGAGAGTATCACCCAGATTGGGGACTACATTTCCCTCTCTGTCAGCATACTCTGGGTAATGGTCAGCCATGATGTCCTCGATCTCAATTTCATCTATGTCATTGAGCTCATCATCACTTGTAACTTCAACAGTAGGAGCGTCCTTGACAATCTTGTCCGGGTTGAGCCGGAACATCTTAGCAAGCTGGTCATCAGTAAGGTCATGAATGATTTCTCCTTCTTCAGGAGTATAGCTTACAGACCTTCTGACTATCCCTTGCAAATCAAGAATCATTGTAAGTTGAGACTTGATTTGCTAAAGGGGAGTAACATCATACTCATCTTGCTGAGATGATTGATCTGCTTGATTTAAACATTTAACACATCAATTGTTAGTGAGTAATCAAGACAATCACACATTTGATAAAGATGTATAAACATTAATTACATAATATTAAAACAGGATTCAAGTACAAAAATTTTCAAGTACATAAATATATAATCATTAATTTTTCCTTGAATAGCAGGCACGCTAGTAGGTGGGGCCGAAGATGAGGCTCCTTGGTCTTGATTTCTTTTTGTGCATCTCTCTTGACCCTGAGCTAAGGCAGATGCAGCTACATCTCTTTCATCATCATCATCATCATCATTCTGTCTTTCCTTGTCTTCATCATCACTGGCCTCATTATCATCACTATCGTCATCTTCATCATCATCATCATCATCATCTCCTTCTCTTATCTTGAGTGGCTCATCCTTTGATCCCTTGAGCTTGAGCATGATGGTCTTGTTTGTAGCCTCCAACTCCCCAATCCTCTAAACTGATTGGTCATTTTGCTCCTGGAGTTGGGCAATTTGCTGAGCTTGCTATGAGATCTGCTGTGCTTGGGTAGCATTAAGCTCCACAAGTTGACGCAGTTGGGCGGCTCTCTCTTCATCAATAGCCAACAGCTTCAGCACCATTCGGTTGAGTGTTGATAGCTGTTCCTCTACCCCAATGGGAGGCAGAGATGATCCTGTGGTGAATGATGGGTGGGATGATATCCAGCTTGGTGGCTGGTGGTGGTAGTGGTGGTAGTGGTGAATATGGGTGGTGGTATATGAGTGGTGGCGAAGGGTAGGCTATAGTGGTGGTGGATGGGGTGTGGTAGTGATAGGTGGTATGGTAGTGGTGGTTATGATGGTAGTTGTGGTTGATGTGGATGTGGTGGTGGTGGCTGTAATGGTGGCAGTGGCAGTGGGGGTAGATGTGGTCAATGTGAATATCTGTCTCTTCCCCTTTTTGCCATAGGGGTGAGCCATTCTCTCCCTCCTCGAGCCTTTAGACACAGTGGCTCCCCCTTGGTTGATGGGTGGGTCTGGGGTGTAAGATGGATCAGTAGAAGCCTCCCTAGACTCACCCTAGCGTCCACCTACCACCCTAATCCCTTGTTCGGTGGCAATCACCCTGCTGCCCACCGTCCAAACTAACGGTTCCTCATCATCTCCTCTTCCTCATCAGGACAGAAGTCTTGATGGAATCCAGCCGTATTCGCTTCTCCGTGAGTGGATGGTGGAGGTGTAACATCTGTGGTGGTGGCCCTAGATTAGGTGGGGCCAGTGACTCTACCATCAGCACTGTCATCATCATCCGAGTCATTGGATGGTAGAGCAATCTGCTCAACGTCCGAGTCACTATCATCATGGCGCCACTTTCTCCTTCCCAGCGCCATGTAGTCTTCCCGGGCTAAATGCCCAAACAACCTCCTTACATGGGGCTTCACCTGCTTACCCCTGTAAACCTTCATCCTCCTAAGGGTGGTGTCATCCATGACCTCGAGAGAGACCGCATCATGACTCTCCTTAGGAAGTAGAGGAAGCTTCTCATCTATAATCAGCTGTAAGAACCGAGGGTACATACAGAAGATCTCTTTCCTTTAGCCTCTAAATTCTCGATCATGTAGGAGAAGATCATATTGGAGAAGCTGAAGGGGTGGTTTAGTACCAGTTCCACATAGGCATTCTGGATTTGGCCAGAGAGGTCATCAAACCCACCCCTCCTTGATGCAATGCATTTGAGAATGATGTGTGCTAAGTACTTAAGCTGGGGACATAGGTTGCTTTTGTCCAGCACCCCTACATTGATGTCCCCAAAGTACTTCATCCTGAGAAAGCATCCCCGAATAGTCAATGGGTGTAATCTGGTTGGGTGAGCATCATCATCACCCAGAGCCAGAACTCGTCGGAGGTCTGCTGTTGTGACCTCTATCTCATGCCCAAAAATGCTGCTGCGTATGCAGTAAGGCTCAGTGGATCGGTCGACTGATGCACCTTCCAAGAAGGTCTGCTGTATAGACTGGTAGGGTGTGCATGGTGCAGATATAGCCCGGTAGATCCTAGATCTCCTAAGAAATACAATGATGTCAGCAAAATCTACAACATTCCTGGTAGTGGCATCCAGATGAGCACAAATGTTGTGCTTGGTGTTAATGATCCACTTCTCTGCCATGTTTCTGTAACACAAGACACATAAACATTAGATTTGTCTATAACAGAAACTATTGAATCTTAAAATTGTCTTTAAATCAGTCTGGTTAAATCCTGCGATTGAACCATACGACTGAGTTCAGTCGGGTGTCTGAGTATGCGACAGACTTCAATCGGGCGACTGAGTGTGCGACTGACTTCAATCAGGCGACTAAGCCTGCTTCTGAGTTCAATCAGGCGACTGAGCCTTTGGCTGAGTTCAATCATGCGATTGTGCTCATACGCCTGATTCATTCAGCCGATTGTGTCATTCGCCCAATTCAATCGTGCGATTGAAGTTCATTCAGAGTGACCAGTCTTATACGTCTCTGTTCAACACTTTAATCCTGAATCTAGGTACAAAATGGAAGCTAAACATTGTGGTTAGGTTCTTTAGACTTGCAGGAACCCTAATTGTCGCATTAAGTCTTTCTATTTAACCAATTTGCACGTTTATATGTTTAGTTCATTGATTTTGCCTTATTTCTTGATTTTAAAAAGTTTAGGCTTGTTAGGGTTAGATTTTGCCGCGCACTTCGTGCGATTTGGGTTGGTAATTACCTATAGATGATGTAACAACTCTTCAGTAACACAGTGGTGAACAGAAATCGATTTAATCAAATTTTGGCTGTGTCGTTACGTTTGGGCGATTGAGGGGTGATGAAAATGTGCGACCGACTTTAGCCCTATTTATACTGATTTTGGCTTCAATCGGGCGACTGGATCCATTCACACTCTTCATTCATGCGATTGGAGCTTAGTCGTGCGATTGGCTCCGTCGGTCACCTCAGTCACCCGACTAGGTTTCAGTCGTGCGACTGACTCATTCGGTGACCTCCATTCGCGCGATTGGTTCATTCTGATGAACCAATCGTATGGCTTGACCCATGCTGATGGTCCAATCGTACGACTGGTCCATACTTGTGGTTTAGTCGTGCGATTGGGCTCATACACATGGTCCAATCGTATGACTGGTCCATACTCATGATCTAGTCGTGTGAATGGTTCATACTTATGAGTTTGACCTTATGAACATTCATACACTTAACTCTTTTACTTATTGATAATACATTTTGACCATTGATCATCTCAGACATGACCATTTTAATTTAGAAAACTGTTGATCACCTCAGACGTGATCCGTTTAATAACAAAACAGTTGTCACCTCAGACGTGAACCTTTTACATATGAAAACCCCATTTGTCACCTCAGACGTGACCTTATTAGTGAGTGATTCCCAGATTGACTTGCGATGCGTAGTCCGACATTTACCTACTAAATAATTGAAAGTAACTAAATTAAACAACTAGAAATAAAACAAAGCTAAAACATATTTTTTGTAACACCCGATTATTCTTAAAAACAAGAAATAAGAATAAAAGAAAGAAAGGCAATTCAGTCCAAGTGGAGGGACTAAAAGTGTAAAAAGGACAATATCTTGTAAAGTTGGTGTAAGGTGGGCATGGCCACCCACCCTCTTTTCACATCACCATCTTCTTCGGTTTTAGAGAGAGAGAGAGAGCAGAGAAAAACTCTCGGTTGAAGATAAGAAGAAGAAGAGAAGTCGAATTCAAGGTAAGAATTCGTGGTTTTTACATGTTTATGACGGGTTTTATCCCGGTTTCATGCTTATGTGCTTATGTGTTTGTGTTTGTGCTCGGGTGTGCATATGTGGTGTTGCTTCTAAGTGTTTGAACTCATTGCAAGCGGGTTATAAAGGAAGAAACACCCAAGTTGCATCAGGTGAGTTCTAGACCCTGGTTTTACTTGTTTTAAATGATCTTTGGGGCTGAAAATATATTAAAAATGATTTTTACAAGTTCATGTATGTTTACCCGTGTGCATTGTGCATGAATGAATGTGATTCTTGAATGCTTATAGGTTATTCATGTTAGAATAGCCATATTAATCTTAGAACAGACGGATTCGATGATTTGGGTTGAAAACATACTGGAATTATAGTACAGAAGGTCCATGCACCTAAATAAGGTTCATGCGCTTGAAAATGCCATAGTAAGAACTAAGTGTGATCCATGCGCCCAAACAGTATCCCATGCGCCTAAGATTACCTTAGAAATGATGAAGTACAACCCATGCGCCTGAATAGTTGTCCATGCGCCTAGAATATAACAGTCGGACGACTAAGTGTAGAGCCATCCGCCCCAATAGTGCCCATGCGCCCAAGTGGCCCATGCGCCTAAGTGTTCATACGCACCAATAGTGCCCATGCGCCTGAATGAGTTTATGCGCCTAAAGTGAAACTTCTTAAGTGTTAGGCTGATGCGCCTATATAGTGATGAAACGCCCAAATAGGGCTCATGCGCCCAAATAGTTCCCATGCGCCTAAGACTTAGAAACTTTTACAGAATTTTTTTGGGAGTCTGTGCCATAGGGATTTGACCGAGGTCAACTAAGGGCTTATTAATGATGTTGCTTTATGCATGATATGATTGATTATGAGTGTTCGTTATTATTGTTATCGCTATTGTTATTATTACCCATAGTATGTGACTTTACGTGGTATGTTATTATCGTAACGTAAAGTATATCATAATAATAAAGTGAAAGAGCAATAAAGAAAGAAGAGGAACATTAATAAAATGTTAAAAAGTCTTGCAAGCTTACCAGAGGTACACGACCGTGTTGTCGTTAGCTCAACTGTGTTGTGGGTTAGCTACCCTTTTATGCACACAGGGTCAATCAATTGAGATTGGCAGGACCTTTGTAGCGTGCCCTGGGTGATTGGGTCGGCCTTGTACATAGTACACAAACCCTTTCGAGGGATACAGTTACCCTTTCGGGGGATATAGTTGACCCTTTCGAGGGATACAGTTACCCTTTCGGGGGATATAGTTGACCCTTTCGAGGGATACAATTGACCCTTTCGAGGGATATAGATGGCCCATCACCCGTTTTCCATCGCGCATATAGTTGGGGCATTGCTCACTGGTCCATATAGAAAGTGAAACATAAAATTAAAAGTTTACAGACAAGGCATACAATATAGAGAATGAACAATATGTGTTCATATAGTTGATGCGTGCTCGCATATACAGTACAAAGTTTGTATTTTACAGAAAAGAGTAGTTTCTTATACAACATATAGAAAGTATTTTATTACTTTTAAAACTAGAGCTCACTCAGCAACACTGACTTTTATACATTTTCAGTTGGCAGGTAATTATTGCTGAGGATGGCACGAGGGTGAAGCTACTCAGCAGGAAAAGACTGACATCCATTCGTATTCTATGTTACTGTTGTTATGTAATGCAGTAAAATGATTCTTTTGTAAACATATTAATGATGATGTATTGCTTAACAACAGTGTTTTAAATAATATAAATGGTTTTTGATAAATCATTTCCGCTGCATAAATCTGTATAATTGTAATGTTTAATGTTTTAATTGCTATGAATGACCAACTGTGAGGTTTCCGGGATCGGGGCCTTACATTTTGTAATTTTGTATGAGGTTGAAATCCTAAGTAAAGTATCTACTAGAATTTTCTTCCCGGACAGTATAGCGTGTAGTTACTTTGATCATAATTGGAGCAATTCAATATGGAATCATACAGGTTTATCTAATCAATTGGGACATTTTACCAAAGCCATTTGATGCTAGATTATTGTTTTTATCCAGAGTCATTAGCAAGTTTAGGAAATCATACTAGAACTACAAGATGCACATAACGATTTTGACTTTCGAGAGTTGCAGCTCACGATGATTGTCAGTATACTTGTCCTCTTAAATCCATACACAGATTTTTGACAAATATTGGTGATTATTTAAGGTTTAATTATTTCAACAAGCATTTGTGGATCCCATGCTTATATGGTAATCAACGTTCCTCAGGATATTTTTGGGCGGTCTACCGGTAGCATTCAAGAAGAAACTATTCTAGAGCTTTCAAAGAGATGCTAAGCCTCAAGTCAGTGCCACCGCACCACAGAGAGGTGCAAACAACAATGAATTCTAGAATATTTAGATTTTGCTTATCCTCAGGTCAGTGCCACGCACAGCAGAGAGGCACACGACCTATCTTCTTGTTTGAGCAATTATATTCTTTTTGCATAGATCTCACCAACAATATAGGTTATTAGCTTGATTGCTTTTTGCATTTTTCATGTGCTTTGCTCATTTTATGGTCATCCGCACACATTTGTGGCTTATTTTTCTCGTCACCCCTTATTGGAACTTGTTAATTGCGTTAACCAGGGATAAGATGCTAACCTACAACTTGTTGAACAACTTAGTTTGAACTTGAAATCACCAACGAGGTCTACTTATCTATTGTGTTGAATCTACCGACATATCATCTAATGGTCTAGCAACCTCTAGGCTTACTTTCTCTGTGTTACCTTAGTAGCAGCTAGTTTTACTATCATTTTTCCTTTTATTATTGCTTAGACTTCTCAGACTTATACTTCAAATTTTGCATCTTAAACAATTTCATCTTTTAAAGTCCCAAACTCTTTGTTCCTGTGTACTATCATTTTCCATAGACATTGAATCAGTATCACAGATACGATCTCATTTTTATTTGCTAGACTGTTCTCCTCCCTCGTTTTTTTAAGTACTGAAATTAAAACAACTAATTTGATACTAATTTAACCTATTCTCCCCTCAAGATTCTAAAAACAAAAATGTTTTTGCATTTAAAATATTAATAGGAGAAGAAATAAAATAAAATAAAAAAATAAAAGAAAAATTACATTTACTTGTCGGACTAAGTACTATCTTCGTCAGAAATCACTTCAGTTTTCTTTTTAACACCGTTGACCTCTAACAAATATAAAAAACATGGTTTATCAAAAGCTTTTGTGTAGAGGTCAGCGCGTTGAAAAATCCGTATTAATTTTAACGACATCGATTAAATTCTTTTCAAAACAATCACGTATAAAGTGATATTTAATGCCGATGTGTTTGGTCTTAGGATGTTGGACCGGATTTTTAGTTACGGCTATAGCAGCTGAATTATCAACAAATATAGGAGTGTTAGAGAATTTCAAACCGTAGTCTCGCTTTTGCTGTTGAATCCAGATGATTTGTGAACAACAGCTTGCAGCAGCAACGCATTTAGCTTCACAAGTTGACAGAGCAACTGATGTCTGCTTCTTACACTACCACGTGACTAATCTTCTCCCAAAGAATTGACATCCTGCTAACGTTGACTTATAGTTCATTTTGCAGCCACCATAATTCGAGTCATTGTATGCTGTAAACTCAAAGTCATCGTCATGAGGATACCACAACCCAAGTGTTGGAGTACCCTTCAGATAACGAAATATCCTTTTGCATTCGGTTTTGCCTGATATCCGGAGCAAAGACACGTTGCGTACATGATATCAGGTCTTGATGCGATTACATGAGGGATCCGATCATTCCTTGGTACATAGTGGCATCCACCAGTTCACCATTTTTGTCGGCTGCTACGTCATGGTTTGTAGCAAGTGGAGTCCCAGCTACGAAAGCATTCTCCATATCAAACCGACTTAGAATATCACCTACATACTTGGTCTAATGTAGAAAAATGCCCTGTGGTGTTTGATCCACCTGTAACCTAAGAAAGAACTTCATCTCTCCCATGACACTCATCTCAAACTCAGCTTTCATAACCGCTTCAAATTCTTTACATAGTTCTTCATTTTTGGAACCGAAGATTATGTCGTCAACATAAATTAGAACAAGCAGTAAGTCACCATCCTTTTCTTTGATGAACAGTGTACAATCAGTCACTCCTCTGCGAAATCTGTGTCTCACAAGATGAGTCGAGAGTTTTTCATACCATGCTTTTGGGGCTTGATGGAGCTCATAGAGAGCCTTATCTAGTTTGTAAACTCTGTCCCGATAATAAGGATCCTCAAATCCTTCGGGTTGACTAACATACACCGTCTCCCGGATTTCACCATGAAGAAACGCACTCTTTACATCCGGTTGATATACTTTAATCTTCATGTAAGATGCATAGGCTAGGAAGATACGGATTGCTTCCATTCTCGCCACAGGTGCAAAGACTTCATTGTAATCAATCCCCTTGACTTGTCGAAATCCTTAAACGACAAGTCGAGCCTTGTTTCTGATTATGACCCCTTGGTCATATTTCTTGCATTTCAAGACCCATTTAGTGCATATGACCTTAGCACCTTTAGCTCTATCCACCAGTGTTCATACACCTAACTTCTTAAACTGAAGAAGTTCTTCTTGCATGGAACTCACCCATGCCTTGTCCTTTAGGGCTTCACTGACATATTTTAGCTCAAATTGAGACACAAAACATTGATATGCACCATTATGAAGATATCCCTTTTCCATTACCATGGTATAATCAGCTGAGTATAGCTGATTTCTTGTCTGAACTCCTGATCTTACATCTCCAATGACATTATCCAGAGGATGATAAACATTTAAGCGTGATCTAGGAGTGATGGATACTACTACCTTATGATCCAGATTGTGAACAGCAGGTTCGGTATCTAAGGCAGTAGGAGTGTGAGGTTCCGAAGTGTTAGAGGCATCAACATCATATGCTTGTGTACTTGAAGTAGGAGGAACCTGTTCCTCCTGATCCACCTGAATGTTCTCCACGTCTTCATCATCTGAGGAAGAGTCACTAACTTCCAGCTCCCCCTGAATGACTGGAAGACTCACCTTGTGAACCTAATATTGTTAAGTCTTGTGACGATGTGTTTAAGACATCATACATCATTTTGGTTGCCAACTCATCTTCAAGAGGGGAGAGAAGGATGTTGAAGGACTTAAAGAATCCATCATAATAGAAGAAGTATGCGGGTCCTTTGCCCGCCAAGGGGGTGGTGTATCTCAGAACATCGACGTTACACCACACTTCTACTTGATCTGTTGAGTTGTTGTAAATTCTCTTATTCGGTATGTTGTATCCTAGAAAGATTCCTTCTTCAGCCTTCTTGTTGAACTTCCCTGACTAAGTTTTCTTCAGAAGAGTACATGGTGCTCCAAACAGTTCGAGGTACTCTAGATTAGGTTTACGTCGTTGTAGTAACTCATAACATGTTTTGCCATGACGTTTGACCACCAGACTCGATTTAGGGTGTAACATGCATTTGCAACTGCCTTATTCCAGAATTGAATGGGCAGTTTCGAGTCTGCTAGCATCGTCCGGGCTATCTCTATCAGGATGTGATTCTTTCTCTCAACAACTCTGTTCATTTGAGGAGTGTAGGCAAATGTGAACTGGTGCACAATTCCTTTTTCTTTGCAGAATGCCTCCATCTATTGGTTCTTGAACTCAGTACCATTGTCTGAGTGAACTTGTCAAACCTTCAGCTTGTAGAGTGACTCCAATGTAGTTACCAGTTCTTTGAATGATTCAAATGTCTCTAATTTGGATTTCAGAAACATTACCCAAGAAAATCTTGAGTAATCATCTATAACTACATAGCAGTACAAGTCGCCAGCAATGCTCCTCATACTGACTGGACCAAACAGATCCATGTGTAGAAGCTCAAGTGGCAACTCAATGGAATTAACTTTCTTAGCCTTATGAGCCTTCTTGGTCTGTTTTCCTTACTCACAAGCGACACAGAAATCCGGTAGTTAGAAGTTCTTAACGTTTACGCCACACACTAGATCATTCTGAATCAAGTGGTTCATCTTCCGGGGATTTATGTGTCCCATTCTCCTATGCCAGGAGATGGAGTCTTTCTCTGTAGCCTTTGACAAGAAGCATTGTAATTGATGATCAGTTGTGAAGGCCTTTGATTGATCCAAGACATATAAATCATTATATCTTAAAGCTGACATTTAAACTTGGTCCTCCGGGATTACATAATCCTTCTTCAACACATAACACTTCTTGTTGTCAAAGACTACCTTAAAGCCTTTGTCATAGATTAGGGATACAGAAAGTAAGTTATTTTGAAGTTTTTGAACATAGTTTACCTTATCAAACTTCACTTTCTGGTTTCCCACTTCTCCTTGAGCTGTGATGTAGCCGCCTTTATTTCCAACAAACTAA
The DNA here is from genome assembly GCA_025506515.1 of Flaveria trinervia. Classification (NCBI taxonomy): domain Eukaryota; kingdom Viridiplantae; phylum Streptophyta; class Magnoliopsida; order Asterales; family Asteraceae; genus Flaveria; species Flaveria trinervia. Next base: position 11,823,861 of record CM046442.1, on the reverse strand, counting down.
ACGTGTCCTCCTTTAATTTATTTGACGTTTGAAAGGAGAGACAAGTTCCCAGTCATGTGCCTTGATACGCCGATATCAACAATCCAGGAATTTGTAGAAGCACTATACCGGACACCCTGCACATTTGAAGGAAATGATTAGTTTAGGTTTGGGACCCAAGCCTTAACTGGCTTGGGTGACCTAGAGGCATCACACATCATAAATTCTACCCACTGTCCATTAGAAGGTAAGGGCAGGTCTGTATTCTTCTTGTTCTTATTATCAGACGCTGAACTTATTTTTTTTCCATAAGCTAGTTTTGTGTAAGGCCTGTTTGTGATAAACAGACGACTGGCTTACACTTTGAACTTTATGTTCACTAATCCTTTTTGGTGGATTAATAGAGATCCTTTTCGAAGAACTTGGTTTAGTGTCATGAAGTTCAACTTTCTTCCTTGGTGTATGATAGTAAGAACAATAAGAAGCGATGTGTCCATACTTTCCACAGTTGTAGCATGATCTACTTTCAACGTGTTGGTGGAATGGTTTATGTGGGGAAGTGTGTGACACATGTGTAACTTTAGGTTGTTTGGGTTTTGACACTTCTTGTTTAGATGTTTTAGCTTCTTTAACAAAAATAATTGTTTGAACATTTTTAGCATCTTTAACCTTTTGTTTATTTGGACTAAGACATGGTGCACGTGATTGGTTAACTTGTTTGGTCTTTTTGGGTTCAGTATGAGACATGTTTGAACCTGACTTTATCTTAACCTCTTCAAATTCATCCAAATTAACAATAGGCAACTTACCTTTAGATTGAAAAGTGGCCTCCTTCTGTTTAGTGACAGATTCCTCCGATTTACTCGTGGAATCTGGATCACTAACTAGAGGAGTGGACACCACATGGTCCTTGACAGGGTTGTTATTTATAGGTCTATGTTTTGCATTTAACACTGTCTCATGTGGTGGTGGAACCACTTTGTATCCCAAACCCTCCCCATTGTTTCGTTCTCTCACTAATTGTTGTACTATATGAGAAGAACTTGTCCAACTATGCAGTTTTTGTTTTAATGAGTTTACTTCGACTTCCAAAATTGCTTTTTCTTTCTTAGTTTCTTCTAGGGAGTTTAAATAGAACTTTATGTCATTTTCTTGGTTAAAAGCAACATCGGTTTCCCTTAGTTGTTTATTTAAAAGCTCTATTTTCTCTTTGTAACTATGCTCATTTTGTTTAAAATTCGGTTAGCCTTTGTGCACAGTTGCAAGTCATTTACTAAGCTATAATTGTGATCTAATAACCTAGCAAATTTTGAATCTATGCTGTCTCTAAATTTATATATTCAGTACACGCATGATTATCAAAAAGTTGGTCTGTGGTACTTACCTGAGAAGGTTCGGTTAAATCAGCTATCATCGCAGAGTTTGACTGTTCAGGTGCTGGTGATTCTGAATATGTTGTTCTTGGACCATCTTCATTCAGGTGAGTGATCATAGTAGCAGTATCTTCATGATCTGACATTACTAGTTCAACTGCTAGATCACCTTCACTTGCAGTGTCATCATCCAAAACCTCAACATTTGCAATGTTGGACTCATCCGGGGAAACAAAACGAAAGGTCCAATCTTGACCTTTGGCATCTTGTGCAGTCAGAGCTTTAGGATCTTTGCTTGATGATGCAGATTCACTTGTGGGTTTGTCTTTACGGTTGAATGATGAGAAAGCATTACCGTTACCTGTCTTCTTGGGCTTCACACATTCACGTTTGAAATGCCCCTTTTCTCCATAGTTGAAATAGGTAACTTTGGTTTTATCAAAACCAAAAGTAGTATCCTTAGTGGCTATCAAGTTCTGTCTAGTATTCTTCATAAACTTCTTGGCTCTACGGATAGCACTAGCCAATTCCCACATAATATCCATTATTTCCAATCTTTCCTGCAACTAGACCGTCATAAGAATGAACAACTGCAGCTAAGAGGTCCATATGCTCCTTTGCAACCTCCACAGTGATATTCCCGAGATTCTCGGTCTTTAACTTCATAGTGTTTGATTCAGGTACTATATATTGGGTGCTAGATGACCCAGACGTTTCAAATCCTGAAGTAGAGGCTTGCGGAGGAGCTGCAAGCTTGACACAAAAGCAATTTGAAGTGGTGCTCCTGAGCTTTTTGAGGTGGAAGTTGAATTATACAGAGACGGGTTTTGATCATAAGATCCTTTCTGAGACCTGTGCTTCATCCTTAGTTCCTCCTCCCTTAGTTTCAGGATGAAGTCGTTTATGTCTAATTTGGCCAGTAAATTGTTCTGTCTTAAATTAGACACAAACGAGTCCCACTTCTCTGGCACTCCATTGGCAAAGCATGAGACCTTATCTTCCATTGACGTTGTAACCCCATGAGTGTGCAACTCACTCATTAAATGGTAGAATTGGTCGGTGACATCATCCAAGCTCTCCTTGCCTATCAATGAGAAGTTATCGAACTTCTTCTTCAAAGCTTTCGCCTTTAGGTCTTTTAACGATGCATTCCCGTCGTATCGTTTTTCCAGAGCCTCCCATAATTTCTTTTCCTGCTTATTCTCAGAAAATTGGTGGAATATATCCTTAGGTATCGACTGAGTTAACAGAATATAGACCTTTTTCTCAGCATTGTACTTCACCTTCTGGCTATCAGTCATGCCGCTTAGAGTAAGTTTGACGCCATCAGCACCAACCGGCATACTATAACCAGTATCGATTGATTCCCACAGATTTGGATCAACACCATTTAGATAAATTTCGAACCTTTGCTTCCATTGTCGGTAATCGTCTAACGTGATAAGCTTAGGCAGCTTATTGTGATTCCCAATCTCGTTTTCCAGAAGTAACAGGTTCTGGATACGCGAGTCCCTACCTATAGTAAACGTCGAGTACTGTTCTTCCATTTCTATATACTTCAAGAGTTAGAACAAAACTATTTAACTGGTCCGAATGGAGAGATGCGATTGGGTCAATCGTGCGGATGGACTAATACGGATGAGACAATTGTGCGATTGAATCAATGCGGATGAGTCAATTGTGCGATTGAGCAGGTGCAGTTGAACAATGTGAATGGGGTGTTCAGTCGTACGAATGGATGGGCAACTGAGTTCAATCGTGCGTATGGGAGGTGCGATTGAGTTCAGTCGTGCGATTGAGCCAATCGTGCGACTGAGGCTGCTGGATTTGAAAATTCGAAGATTTGGCACTTTGACACAAAAATACAATTTTTTCACAAACCCTAATTTGCCATAAGCCTTTTACCAAAAAGATGGTGTTTTCGATTGCAAAAACGTGAGATTTACACCAAAAACGATTGAATCACACGCAAAATCACGAGCCAAAGCTCTGATACCACTTGTTAGGACCGTTTAGGTACGGAGTACTAACTGATTCTGCGCGTATACCAACTCAAATAGTGTGGAATCCTATTTGATTAGCGATCCAATCAGGGTTAACACAGTTATGATCACTCTAACGTTTAATGAAACGTTATGAATGATTAGAACACGATCAACTGTGATCTATGAACTTGGAACAGGTCTTCTTGAGTCTCTGGACGGCTAGGGTATGATTGTGTGCGTAGGTATTCGAGTTGTCTGTTTTTTAACGAATTAGGTGGTATTTATAGGTTAGGGTTTTCCATTCGTGCGACTGAAGCATGCGATTGATCCATCCGCACGACTGAAGGTCCAGTCATGCGATTGAGTCAATCTTATGTCTCAAACGTGCGACTGATCCAGTCTCCTGTTTCAATCGGTGCAACTGGTCCATTAGCATGAAGTATTCATGCGTATGGTCCATTAGCATGGTCCATTCGTATGAGAACTTCACACGATTAAGTTTGAACATGTTTCTCAATTTTATAGACTAAGAATTATGTAAACAACCACAAACCTATATAGTTAGTTCAATATGCGTTATCACATAATAACCAATGAAATATTAAACATTATATGCATCAATCACACATTGTATTTCATTCATACCCATTCAATTACATATATGTAAGACATGAAAGATATTTTACATTAAACTCCTAAACTAGGTACACATGTATCTACATTTTGAAAAGTTAAAAACATGCTTCGCTTTATTAAAAAACATAACTTTTTTACAAACAAAAATCTATGAAATATGAAGTTTATAATACGAAAAATTTAAAAATAAATGACATTGTTAAAAAATTATTGTTTAGAAAAATTTAGAGTGTTTAAAAAAATTAAAGAAAAAGTTTTTAATAACAATAGTTTGAAAAATGCTGTTATTGTTTTATTACCTAAATAGTTTATTATATGTAAAATCATATTTCATTTGAAAAAAAAAATTATTATAATTTTTAAATTAATAAATAACTATTAATTCATTATTCTTATCTAACAAATGTAGCATAGAGGTTTCTATATCTACTATAGTAAATCAAAATAACTATTGGCGACATGACTATTTTCTAGCATGTCTATGTCATCGACACTTTGGATTGTCCATGTGTCACCGCCATAATAAATTATAATTTTGATAAAAATCTTGACTTTAATAACTTTACTTAATAACTATCATTTAATATCATACTAATCAAGATAAATTGTTTTAAATAGTAAATAACATTTTACTAGAGATACTTTAATTAGACTTAATTTTATTAAATATAGTTTAACTTGTAGCTACATTGTTAAACCTAAAATACTTTAAAAAGGTATATGAATAGGTTGTTGGATCAAGTAAGGCTAGTGCAACCAAAAAAACACTTAGACAATTTTGGTGCAACTGATGAAGAACTTCCGAAGGCAAAATTAGAACTTTCGAAGGCAAATGCTTAGCTTCCGAAGGTCAAGTCTGAAAGATCTTCCAAAGAGGAACTCTAACCTCCGAAGATAAAGTCTCCCTTCTTCCAAAGTTCAGAACTTAGAAGAATTCAAGATAATGACTTCCGAAGCATGAAGGTATGAAGAACAACTCAAACCTCGAAAGAAGTAGCCTCTTCTGAAGTATAAGTGATTTCGGAAGATTTTTTTCTTCTGAAGCCAATTAACCTTTGGAAGAACCTACTCTGAACTAGTGGACATAAGTATGGTTCTTCTGACACTCCGTTGCAATCTCTGATATACTGCATGGTGCATTTTCACGCCCATGTATTTTGTAACATCCGCCAGTTTCCGAGATAAAACCCAAACCGAAACCATTTTGAGATTTTGTTATTAAACTATTAAAAAATTTTAATAGATCAAATACACTAATGTGCAATTTATTATTATGAACTATTCATAATATAAACAACTTGTAAAAAAAACTTATTGATTTAGAAGTAAATCTTTTCATAAAGTTATAACGATTTATTAATCATTTTACGATAAATAACTAAAGGAAAAAATTTTATTAAAATTTATTTAGTTATAAAATGACTTCTAATAAACTTATAAAGTTTTATTAGTAGCTTTGAATTTCTATTGTTGAAAATAAATAATTAAATTATAAGTTTACAAGTTTTATGAAAGCTAAAATAAAGATTGATAAATAATTAATCTAATCTATTATTTAAATTTGTTTTTATAAGTCAAGGGTTTAAATTGTAATTTCTGAAACTTAATATAAAGGTTTAAGCATAAAATAACAACTTTTAAAACCACAGGGACCGAAATTGTAAATTAAGTAAAAAACAACCCCAAACCGCCCCCAACCCCATTTTTCCGGTGGCCGACTCCGGCGGCCCTCCGGCGACTGCACCACCCCTCGATTAACCATTATTAACCTTATTAATTCCATTAAATCGTTGCATGACCCGTTTTTGAACGCATGACCACATTTTGATTCGAATTAAAGGGGTGTTATGAACATTTAAGCAAGAAACTGAAATATGCATTCAAGATTAAACCGTTCAAATAGAAATTGGTCAAATTAAGTTGATGTAATGGAGGGAAAATCATCGCATTGGTACTCTGAAGCTAATCGAACACTCAATTTCGTCTGAAACTCACCCAAGCATTGCGTTCAATTACCATGTTCATCTTCGACCTACAACTTAATCGAGACATGTGATCTAAGCGATATTAATCGCAATTGATAGGGGGCTTCTCTTAATCATCATCTAATGAAGCTTCACAACTTTTGAATTGGATCAAATCATCCCGAATCAACTCAATTCGATTGTACCACGATAGCGATGGTTTTTCTTCTTGTTCTAATCGATTTGGGCATCTTTCCAGGTAATTAAAAACATGTAAACGCTCGAAATATTATGAACATCAAAAGCCCTAACATCATTTTCGTTATCATAATCATCTTGACGTTCAATTGGAATCAAATTGATTTTAGGGTTTATGTCGAATTTGGAGATTTTGGTAATTAATGTTTTTAAACATTTGAACTGAGCTTTTAACCACATTCGGGCTTCTACCCAACCGGTTACAATAGCCATCAATCACCCAAGGGACTCGGGTTTGACCCTGGGTACCCTCATCCCCATTTTAATTATTAGATTTTTTGTTAAATTCTTTAATTTGCATAAAATCTTAATATATTATTTAGTTAGAATTATAACTACTTTGTTAACTAAAATATTTCAGAAATTATTAAATTAATTTTAAAGGTTTTATAAACTTATAACTCATAAATTTAATAACTTTTAAAGAATAAAAAGGCTATAAGAACGTTATTAAGTCTTTTATATATTACAAATATATTATAACTCAAACTTGGATTATTATTGTTAGGATCGTGTATTGAACGAAATACAAACTGATATACGTGTATACCGAATCAAATAGTGCGGAATCCTATTTGATTGGCGATCCAATCAATGAGAATGCACGTAGAAACAATTATGGATTGAATGTAAATGTTAAGAACGATTGGGAATCGATCTAGTGTGATCTATGAACTTGGAACAGGTTCTTAGAGGTCTCTGGATGGCTAGGGTATGATTTAGTACGTAAGTATTCGAAGTGTCTCGTTTTTCCACCATTTAAGTGGTATTTATAGGTTAGGGTTTCTAATCGGGCAACTGAACCATTAGCATGGTTCAGTCGTGCGATTGAGTCATGCGGTGATCCATTCGCACGACTGAGTGTTCAGTCGTGCGACTGAGTCAATCTCATGTTAAAATCATGCGACTGATCCAATCTCCTAGTTCATTCGTATGACTAGTTCATTAGCATGAAGTTGTTCATGCGTATGGTCCATTAGCATTGGCCAATCGCATGAGAACTTCATAAGATTTAGTTTGAACATGTTTCACAATCATTAATTGACTTATTCAAACAACCACAACCTATATAGTTAGTTCAATAAGCATTATTACATACCAAGCAATGAAATATTTAACATTATAAGCACAACCACACATTGTATTTCATTAAGTACCCATTCAATTACATATGTGTATGACAATAAAGACATTTTACATTAAGTTCAGAAACTAGGGACACATATATCTACAAACTCCCCCTTGGACCTAGTTTCATCTAATGTCTTACATCCTTCATAAGCTCCTCATACTTTTTGTACTTCTCTTCTCTTATGACTCCTGCATGTATGTCAAAAGCAAAGTAGAGTCGTATCACATTCTGAAATTGTAAAGATTGTACAATATCCTACGAGTCATAGAACAATGGCCACTTGTATAATGTGTAAACATCATCGGATGACAAGTTAGTGAACCACATGGGGTCAAACAGCCTGATAGTTTCCATACTACCATTCTTGTTCAATACTATGACTGCCTCTCCTGTTCTCCAATCATAGTACCACCACTTGAAGTGTGGAGTGAAGTCCTGTGGCATTTTCCGTAGAGGGATCTTAGACATTGTGCGTGGAGGACTCCACTTCAGCACTATTTTTGGTTTTCTAGTTATGGCATCAACTTCAGATCTCCTGATATACCTCGTTGGTTGCTGAGGCTTGAAGTTGACCCACCGGGTGTGGCTCTCTCTTTAACGCTGTTTCAAACCAGCCTGACATCTTGTGAGAGTCAGCATATAACAATTTCAATTTTGCTAACTGGTTAAGCTCAAAACCTGGAAGAGTCTTCAGATCGTTTGGGAATCTGAAGTACTCAATCCTCTTCTCACGTTTAACTGCATAAACGTTGAGATCTTCAAAATATGCCCACGCTATGATTTTGCCCGACACCTTGTGATGTTTCTTCACTTTGTAAAGCTTGGTGTAGACAGTTGACGTTGGAGCACTACGTTGGGCTCTTATTTCTTCAAAGCATGCAGCCCATTCAGCCTTTCTGATGTTGACTTCGGCGTCCGAGGCTTGGGCCTGCTCTTTATTCTTTTTCGACTCTTGCTCCATTTTATCCAGAGTCTTAAAACTATCACTGACAACAGAGTCACCCAGATTAGGAATGACATTTCCCTCATTGTCAGTGTACTTTGGATAATGTTGATCTGTGACATCTTCAATCTCGATCTCATCGACATCATGAAGCTCATTGTCATTTTCCCCTTGGACAGTAGGAGCATCCTTCACAATCTCGTTGGGATTTAGTCGGAACATTTTGGCGAGTTGCTCGTCGGTGAGATCATGAATTATCTCACCTTCTTCAGGAGTGTAATTCACCAATCTCTTGACTATCCCCTGCAGATCAAGAATCATTGTGAGTTGAGTCTTGATTTGTTAGAGGGGAGCAACATCATATTCATCTCCTTGAAAATTTGGATCTGCTTGATTTAAAACATGTAACACATCAACCATTAGTCAACAATCAAAGCAGTAAACATCAATATAAATATAAACATAATTACATAACATTAATCCAAAATTCAATTACAAATTGTCTTTTTTTCAAGTACATTAATATCTAAACATTACTTTTCCCTTGAATGGCTGACGCATCAGTACGATCGGCAGAAGATGATGTGGCTCCTTGGTCTTGATTTCTCTTTGTGCGCCTCTATTGACCTTGAGTTTATGTAGATGCAGTTGCATCTCCTTCTTCATCATCATCATCACCGACATCATCATCGTCTCCTCACTCAGTATCAACACCATGATCATCATCATCAGCATCATCATCATCATCACTGTCATCATCATCTCTATCATCTCCATCACCTACTCGGATCTTTAGAGGCTCATCCTTCGATCCTTTGAGCCTCAAAATGATGGTCTTGTTAGTAGCCTCCAACTCCTCTATCCTCTTAGCTAAGTGAACATTTTGCTCCTGGAGTTGGGACATCTCAAGGCTCTAAGCAGCCATCTGCAGTGCCTACTGCTCTATTAGTTGTGCCTGCTGAGATATCTGTTGAGATTGTGCAGCAGTAAGCTCTACTAGCTGACGAATCTGGGCAGTCTTCTCGTCATCGGCTGCCAACAGCTTCAGCACCATACGGTTTAGTGCTAAGAGCTATTCCTCTACCCCACTAGGAGTTAGAGATGATCCAGATGGAAATAGGGGTAAGATGAAGGTCCTGGTTAGTGGCTAGAGGTGGTGGTGGCGGCTATGGTAAAGATTGGGGGTGGTATAGATATGGATGGCTGTGGATGAGCTATAGTGGTGGTGGATGGGAAGTGGGTAACTAGTGGAGTGGGTGAAGTAGTGGTGTATGAGGTGGTAGTGGTAGTGGGTGATGTGGTAGCAGTGGTGGTGGTAGTGGTGGAGGGTGTGGCTGCGGTAGTGGCTGTGGTGGTGGATGAGGTCAAAGTGAACTTTAGTCGCTTCCCCTTCTTACCGTAGGGGTGTGCCATTCTCTTCTCCCTTGTGCCTGTCGACACTGAAGCTCCCCCTAGGCTACTAGGTGGGTCTGGGGCATATGAGGGATCTGAATTAGCAGCAGCCTCCCAGGACTCCCCTGGGCGTCCACCAATCCTTGTGAAAGCTGGTACAGAGTCTCCTCATCTGGAGGACAAAAGTCCTGGTGAAAGCTGGCAGTGGTGGCATCAGTAGGAGGTGGAGAAGTAACATGAGTAGTGGGGCCCCTAGTAGGAGCGGGCCCAGAGTCTCCGCCAGTACCACCGTCATCGTCAGAGTCGTCAGATGGAAGAGCAATTTGCTCAACATCTGAGTTACTCTCCTCATGGCGCCACTTTCGCCTACCTGGCGCCACATAATCAACCTGGGCCAGATGTCGAAGAGTCTCTTCACTAGGGATTTGACCTGCTTTCCCTGGTAGACCTTCATGTGGCCAATGTCGTGTCATCCATTACCTCCAACGACACAGCATCGTGGCTCTTCTTGGGCAAGGCACATAGCTTCTCATCAAAAATCATCTGCAAGAACCTTGGATACATGCAGAAACCCTCCTTACACTTAGCCTCCAGATTCTCTATTAGGTAAGAGAATATCATGCTCGAGAAGCTAAAAGGGTGGTTCAGAACCAGTGCCACATAGGCATTTTGAATTTGGTCTGAAAGATCATCAAACCCACCCCTTCTCGAAGCTAATCACTTAAGGATGACATGTGCTAAGTACTTGTACTGGGGAAACAGGTTGTTGTTGTTGAGCACACCTGCATTAATATCCCCAGCATACTTCATCCTTAGGAAGCACCCTCTCATAGTCAAAGGGTGAAGTCTGGTAGGGTGATCAATCATCACCCAAAGCAAATACACGTCGTATATCCTCAGCAGTGACCTCGATCGCCTGACCAAAAATACTACTACGGATACTGTATGGCTCGTGTGAACGGTCAACCGATGCCCCCTCCCAGAAGGCCTGCTGAATAGACCTATAGGGAGTGAACGGTGTGGAAATAGCCTTGTATGTCCTGGATCTCTTAAGGAAAGCAATGGTCCTCGCAAACTCGGCACCATTCCGAGATGTGGCATCCAAATGGGCACAAATGTTGTGCTTTGGATTGATGGACCATCTGTCAGCCATAGATCTGTAATACAAAGCACATAGACATTAGATCACCACACAACAATCATCATTGCAAATTAAACTGGTTGAACTCAGTCTGGTTCAATCATGCGATTGAACCATGCGACTGAATTCAGTCGGTTGACCTAACAGGCGACTGAATACAGTCGGTGACTGAACATGCGACTGAGTTCAATCGGGTGACCGAACCTGCAATTGGTTCAATCGGCCGGCTGAGCTCTTTCATGTCATTCATTCGACCGACTGAGACATTCGACCATCTCAGTCGAGCGATTGAAGTTCATCCTGGTGTCCAGTCACATGACTCACTGTACGTTCAACTTAAATTTGAATTAGGACCAAATCTTCGAATTAGACGACGTGTTTGGTTCCTTAGACTCGCAATCATTATACTAATAACCTAATAACCTTGATTTTAACATTTTGCATAGTTTAGTTAGGTTATTAGTCCATTCTCAGTGTCGGTTCTTGTAAAGGTCGAGAATCACAAATTAGGGCACAAATCAAATAAACTTTGGTTACACAACACCACATTGTACCTGTATAACAAGTAGAGATCGTCAGAATATCGAAATTAGGAGTGAAAACGGTTAGTGAAAATTTTGGCAGAGTAACGGTACAGTGTGTGATTTTAGGGCGATTAGGGGGTTATGAGTTTATGCGATCAACTATGGCCCTATTTATACCGAATATGGTTTCAATCGGCCGACTGGACCCATTCGCTCTGTTCGTTCGGGCGATGGGACCTCAGTCATTCGATTGGTTCAGTCGATCACATTCAGTCGACCGACTGGATTTCAGTCGGGGGACTGACTCATTCGCACAGCTCCATTCGGTCGACTGGCTCAATCTGATATGCCATTCGAGTGAATGGTTCATACTCATGTGCCATTCGGTTGTCTAGTGCATAAGTATGGTCCATTCGTATGGTTGGTCCATACTCATGGTCAAGTCGTGCGATTGGATCATACTCATGATTTTGACTTTATGACCATTTCACACTTAAACCCTTTGATTAGACGTTTTAAGCACTCGATCATCTCAGACATGATCATTTTAATTTAGAAACTTTTGATCACATCAGACATGATCCTTTTAAAACAATTTGTCACCTCAGACGTGACCCATTTACATTTGAAAACACATGTGGTCACCTCAGGCTGACCTTTTTAGTTGATTAAATCCCCGATTGAGTTCCATGGCATAGTCCGATGTTTAACAAACTAAATTGACGAAATTTAAAAAATATAGGAACTAAAACTAAAATTACAAAGCTAAACTTGTTTTTGTGGTTTAGAGTGAGGTGTAAATCCTAAGATAGAAATCTAATAGGTTCATTTTCTGAAAAAGCAGCTTCAATTCATTTTGATCATAAATGGACCAATTCAATTTGGAATCATACAGGTTAGTCAAATCATTTGGGACAAATTATCAACACCTTTTGATGCTCTATTCTTGTTTTTCATCTAGAGTCGTTAGCAAGTTTAGGAAATCATACTAGTACTGTGAGATCCCCACATTGATTTGGACTTTCAAAATTTGTAGCCACGATGATTGTCAGTATGGTTGTCCTCTTAAATCCATACACAGACTTTTGACACAGATTGGTGACAGGTTAAGGTTTGATTATCAATAAGCATTTGTGGATCCCACACTTATATGGTAATCAACATTCCTCAGGAGATTTTTGAGCGGTCTCAGGGTAGTATTTAAGAAGAAACTATTCTTAGAACATTCAAAGAGAAGCCAAACAACAATGATTTCTAGAATATATAGATTATGCTTATCCTAAGGTCAGTGCCACCGCACAGCAGAGAGGCACATAACCTATCTTCTTGTTTGAGCAATTTTATTCTTTTTGCACAAGATATCACAACAACATAGGTTTTTTGATTGCTTTTGCATCTTTTCATGCTTTTGCTCATATTTTGGTCTTACACTTACATTTGTGGCGTTTATTCTGCTCGTCACCCCTTATTGGAATTTTGTTGATTGTGTTAACCAAGGCTAAGATGATAACCTACAGCTTGTTGAACAACTTAGTTTGTTCTTGAGATCACTAACAAGGTCTAATCATCTATTGTGTTGAATCTACCGACATATCATCTGTGGTCTAGCAACCTCTAGGTCTACTTTCTTTGTGTTACCTTAATAGCTAGTTTTACTATCATTTGTCCTTTTATATTGCTCAGTCTACATAGAATTATACTTTGAACTTCGCATCTTATTCAATTTAAAATTTTAAAATCCTAATTGATTTGTTCCTGTGTACTATCATTTTCCATGTGATTTGAATTGGTATCACAAATACGATCTAATTTCTATCAGCTAGCCTCTCCTCCTCCCTCGTCCTTTTTTTAATAATGTTACTAACTAAACCTATTCTCCCCCTAAAATTTAAAACCGTAACCGATTTACGCTTTTTAGGATTTTAATAGGCGACGAATAAACACCAATTTAATTAACTACTTAAAATTAAACAAATAAATAAAGAAAATAAAAAATAAAAATAAATGGACTATACGCATCGAACTACACATGGTCATCTTCAGGAATTACATCACCTTTCTTTTTAACGTCGTTGACCTCTAACAAATATAGAAAACGTGGTTTATCAAAAGCCTCGTATAGAGGTCAGCACATTGAAAATCAGTATTTATTTTAACCACATCGATTAGGTTCTTTTCAAAACAGTCACGTATAAAGTATATTCTATACCGATGTGTTTGGTCTTAGGATGTTGGACCGGATTTTTAGTTACTGCAATTGCAGTAGAGTTATCAACAAAAATAGGAGTAGAAGAGAAATTCAAACCGTAGTCCCGCATTTGCTGTTGAATCCATATGATTTGTGAACAGCAACTTGCAGCAGCAACGTATTCGGCTTTGCAGTTGACAAAGCACCGAGGTCTACTTCTTACACTACCAGGTCACTAATCTCCTCCCAAAGAATTGACATCCCGCTAATGTAGACTTGTAGTTCATCTTGCAACCACCGTAATCCGAGTCACTATACGCCGTAAGCTCGAAGTCATCGTCATGAGGATACCACAACCCAAGTGTTGGTGTACCCTTCAGATAACGAAATATCCTTTTAACCCCTATCAGATGGTTAACTTTTGGCTTTGCCTGATATCTTGAACATAAACATGTTGCGTACATGATATCAGGTCTTGAGGCAGTGAGGTACATGAGAGATCCAATCATTCCTCGGTACATGGTGGCATTGACCAGATCACCATTCTCGTCGGGTGCTACATCATGGTTTGTAGCAAGTGGAGTCCCAGCTGCGGAAGCATTCTCCATGTCAAACCGACTGAGAATATCTCCTACATACTTGGTCTGATGTAAGAAAATCCCCTTTGGTGTCTAATCCATCTATAACCCGAGAAAGAACTTCATCTCTCCCATGGCACTCATTTCAAACTCAGCCTTCATTACTGCTTCAAACTCCTTACATAGATCTTCGTTCTTGGACCCGAAGATTATATCATCGATATAGATTTGGACAAGCAGTAAATCACCATCCTTTTCTTTGATGAACAGTGTGCAGTCAATGACACCTCTACGAAAACCGTGTTTCACAAGGTGAGTCGAGAGTTTCTCATACCAGGCCCTGGGAGCTTGATGAAGCCCATATAAAGCCTTGTCGAGTTTGTAAACTCTGTCCCGATGATATGGATCCTCAAATCCCTCGGGTTGACTGACGTACACTGTCTCTCGGATTTCACCATGAAGGATGCACTCTTCACATCAAGTTGATAAACTTTAATCTTCATGTACGATGCATAGGCAAGGAAGATACGGATTGCTTCCATTCTTGCCACGGGTGCAAACACTTCATTGTAGTCTATGCCCTCGACTTGTCGAAATCCTTGAAAAACAAGTCGAGCCTTGTTTCTGATGATCACGCCTTGATCATCTTTCTTGCATTTCAAGACCTATTTGTGCCAATGACCTTAACACCTTTAGGTCTATCCACCAGAGTCCATACACCTAACTTCTTAAACTGAAGAAGTTCTTCTTGCATGGCACTCACCCATGCATCATCATTCAGGGCTTCACTAACATACTTTGGCTCAAACTGAGACACACAGCAACGATATGCACCGTCGTGAAGGTATCCTTTTTCCATCACCGAGGCATAATCAGCTGAATACAACTGATTTCTTATTTGAACTCCTGATCTTACATCCCCAATGATATTGTATAGAGGATGATAGACATTTAGGCGTGATCCAAGAGTGGTGGGAACAGCTACCTCATGATCAAGATTATGAACATTTGGTTCAGTATCTGAGGCAATAGGGGTGTGAGGTTCCGAGACTCAAAGGCATCAATGTCAGATGTTTGTGGACTTGTAGTAGGAGGAACCTGTTGCTCCTGAGGGTCCTAATCATTTTCCACGGCTTCATTGTCAGAGGAAGAATCACTTCCTCAAGTGCTCCCCCTGAGTTGGTAGATGAAACACATTATGAGCTAGATGATGTAGATTCCTAAGATGGTGTGTTTAGAACATCATACATCATCTTTGTTGCTAACTCATCATCAGACATGGAGAGAGGGATGTTGAAGGACTTGAAGAAGCCATCATAGTCGAAAAAGAAGGCGGGTCCTTTTCCAGCAGCTGGTGTGGTGTATCTTTGAACGTCCACGTTACACCACACTTCTACTTGCCCCGTCGAGTTGTTGTAAACTCTCTTGTTTAGTATGTTGTATCCTAGAAAGATACCTTCTTCAGCCTTCTCGCTAAATTTTCCCTCCTGAGTCTTCTTCAATAAGGTGCATGGTACGCCAAACGGCTCGAGAACGTTAAATTAGGTTTACGTCATTGTAGTAACTCGTAACATGTCTTGCCATGGCGTTTAACTACCAGAACTCGATTTAACATGTAACACACATTTGCAACTGCCTCATTCCAGAATTGGATAGGCAGTTTCGAGTCTGCTAGCATAGTCCGTCTAGTCTCTATCAAGCTCTGATTCTTTCTTTTAGCAACACCGTTCATCTGATGAGTGTAGGCAGAAGTGAACTGGTGTACAATTCCCTTTTCCTTGCAGTGTGCCTCCATCCATTGGTTCTTGAACTCGGTTGCGTTGTCTGAGCGAACTTGCCGTACCTTCAGCTTGTATAGGGACTCCAGTGTAGTTACTAATTCCTTGAATGACTCAAATGTTTCGGATTTAGATTTCAAAAACATTACCCAAGAAAACTTGAGTAGTCATCAGTAACCACATAGCAGTACAAGTCGCCTGCAATGTTTCTTGTACTGACTGGACCAAACAGATCCATGTGAAGAAGTTCAAAAGGAAGTTCAATGGAATGAACTTTCTTTTCCTTAAGAGACTTCTTCGTCTGTTTGCCCTTCTTGCATGCAACGCAGAAATCAGGAAGTTGGAAGATTTTGACATTAACACCTCTTACGAGATCATTCTAGATCAAGTAATTCATCTTTTGTGGATTAATGTGTCCCATTCTCTTATGCCAGGAGATGGAATCCTTCTCAGTAGCTTTTGACAAGAAGCATTGAACTTCATGATCCGTTGTAGAGGCCTTTGATAGATCCAAGACATAAAGGTCCTTATATCTTGAGGCAGACATTAAGACTTGGTCCTCCGGGATCACATTGTCCTTTTTCAGGACATAGCACTTCTTGTTGTCAAATACTACCTTAAAACCTTTATCACAAATTTGGGATATAGAAAGCGGGTTATTTTGAAGTTGTTGAACATAGTTTACCTTGTCAAACTTCAATTTTTGATTTCCCACTTCCCCTTGAGCTTGATATACCCTCCTTTGTTTCCAGCAAATGAAACATGGCCTCCTTTTATTTGTTTGATGTTTGATAAGAGAGCCTTTTTCCCTGTCATATGCCTGGATGCTCCACTATCTATGATCCATGTGTTGGTCTCAACACTATAGCGAACACCCTACACATTCAATTGAAAACATTAGTTTAGGTTACGGACCCAAGCCTTTACCGGCTTAGGTTTCCCAGAGGCATCACACATCATAAATGTAACCCATTGACCTTTAGAGGGTGAGGGAAGCTCAGTTGTCTTCTTGTTCTCATTATCAGACATTGAGGTTGATTTTTCTTTCCATAAGCCTGCCTTGTGTAATGCATGTTTGTGATAAACAGATGATTGGCTAATGGGTTGAACTTAGGTTCACTAGCCCTTCTAGGGGGAGTCACTGAGTTCCTCATAAAAGAACTAGGTTTTGGGTCCTGAAGTTCAACTTTCCTCCTCGGTGTCTTATAGTAAGGAAAATTAGGCGCAATGTGTCCATACTCTCCACAGTTGTAGCATGATCTGCATTCGACTTTTCGATTTAACTGTTTGTGTGGAGAAGTGTGTGACACACGTGTGGTATTAACCTTTTTGGGTTGACACTCTTCTTGTTTAGATGTTTTATCTTGTTTAACAAAGTTAACTGTTTTAACATTTTTAACATCTTGTCAATTTTGTTTACATGGACTTTGACACGAAACACGTGGGTGGTTAACATGTTTGGTCTTTTTGGGTTCAGAATTAGACTTGATTAACCCAGACTTTATATTAACCTTTTCAAACTCTTTTTCCAGATTAACACACAACATTTTACCTTTTGCCTTTGAAGTGGCCTCCTTTTGTTTAGTACCAGATTCATTTGATTTACATGTGGAATCTGGATCATTTACAAGAGGAGTGGAACCACATGATCCTTGATTGGATTGTTATTTATTGGTTTACATTTTGCGTTCATCAAGATCTCATGTGGTGGTGGAACCACCTTATAACCCAATCCCTCCCCGTTGTTTCTCTCTCTCACTAAGTTTTGAACAATATGAGATGAACTTGTCCAACTATGCAGTTTTTGCTTCAATGAATTAACTTCTACTTTTAAAACTGCCTTTTGTTTCTTAGTATCTTCTAGGAGTTAAGATAGAACTTAATGTCATTTGATTGGTTAAAAGCTACAACTTCGGTTTCCCTAAGTTGTTTGTTCAATAGTTCTATCTTCTCTTTATAACTGTGCTCATTTTGTTTAAGAATTCTATTAGCTTCAGTGCACAGTTCCAAGTCCTGTACTAAGCTATCATTATGATCTAATAACCTAGAAAATTTTAAATCTATGCTTTCCCTAAATTATTACAATCAGAACAAGCATGATTATTGAACCATTTGTCAGTAGTACTTACCTGAGAGGGTTCTGATGAATCAGCCATCAATACAGAGTCTGGTATTTCTAGTGCTGGTGATTTTGACATTGTTGTAGTGTTCCCTTCTTCAGGAAGGTAATTGATCACTGGTGCAGTCTCTTCTATGTTTGATATCGCGAGTTCGACTGCAATATCTCCTTCACTAGCAGAATCATCATCTATATCCTCCAAACTTGTGATATTGGATTCTCCCGATGAGACAAACCGAAAGCTCCAGTCCTGTCCTTCATCAGCATGAGCAGTCAAGGCTTTGGGATCCTTGCTTGACGAAGTAGGACTGCTAGTGGGTTTATCCTAATGATTGAAGGAGGAGAAAGGATTCCCACTGCCAGTCTTCTTGGCTTCACACACTCCCGTTTGAAGTGCCCCTTCTCACCACAGTTGAAACAAGTCACCTTGGTCTTATCAAAGCCAAAGGTAGTGTCCTTAGTTGCAACCAAATTCTGTCCAGTCTTCTTGAAAAACTTCTTAGCTCTCCGGACAGCACTTGCTAAGGCCCACATTATATCCATTTGTTCCAGCTCTGTCTCGTCCACCTGCTCGTAATCCTCATCAGCCAGATGGCAGTTTCTAATTTTACCAGCAATTATTCCATCATAGGAGTGGACTACCGTAGCTAAGAGATCCATGTGCTCTTTAGCTACCTCAACTATCACATTACCGAAATTCTCAGCCTTCAGTTTTGCTGCATTGGCTTCAGGTATGATGTATTGGGTACCAGACAACCCTGATGTTTCCGACCCTGAAGTAGAGGCTTGAGAGGGACCAGCTGAAGTTGACACGAAAGCCGTCTGAAGTGGTGCTCCAGATGTTTTGGCTTGTGGAGTCGCGTTGTACAGTGCTGGATTCTAATCATAGGAAGACTTTTGGGCTCTATATTTCATCCTTAATTCTTCTTCTCTCAGCTTCAGAATGAAATCATTTATATCTAACTTCGTTAGCATACCATTCTGTCTGAGATTTGAGACAAAGGAAACCCATTTTTCTGGCAACCCATCTGCAAAGTTCGACACTTTGTCTTCCATTGACGTCGTTACTCCATGAGTGTGCATCTCACTCATCAAGTGGTAGAACCTATCGATGACATCATCCAGGCTTTCTTTTCCCATCGAGGAGAAGTTGTCAAACTCCTTCATTAAAGCCTTAGCCTTTATGGCCTTCAATGATGCGTTTCCGTCATACCTTTTCTCCAATGCATCCCATAGTTTCTTTGCTTGCGTATACTCCAAGAATTGATGGAAAATATCCTTCGGAATTGACTGTGTAAGCAAAGCATAAACTTTCTTTTCAGCATTGTACTTGACTTTTTGTCCATCACTCATCCCACCTAGTGTAAGTTTGACACCATCAGCTCCTACTGGCATTGTGTACCCCGTCTCTATAGATTCCATAGATTGGGATCTACTCCATTTAAGTAGATCTCAAAACGTTGCTTCCATTGTGGGTATTCGTCTAACGTGATTAGCTTTGGGGGTTTGTTGTGATTCCCCACTTCATTCTCCAGTAGCAGTAAGTTCTGAATACGTGAGTCTCTCCCTACTGTGAATGCTGAGTATGACCATTGCTATAAACTTTAACTTTAAACCAAACTATTTTATTTGTGCGAATGAAGGTGTGCGATTGGGCTATTCGGGCGATTGAACTATGCGGATGGTTCAATCGTGTGACTGAACTAATGCGGATGGCTCAGTCGGGCGAATGAACTAATGCGATTGAACAATGTGAATAGACTGCTCAGTCGTACGAATGGGAGTACGAATGAGTCCAATCGTGCGTACGGGGGATGCTTATGAACTCAGTCGTGCCATTGAGTCAATCGTGCGACTGAACCTGCTGGATTTCGAAAATTCGTAGGTTTAAGATGTTTTGGACGCAAAAACACGAATTTCTTGCTAACCCTAATTGTCGTATGCCAAAAAAACTATACTTTACGATCAGGAGACGTCTAAGACACCGTTTTACACAAAATGATTGCGTTTTTAGTGAAAAAACACAATTTTTGTCTCAAAAACGATTGAATCACACTTATATCAAGAGCCAAAGCTCTGATACCACTTGTTAGGATCATGTATTGAGCGAAATACTAACTGATATACGTGTATACCAAATCAAATAGTGCGGAATCCTATTTGATTGGCAATCCAATCAGTGAGAACGCACGTCAAAACAGTTATGGATTGAATCTAAACGTTAAGAACGATTGGGAATCGATCTAGTGTGATCTATGAACTTGGAACAGGTTCTTAGAGGTATCTGGATGGCTAGGGTACGATTTAGTATGTAGGTATTCGAAGTGTCTCGTTTTTCCATGATTTAAGTGGTATTAATAGATTAGGGTTTCTCATTTGGGCGACTAAACCATTAGCATGGTTCAGTCGTGCGATTGAGTCATGCGGTTGATCCATTCGCACGACTGAGTGTTCAATCGTGCGACTGAGTCAATCTCACGTTACAATCATGCGACTGATCCAGTCTCCTGGTTCATTCGTACAACTGGTTCATTAGCATGAAGTTGTTCATGCGTATGGTCCATTAGCATGGGCCAATCGCATGAGAACTTCATATGATTTAGTTTGAACATGTTTTACAATCATTAATTGACTTAGATTTATTCAAACAACCACAAACTATATAGTTAGTTCAATAAGCGTTATTACATACCAAGCAATGAAATATCCAACATTATAAGCACAACCACATATTGTATTTCATTAAGTACCCATTCAATTATATATGTGTAAGACAATAAAGACATTTTACATTAAGTTTAGAAACTAGGGACACATGTATCTACAATTGTAAAACACTTTAAACAAATACTTTAAATAGTAATTATACAGATGATTATTTAAGTAATTATTTAAACGATTAATTATTTATCTGTTCATTTAATCAGTTATATCATAAATAGTTAATAAAACTATTCCTTAAATTTCTATTTAAATTATTAAAACTTATAAAATAATATAATTATTTATTCTTATTTTTAAAGTTTTGTATTATAAGACCGTTATAATAAATCATTTTAAAGTTCGAAATTTTATAAAGTAATTTTAAATAATTTTAAAGTCATTTAACTAAGTATTCAATTAATTATCTTATCAAAATTTAATAAATAATGACTTCAGTTATTTCTTTTCACACATTACCTTTATTAAAATCAATTATTGAATCATTCATTATCAATCTTAATTGGTTTATTTCATCTCTATTAAACCAAAACATAATCATTGCATTATTTTAATTAAAATAATTATTAAAACCCTCGAATTCCAAATAAAACCCTAATTCATACGTACTCTTGAATCTTATCTTTGTTCTAATCCTAAGACACCAAATCTTAGATTGAATCATGAAGGAATCGTTGGAATCATCTTATCATCTTGTTATTATCTTAAGTGCAACTTATAGCACGTGAGTTCTCCATGCCCTTTTTACTTTATTTCACACCTTTTTCGGGTGAAACATGTTAGCTTTATCAACTTACACTTGTAAACATCTTGATACTTGTAAATGCACATGCAATTCATCTTTACCTTTGTTAGGATCTCAGCATCTAGTTTGATCAATTAGATTGGATTTGCAGCGGAATGAGCTCACGAATTAACTAATTTAAACAAGAACACACGAAATTTATTAATGAAACAATGTTTGTTATAGAGAGAGAATTTCTGCCAAAAGGAATATATTCATTCAATACACGCTTTGGCTGGCTTCACACGCATCGTTACAATTAGGTCATCTTTCCTTTTATAAGGGAAGCTGACGTCAGCTGATGTCACTTGACACTGACATCTAACTGTTATTTAACTACTGAAAGTTAACACAACTACTGAAGATGTCAAACAGCTGACATCTTCTTACAAATATACCAAGTGTTAACTATCACTACAACTACTTAAAAGAACTACTGAAACAACAACGACTGAAGAACATACTCTTCAGTCGTTTTACAAGTACTGAAATAGAAAATAAAACTACTGAAAGGAAACCATCACAACAACTGAAGAATGCTTCTTCAGCTATTGTGACAAACTCTA
This sequence comes from Flaveria trinervia, assembly GCA_025506515.1. Taxonomy (NCBI): domain Eukaryota; kingdom Viridiplantae; phylum Streptophyta; class Magnoliopsida; order Asterales; family Asteraceae; genus Flaveria; species Flaveria trinervia. The sequence goes on along the minus strand of CM046442.1, from coordinate 11,801,800 downwards.
AAGGCTTCGGTACTTGGACTTTTTGAACTTCAGTTGATGTCTTCAGCTGATGTCTTCAGTCTTTGTACTTCAGCTGTTGATCTTCACTACTTTAGTCTTCAGCTGTTGAAGTCTTCAGTACTTTAGTCTTCAGCTGTTGATCTTCAGTACTTTAGTCTTCAGCTGTTGAAGTCTTCAGTACTTTAGTCTTCAGCTGTTGATCTTCAGACTTTGGTCTTCAGCTGTTGAAGTCTTCAGTACTTTAGTCTTCAGCTGTTGATCTTCAGACTTTGGTCTTCAGCTGTTGAAGTCTTCAGTACTTTAGTCTTCAGCTGTTGATCTTCAGACTTTGGTCTTCAGCTGTTGAAGTCTTCAGTACTTTAGTCTTCAGCTGTTGATCTTCAGACTTTGTCAAACAGCTGATCAAGTCTTCAGCAGTTGTTGTGATGTCTTATGGGACTTAAAGGTTTTTCTGATCTGGCTCATTGGTTCTTTTGGTCCAACAAACTCCCCCTGAACCAATGCAGCCAAAACCTTTAAGCTTATTGAAGATGTCCCACTTATTATGGCAGAAAGATTGGTCTTTTTGTCTTCTAGATCAGCTCAGAAGTGACCCTTGTAAGCACAGGCCTGGGAAGAAGTCTCAATGATCTGTTTGACAAAGGATGGATGGGAACTCTGTCTTGGGGAACTGGACACAGAGCTGTTACCCCATCCATGAGATCTACTTCCCAAATATGAGTCTGTAAGACTCCCTTGTATAGGCCTCAAGGAAGGTTACTTGTTCCTCCATGATAAGCTCTTCTGCTTCTCCTTCAAAGAGTAACTCTGGCCTATAATACTCAGAGAGGTATTTGACCCGCTTCCCATTTTTTAGTTCCACATTGTTATGACTCTATATGCGAATTCATTTGGGTGAATACCCTCTAAGAACAACTGGAGCTCATTCTTTCTAACTTCCTCAAGCCTCCTATACACTAACCCCTTTTTCACCACTTTATTCTCCAGCATCTTTTGTGGGGTCAGTTTAGCTTTATAGGCTTTCTTGAAGTCATCTAGGATCTCCCAAGGTGATACTACAAAGGCCAGTGAGATCACTTCATCTATTCCTCTTTACTTGGCCAATGTATCTCTGTGGAATATTTTTCTTTTGAATCCTATGAGACACCCTGGGATCAGGCCAAATCCTCACTCTCTCTTTTTGATATCGAAAGGTATGTCTGAGAGTGTATAATCTTTGAGCATGTTTCTTCATATTGATGATTGAAGATATGGCAGCGTATGCTTTGTTGACTCTTCTCAACAATTCCTCGTCATGTTGTTTGTGAAGCTCTTCTTCTTCTAACTTCACTTTCACAATTTGCCTTTGAGATTCAGGAGTAATTATTGGAGGGTGACTTATGGCCTTAGGCAACTGTATAACAGCTGAGATTGGCAGCCTGTCTTCATCTTCATCATTATCTTCTTCTTCCTCTTCTAGCCTCAGTACCTTCTCTTCCTCTTCTGGGGTACATCATCAACTATTGGTTTTGTGGGTAAATGAATTGGTTTAGTGGGTTGTGGTTGTGGTGGTTTTGGTGTGGGAATTTTGACAGGCTGTTCTAGCATTTTGGATGTAAGTGAGGCTTTAGATTGTTTGACCAGTTCAGTCCTGCTCCCAGTACCAGCTTCATTCAAGGCTTCAATGACCAGCCCTTTGGTATATATTTCAGACGAACAGATCTTGGTGGTTATTGCCAAGATGCTGTCCCTGGACCATGACTTGATTTCAATCAATGATCTTCCAAGATATTAGCTATGAAACTGATCATGATTTCCAGCCTTTCCCTTTCCAACACACTGTAACTTGCCCATCTTGCTTGGATTTCTTCAATATCCAATCTTCTATTTTCTGAGTCAAGTTTTTCAGTGTCATGACCTTGCCTAAACAGCTGATCAATGATGTTATCCATTGATCGGCTGTGTTGGGCATCAGCGTCCTTCACCATTTCCTCCAACTCCTTCTCCTTCTTTCCACTCTTCCTTTTCTTGTATGTGACATGAAAGTCTTTAGTACTTTCAGTCACTTTCTCCATTTCAGCTTCCTTCTCCTTCTCCTTCTCAGTCTCTACACCCAACTCCTTCTCATTTTCCACCTCTATCTCTTTTTCTTTCTCTTTCCCATCTTCAATCCTCTTTTGTTTTGCTTTCACTGACTGAATCTCCCCCTTTTTGGTTGCATTGGTTGCAAGGGTTTGATTGTCAGAAAGCCTTGTGCTCACAACTTCCTCTATCAAGGGTTGGATAACCGAGGGAAGCCTCTCATAAAGGGTTTTAATCACTATATCAGTAATAATTGGTGTGATGAGAGGTAAGGAATTTTGAAGGATAGCAGCTATTTGCTCAGGGGGGTTCTGTCCCTGAGAGATAGTGCCAGAAGTAGAGGCAGGTGGCTGAGTGTTTTGGAGTGCTCTGTGTATAAGAGACCTTCAGAGGAAGGTGCCATTTGTTGGTGGATTGGGGTAGATGGACTTAGATCCTGAGACTATTGGCAATCAGCTCGTTGAGTTTGCTTACCTCATTCTCTAGGATGGTATTTTGGCTAAAACATCATAGAAGAAGGTCAGGTCATCATCAGTGTTTGCTCAAGGATAGAGAAGAATACCTGCTACCACCTGGTTGACATTTGATCCCAAGAAGAAGTCTTAGGGGCTAGGCAGACATTCACCATATGAAAAATAAGGCATTCAGCGTCATGGAAATGCTTCTTTAGGATGGTAGAAGCGCTGAGGTTACCCTGGTATCCATGTTGGGAAAAGGATAGATCAGTGGTGCCCTTTGAATATCCAGCGGGGAAAGTGGCATCATCCAGTTGTAGGGTTTGGCGAAGGATTGCCGGAGTGATGACCACCTTACGGTAGTTGACGAACGACTGGAGAGACTCGGTGTCATTCTCCCCGGTGGTAAAGGTGACGTTCATCCAGAACTGATTTAGGGATTCGGCATAAATGGTAGGATTGATAAGGAAGGCCGTTTTGTATGGAGAATGGACCATTAGATCAATGGCGGTATCAAACTTCGTCCAGAAGGGTGATTTGGTAAGGTAGGCAACACAGTTGTGTCTTGGTTTAAGCTGCATGGTCGCCATTAATGTGAGAGAAGGTTCGGAGTTTTTGAACGTTAGGTTTGAGATAATGAAGCTCTGTAGGATTAGGTATTTATAGGGTATGGGTTATAAAACAACTGAAGGGTTTGGTGTTAATCATCAGTAGTTTTAAACGACTGATGACATGGTATTAACCTTCAGAGATTGAAACAACTGAAGTCTTGGTTTTAGGCATCAGCAGTTATAAAACTACTGAAAACCATGGTTTTGACTTCAGATGTTGGAAACAACTGAGGACATGGTGTTAGTCATCAGCAGTTGTGAAACTACTGAAGACATGGTTTTGTCATCAGTTGTTGTAAACGACTGAAGGTACTTGTGTTAGTCAGACTTGTGATCATGGTTTTGTCATCAGTTTTGTCATCATGGTTTTCACAAGACTTGGTGTTAGTCATCAGTACTTGTGAAACTACTGAAGACATTGGTTTTGTCATCAGTTGTTGTAAACGACTGAAGACTTGGTGTTAGTCATCAGTAGTTATGAAACTACTGAAGACATTGGTTTTGCTTTAGTTGTTTAAGATGAGACAGCAGTTGTAAAACGACTGAAGAGAAAATTCCCATCAGTAGTTTTCGTCAATTCTTAGCTTTCCAGCTGTTTCATACTGTCCTCAACACTTACTCATCAGTCTTTTTGGCTGTTTTCAGTTGTTTCATAGGACATCAGTACTTATTTGTTTTTACTAACATCAGTAGTTATAACTACATCAGTAGTTTGTAACAGAATCAGTACTTATTTGTGACATGTTTACTAATGATCATCAGTACTTGTTTACTGAGATCATCAGTAGTTGTCACTTATTCTAGCTGCAGCATACCAAGCCTTAACACTAGGTTTTGGAAAGTTGAACTATCCAAAGGCTTAGAAAAAATGTCTGCAAGCTCATCAGCACTAGGCACAAACTTTGGATCAATCAAACCTTTTTCAAAACAGTCCCTAATAAAATGGTGTCTGATCTCTATATGTTTGGTCCTAGAATGCTGGACAGGATTCTTGACAATGCAAAGAGCTGAAGCACTGTCCATTAATAATGGAGTCTTAGTCTCTGTAATGCCATAATCCAAAAGTTGGTTCTGAAGCTAGAGTACCTGAGATGTACAACTTGCAGCAGCAATGTACTCTGCTTCAGCAGTGGATGTAGCAACAGATGTTTGTTTCTTACTCTGCCAAGAAATCAAACAGTTGCCTAGGAATTGACATCCACCAGAAGTTGACTTTTTGGTTAACTTACACCCTGCATAGTCACTATCAGAAAAAGCAACTAATTTGCAAGAGTGTCCAGTAGAATACCATAAACCTAGAGATTGTGTACCTTGCAGATATCTAAAGATCCTCTTGACTGCAATCAAATGAGACTCTTTAGGAGCAGCCTAAAATCTAGCACAAACACAAGTTGCAAACATGATATCTGGTCTAGAAGTTGTTAAGTACATCAAGGACCCAATCATACATCTGTAAAGTGTTTCATCAATAGTTTTACCTTTCTGATCTACATCCAGTTGAGTGGTGTTGCACATGGGAGTAGAACAGGGCTTACAGTTTTGTAAATCAAACTTATTCAAAAGATCTTTTGTATATTTAGACTGATGAATGAAAGTCCCATCAGCCTTTTGTTTGATTTGAAATCCTAGAAAGAACTGTAATTCTCCCATTGCACTCATTTCAAACTTCTTTTGCATTAAATTGGTAAAATCATCACACAACTGGGGATCAGAGGATGCAAAAATAATATCATCAACATAAATTTGAACAAGTAGCTTATGCAAATACACCTTTTTAATGAACAAATTTTTATCTATGGAGCCTCTAGTGAAATTATTTTGAAGAAGAAAATTTGATAATGTCTCACACCAGGCTCTAGGAGCTTGTTTCAACCCATAAAGAGCCTTATCAAGCTTGTATACCCAATCTGGATGTTTATTATCCTCAAAACCTGGTGGTTGACACACATAAACCTCTTCTTTTATTCTACCATATAAAAATGCACTTTTAACATCCATTTGAAAAAATTTAAGATTGTGGAATACAACATAGGCTAAGAACAATCTAATTACCTCCAATCTGGCTACAGGAGCAAATTGTTTCATCATAATCAATACCTTCTTCCTGTGCAAACCCCTGAAAAACCAGTCTGGCATTGTTCTTAACAATAAGCCCATTTTCATCTGTTTTATTCCTAAACACCAATTTAGTGCCTATTGCACACTTAACTGGGGGTAGAGGAACCAGTTCCCACACTTGCTGCTTGTTGAACTGAAGTAGCTCAGCTACATGGCTTCAACCCATCCATTGTCCCTTAAAGCAATGTGATAGTTCTTTGGCTCTTGCTGACTAATGAAGAGAGCATATAAGCAGAAATTGGACAATTGACTTCTTGTTGAAACTCCAGCATTGATATCACCAATGATTTGAGACATTGGGTGATTCTTCAGATCTTGATACACAATGAGATCTGTGCAAGTGTTTGTAGCAGGTTAGCACAGCAGATGGTGATGGTGAATCATTTCCTTGAAAACATCATGGATGGTAATTCAAGGAAGTTGAATTTGAAGAAATCTCATCAGCATTTGTTGGATGGTGCTACGGAGCTACAGGAACATCAGGTCTAGCTGAATCAGCCAGTTGATCACTAACCTGAAGAGGTGAGTACTGCTATCATCATCATCAGCAGCCACAGTACCACCAGGTGGTGAACTGTTGACAGGAGCAACAACAGGAGTTTGATAAGGAACATATTGCAGTATGTCCAAATCAAATAGCTCCACAGGGCTTTGTGGAATCTTGTCCTTAGGAGATTCATTAAACTTAACATGTAGAGTCTCTTCAACCATCTTTGCTCTGCAGTTGAAGACTCTGTATGCTTTGCAAGTTGATGAATAACCAACAAAGTACCCTGCATCCACCTTAGGATCAAATTTTTGGAGTTGATCCCGTGTGTTGAGAATGAAACAAGGACACCCAAATGCTCTGAAGAATGAAATTAGAGGGGCAAATGATGAAGAACTTCATATGGAGTCTTCATCAACCTCTGATTTACTAGAACTCTATTCTGTACATAGCAAGCTGTATTGACAGCTTCAGCCCAAAAAGTCATTGGCAGTCCAAGTCAGCCAACATGGACCTTGCAGCTTCAATAAGGGTCCTGTTCTTTCTCTCCACTACTCCATTTTGCTCAGGAGTTCTTGGGATGCTATACTGCCTCTTGATTCCCTTTGATAAGTAAAACTCATCAAGTGTGTGGTTTCTAAATTCAGTACCATTATCACTCCTCACACACTTACTGGTAGGGAATACTGCTTCTCAACGTGTAACACAAAGTTCATAATGGACTGTGCAGCCTCATCCTTTGAATGCAAGAAGAAAGTCCATACAAATCTGGAGTAATCATCCACAATTACCAGACAGTATTTCTTCTTAGCCATACTCATCACTTTCACAGGACCAAAGAGATCCATGTGAAGAAGCTGTAAGCAGGCAGTGGACTTAGGTTCTTCTATGGAGGGAAATGAAGCTTTGTGTTGTTTCCTTTTAACAAGCAGTGCAGTTATCTTCACACTTGAACTCCTTCATAGGCAGTCCCCTTACTAAACCATGGTTTATCAGCTGATTCATGTTTTTGAGATTAACATGACCCGCCTTCTATGCCATAGAATAGGTTCTTGGGGGGAAGCCTTGGAAAATAGGCAAGGATGGCCTTTGAGATCTATTTCTTGGAAAGATCTAAGGCATACACTCTTCCTGTCCTGTTGGCCTTTAGGAGAGTGTGTTCATCCAACACCTTATCAATCAAATTTAGAACTTTGGATGACAGAATCCGACAGTTCTGACTTGTGAAAAGAGCAACATGACACTCAAGAGGTTGTACTTGAGATTTTCCATATGGTTAACATCATCAAACTTTATTTCCCCATTGGAAACAAGCCTTTGCCAATGATGTAACCCTTTGCATCATTGCCAAATGACACAAACCCCTTCCTTCCTTGAGAGTAGTCATTAAGAAATGATCTGTTTCCTGTCATATGCATGGATCCTCCACTGTCTACATACCAGATGCCTCTGAGGTATGTTGAAGAACCCTGCAAAATACAACAAATTAGTTAGATTTTGAGACCCAAACCTTTTTCGTCTTGGGCCTGTTCTCATCAACAGATGGTAAACTAACATGTTTGTTGGAAACAACAGCCTGAGAGGAAGAAGCTGGTGAAGAAAAGGAATCCTTTGGCTTGGACCCCCTTTTCTGTGGTTTCAACATAGGAACATCTAATTGGTTAACTCTTCCAATAGATGTTGAACCATCATGACCAGCTGTGTCTGATTTTGGGATAAGGCTTTCAGCTCTTCAGACACATTGGCATTGGAGTTTGATAAGTTCCTATGTTGCACCTTCTTCTTTTGAGCAATCTCAGCTGTTACCTGTTTAACCCCTTCCTTTTTGGATTTCTGTTTGGACTTGAGGGTTACAGGATTTGATGTTGCTGGTACAAATGTGGCTCCAAACTCATTTTTCATTTTAAACCATTTTCTCTTGAATTTCTTCTTTATGTTTGAGTTTGGATCCCCTTTTGTACCAACAATCATCAGTAAGATGATTGAACAAACCACATACTTCACATGGTTTCTTCTTCATCTTATGATGATCATCAACTAAAGAGGATGAAACTACTGAAGACTTGCTCTTCAGTACTTTGGAAGCATTATTTGCTTTCTTGACTTCCTCTTTAGTAGTCTTCAAACTCTTTCTACTGACAGTTTTCTTCTCTTCAGTGCTGACAGTAGTTGGAGTTTGAACTTCAGGTGTTAAATCTTGCTCTCGAGTCCTTCCAGGACTTTCAGAAATAACTCCTGAGTTGATCATCTCTTTTATCATGTGAGTGTCAGCAATAGAACCATCAATATCAGCTGATGGGTTCTGAGAGGGCTTAGTGCTGACTTCAACTTTTGATGATGCTCTATCAAAAAGTGAATCACATGAAGAGGTGGATTGGTTATTGCTTTCTCCATCAGATTTCACTTCTGCTCTTGAAGCAAAATCTGTAGGAGGAGCAGTGTGATTGTAACCATACCAAACTTCACATTGGAAGCAGATTGCTTACTAAGAAGCATTTCAAACCTTTGCATGATTGTACCCATCGATCACACTCTACCTGGGTGACTGCAAGGGTTTCTTTGAGACTTCTCTTGTCATCCAGAATAACCTCTAGCTTAGCCTTTTCATCATTTAATTGGCATTTAAGCTTATAAATCTCATCATTTTTACTATTAAGAGCAGACTCAAACTCAGCTTTTCTTTTGGAAATGGTTTTCTCAAGCTCAAGTTTTTGATTTATTAATGCTACATTTGCCTCTCTAATGGAGACAAAGGCAGCAATGCATGATTCAGAACATAACTTGGCTTTAGCCTCTAAAGATACCTGAGTTACCTGTGAAGATGATGCATTTGAGCAGGAACCCTCAGTAGACTCCAGGGCCATGAGAGCCAGATTTCCAAAAGGACTGTCACCACCATATTGACCAGCACCTGTGAACAGTTGTTCATGACCAGACATGTCATCCGGTAAACTGCTCCAGTCAACACCTCCAGGGGTGAAGAAGCTGTGTTGTTGAGGTTGAGGAGGTTGATGAGATTGAGATGGTTGAGGTTCTGGTAGTGCATGAGGTTGTGGTACTATAGGAACTTGAACTTGATTTGACTGTGGCATGTAATAACAAGGGTAAGGATATGGCATTTGACCCTGAGGAACAAAATATGCAGGAGATTGTGGTTGAGAAAGATGACTAGAATTGACAGGATGTTGCCCTCTGTGTTGTTGACTATTGCCAGGGAAAGTCACAAAAGGTGCAGAGGAATTAGATCCAGATGATCTGCATTCTCTAGCAAAGTGTCCAAGCCTATGGCATTTGTGACACTTCAACTTACTCTTGTCAAAACCAACTTTGGTTTTGCCAGAGAGTCCTGGGAACTTTCTTCTAGTTATTTTGTAGAACTTCTGAGATCTGATATTTATCAAGGCCATTTGGCTTAAAATATCCATCTCTTCTAAGTCATCATCAGCAATCCCCTTGAGATCATCCATGATGAAGCATAGATTGTCATTATTACATCCAGTAGACTGACTATCAACACTCACAAATGCAGAATCAGAAGTGTTTGAAGAGAAATCAATATGCTCATCATACCGGCATTCAGATGAAGCATATTCCAACTCATGACCAACCAAGGCAGTGTTGCCTGGTACAAAGTCTTCAGTGAGCTTTCCAGATGAAGACAGTTTTCGTTTCTGTTCTATCTCTCTCTCAAATGTGAGTAATTTCCCATGGAGTTGGGTGAGAGATAGTTTGTCCAAATTTGCACTGGAGCGTAGGACAATAGTATATGTGTCCCATCTCTCAGGCAGTGATCTGAGAAATCTGTTATTCATCTGGCTATTGGTGTACTCATGTTTGACCATTTTTATTCAGAGATCAAACAAGAGAACCGCTCGAACTGTTGAGTCAGTGTCTAACCTTCCTATGAGAGAATGTCTCATATTGTTGGGCAAGAATTTCTCTATTATTTTCCAAGACCTCATCTGTTCCTCCAAATTGTTCTTTTAAGGCATTCCAGAGGTCATGGGCAGTTTCATGATGCATTAGCCCAGAATAGATTTCATTAGGCAGTTCCATGGCCAGAATTCCATGGGCTTTTGCATCAATCTCAAACAACTTCTTATCCTCATCTGAGTATTGCTCCCTCCTTTTTGGAACCATTTGATTGGTTTCCAGGTTATTCACCATAGGCTTGTGTGGACCATGTACTACTGATGTCCAACAACCTGCACTGTTAACAGACAGGTGATGGAGCATTCGTCGTTGCCATATGTTATACTCATTCCTAACCAGCATTGGAGGCTTGGTTGAGGAACTAGTATTGTGAGGATCATTGTAAGGAGTAGTCATTTTGAGTCCAAATACAATTTAATTCATGCTTTTAAACGTTTTTATAAAGACCACAACAGACTCAATGAAAACCAAGAGAAAATCTCAGGATGATTGACCAGAAAACACAGAAAATTCAATCTCTATAACCGTTTCTTGCAAAACACAAAAATGCTAATTCAATCAGACTTGGATCTTGAATAACAGTTTCAATGATCAATTTTTAGATCGATCAATGATTAACCTGCTCTGATACCATTTGTCAGGATCAGTGATCACAAGTTCGATGTAATGGAGCGTAGCACAGCGGAATAAGAACAAGAATTAGACAAATTGTAGCAAGAATTTGATACTCGTATGCATTAAAAACAAATACGGTTATAACGAGAGAATATATTTCTGTAACAAGGAATGTTTCAATAATATCGAATATTTCTGATCAAATCATTCATTTATTACAATAGGTTGACACTCCTTATATAGAGTGCAATCGTTGCTGTTATCACGGGAAAGTGACAACTGGCAGATCTATTACAAAAATAACTAACTCTTAACAAACTACTGAAATGTTCACAACTACTGAGAACATATCAGAGTGTTAAGTACAAAATAAGAAACTACTGATAAGAAACTATTGAAACTACAACGACTGAAGAACAAGCTCTTCAGTCGTTTTACAAAACTACTGATAAATATAAAACTACTGATAAGCACAACAACTGAAGAAGTATTCTTCAGCTGTTGTGTCAAACTACTGAAAAGATAAAACATAAAAATACTGAAAGGTAAACCGTCACAACTACTGAAGAAGACCTCTTCAGCTGTTGTGACAACGTCTGATACTTTGGTCTTTAGCACTTGTGTCTTCAGACTTTGTCTTCAGCACTTGTGTCTTCAAACTTTGTCTTCAGCACTTGTCTTCAGACTTTGTCTTCAGCACTTGTGTCTTCAGACTTTGTCTTCAGCACTTGTCTTCAGACTTTGTCTTCAGCACTTGTCTTCAGACTTTGTAATCAGCTGTTGTCTTCAGCTGTTGTGGTCTTCAGTAGTTGTTGTGACGTCTGTGGGACTTAAAGGTTTTCTGATCCAGCTCATTGGTTCTTTTGGTCCAACAAACAAGCAGTGCAGTTGTCTTCATATCTGAACTCCTTCATAGGCAATCCCCTTACTAAACCATGATGTATCAGCTTATTCAAGTTTTTAAGATTCACATGACCCAGCCTTCTATGCCATAGAATAGATTCTTGAGGAGAAGCCTTGGAAAATAGGCAAGGATGGCCTTTGAGATCTATTTTCTTGGAAAGATCTAAGGCATACACTCTTCCTGTCCTGTTGGCCCTCAGGAGAGTATGATCATCCAACACCTTATCAATCAAACTCAGAACTTTGGATGACAGAATCCTGCAGTTCTGACTGGTGAAAAGAGCAACATGGCCTTTATCACACATTTGACTGACACTTAAGAGATTGTACTTGAGATTCTCCACATGGTTAACATCATCAAACCTTATTTTTCCATTGGAGACAAAGCCTTTGCCAATGATGTAACCCTTAGCATCATTGCCAAAAGAAACAAACCCCTTCTTACCTTGAGAGTAATCATGAAGAAGAGAGTTGTTCCCTGTCATATGCATAGATCCTCCACTGTCAACAAACCAGATGCTACTGTGGCATGTTGAAGAAACCTGCAATCATAATAAATTAGTTAGTTTTTGAGACCCAACCTTTTTGGTTTTGGGTCTGTTCACATCAACAGATGGTAAACTAACAGATTTGTTATGAAGAACAGCCTGAGGGGATGGAGATGGTGAAGAAGAATCCTTTGGCATGGATTTTCTTCTCTGTGGTTTCAGCACAGGAGCATCTAATTGGTTGACTCTCCCCAATAGATGTTGAACCATCATAACAAGTTGTGTCTGATTCTGTGATAAAGCCTTCAGCTCATCAGACACATTAGTGCGTGAGATTGATGGATTCCTGTGTTGTACCCTCTCCCTTTGAGCAACCTCAGCTGTTGCCTGATTAACCCCTTCCTTTTTGGATTTCTTTTTGGATTTTGTGGTTACAGGTTTTGATGTTGCTGGTACAAACTTGGTTTCAAACTCAGTTTTCATTTTATCCATTTCCTTTTTAATGTTCTCATTGTGTTTGAGTTTGGAGCCCTTTTTATACCAGCAATCATCAGTAATATGATTGAATAAGCCACATATTTCACATGGCTTTTTCTTCATCTTAAGTTGATCATCTGCTGAAGAAGATGAAACTACTGAAGACTTATTCTTCAGCAGTTTGCGACCAGTACTAGCAGTTTCTTCCTTGCAGTACATGCTTTCTTGATATCTCCTTCAGTAGTTTTCCCACCCTTTCTACTGGCAGTTTTCTTCCCTTTAGTACATGCAGTAGCTTGGGTTTGTTCTCTAGGTGTTATGACTTGCTCTTTAGTACTTTCAGTACTTTGTGAAATACCACCTGGAGTGATCAACCTTTTGATCATGTGAGTGTCAGCATTTGAACCATCAACATTAGCTGATAGGTTTTGGGAGGAATTAATGTTGACTACAACCTCTGATGGTGTTGTATCAGATAGTAGATCACATGATGAAAAGGATTGGTTATTGCTTTCTCCATCAGATTCTACCTCTGCTCTGGGAGTAAAATCTGTAGGAGGAGCAGTGTGATTATAACCAATGCCAAACTTCACATTGGAAGCAGATTGCTTATTAAGAAGCATTTCAAAACCCTTGCAGGAATGTACCCATCGATCACACTCTACCTGGGTAGCCGCAAGTGTTTCTTTGAGGTCTCTGTACTTCTCTAGAAGTACCTCTTCCCTAACCTTATCATCAGTGATTTGGCATTTAAGTTTGTAAATCTCATCATTCTTATCATTAAGCACAAACTCAAATTCAGCTTTTCTTTTGGATATTATTTGTTCTAGCTCAATGTTCTTGTTAATTAAAGCTACATTTGCTTCTCTAATAGATGCAAATGCGGCTATGCATGTTTCAGAACATAGCTTGGCTTTGGCCTCAGAGGATACCTGTGATACCTGTGGTGTGGAGGCATTAGAGGATAAGGTATCAGCAGACTCCAGGGCCATAAGAGCAAGGTTTCCAAAAGGATTGTCACCACCATGTTGACCAGCACCAGAAAACAGTTATTCATGACCAGACATATTATCTGGTAAACTGCTACAGTCAACAACTCCTGGGGTGAAAAAGCTGTGTTGTTGAGGTTGAGATTGTTGATGAGATTAGAAAGGTTGAGGCTCAGGAAGAGCAGGTGGTTGTTGAGCAATGGGTACTTGAACTTGACTAGTTTGTGGCATGTAATAGCAGGGATATGGATATGACATTGGACCCTGAGGGACAAAATATGCAGGAGATAGAGGTTGTGATTGATGACTAGAACTAGCACGATGTTGCCCTCTATTTTATTGAATATTACTTGGAAAAGTCACAAAGGGTGCAGAGGAGTTAGATCCAGATGATCTACACTCTTTTGCAAAGTGCCCAAGTCTATGGCATTTGTGACACCTCAACTTACTCTTGTCAAAACCAACTTTGGTTTTGCCAGAGAGTCCAGCGAATTTCCTACCAGTTCTCTTGTAGAACTTCTGAGATCTGATATTAATCAAGGCCATTTGGCTCAGAATATCCATCTCTTCTAAGTCATCATCAGCTATACCTTTCAAATCATCCATAGTGAAGCACAAATTGTCACTATTACAGCCTGACTGACTATCAACACTCACAAATGCATGATCAGAACTGTTTGAAGAGAAATCTATATGCACATCATAATTACTTTCTGATGCAGCATATTCTGACTCATGACTGACCAAGGCAGTGTTCCCTGGTACAAAGTCTTCAGTGAGCTTTCCTGATGATGCTAGTTTCCTTTTCTGCTCTATCTCTCTTTCAAATGTAAGCAGTTTCCCATGAAGTTGGGTGAGAGATAGGCTATCCAGATTTGCATTAGAGCGTAGGACAATTGTATATGTGTCCCATCTCTCAGGCAGTGATCTGAGGAATCTGTGTTCATCTGGCTATTAGTGTATTCATGTTTGACCATTTTCAGCTCAGAGATCAAACATGAAAAACACTCAAACTGTTGAGTCAGAGTCTCACCCTTCCTATGAGCAAATGTCTCATATTGTTGGGCAAGTATTTCCCTATTGTTTGCTAAGACCTCATCAGTACCACCAAATTGTTCTTTCAGTGCCTTCCAGAGGTCATGAGCAGTTTCATGATGCATAAGCCCAGAATAGATTTCATTAGGCAGTGCCATGGCCAGAATTCCATGAGTTTTAGCATCAATCTCAAACAGTTTTCGATCCTCATCAGAGTATTGTTCCTTCTTCTTCGGAACCATTTGGTTGGTTTCCGGATTGTTCACCATAGGCTTATGTGGACCATGTACGACAGATGTCCAACAACCTGAACTGTTAACAGACAGGTGATGGAGCATTCTTCGTTGCCATATGTTATACTCAGTCCTAACCAGCATCGGAGCCTTGGTTGAGGAACCAGTATTGTGAGGGTCATTAGAAGGAGTAGTCATTTTTAGAATTTAGACAAATTCAAGGTAAACAAAGTAAATCTAGCTCAAAACCACTTAGAACCTCAAACAAAATGGCCAGAAGCAACAGAAACTCAATCTCTATAACCGATTCTTGCAAATTTGCTAATTCGATCAAACGTAGATAGCAAAAGAACAGTTTCAATGATCAATTGTTAAATCGATCAATGATTAACTGGCTCTGATACCATTTGTTAGGATCTCAGCCTCTAGTTTGATCAATTAGATTGAATTTGCAGCGGAATGAGCTCACGAATTAACTAATTTAAACAAGAACACATGAAATTTATCAATGAAACAGTGTTTGTTATAGAGAGAGAATTTCTGCCAAAAGGAATATATTCATTCAATACACGCTTCGGCTAGCTTCACGCGCATCGTTACAATTAGGTCATCTTTCCTTTTATAAGGGAAGCTGACGTCAGCTGATGTCACTTGACAGTGACATCTAACTGTTATTTAACTACTGAAAGTTAACACAACTACTGAAGATGTCAAACAGCTAACATCTTCTTACAAAAATACCAAGTGTTAACTATCACTACAACTACTTAAAAGAAACTACTGAAACAACAACGACTGAAGAACATACTCTTCAGTCGTTTACAAGTACTGAAATAGAAAATAAAACTACTGAAAGGAAACCATCACAACAACTGAAGAATGCTTCTTCAGCTATTGTGACAAACTCTGAAGGCTTTAGTACTTGGACTTAATCAAACAGTGAACTGGATTAACCATAATGCCTTGTGATTGTTGATTATTTTACTAAATATATAGATGATGCTATATTTGTTGGATATTCCTTTACCTCTATTGCCTATAGTGTGTATGCAGGACCGGTGAAGGGGTCACTTATAACACAACAACACAAAGAGGAGATTAACCAAAAACTTAATCAAACAGTGAACTGGATTAACCACAAGTAAGACACTAAGAACACAAGTAATGTAAGAGACAGAACACAAGAGCACAAGTATATGGTTTTCAAGAATGCAGTATATTGCTTTCTCTATGTTCTATTACTAGTGTTACAAAGCATAAAGGAAAGATACAAGAACATGATATACTTATACTACATCCTACAGCTGGCCATACTATGAAAGCCAGCTGGATACAATTGACCAGACTCAAAACAAAATCAATTTTAGAGTCAAAAGGCAGATTGCCCTTTGACTAGTGACTATGACATGTCATAGCTCACATCCTTATCTATTACAAAAAGGATAAAGTACATGAAGTAGAAAGTTACAGATTCAAGACCTCAATGTATAGTTACCAAAAGCATGGACCTTTTCACCAACTCATGCAAGTTGGTGCCTTTACAAAGATGCAGCGGAAAGGTGTCCAGGTTTATGGAAAAGTACATCAGATAAAGCATGTTACTAAAAGTCTTCAGAAGAAATCTGTCTTCAGGAGTGGAGCTTCGGAAGACTGTCTTTGAAGCTTCGTAAGACTTCATCTTTGGCTTCGGAAGATATTGGTCTTGGCTTCAGAAGATGTCACACTTAGAATATTTATGTTGCATGTGTGAAACTTCTGAAGCATTCTTCTTTAATACTTGTGCAGCATGCATGCAGAAAGACTTTGGTTGCTTCCGCCTCTACACATATTCTCTACAGTGTATAACATTAAATATCAACCATTTCAAGAATCATCCAACATTGTTGTCATTGAGCACACTCCTTATGTTAAGGGAATGGGCCTAATCATCTTATTGATTTATAATTGTTTCCAAACTATTCTAAACCTTCTTGTGAGAATGTTTCAGCTGGAACAGGTATTCAAAGTGATTCTGATGAAGACCAACTGTTTGAGTTACCCAAACCTCTTCCAAATTCTCCTAGAGTTACTGAAAATCAAGCTCCATAATTGGCAGATCTGATAGCATAACTATATTAGGAATAAGTGGATTTTCAACAAGTTTTCAACCAAGTGAGCCTCAAAACTCATCCAGTGACAATACACAACACCAAGCTGATGAAAGTAGCATTTTGAAGGAACATGCAACTGTTAATGCTGTTTCATAGCCATTGATACCGATGATGTTTCTCCTAAATTCAATCATTACTCACTGAATAAGTGTGAAACATCAGTTGGACCAAGTGTTCAAACCTTGAGCCAAACATTTCCAATATGGATCTATCCATGAAACTGTATGTGATCCCTAGGCTCAGGATTCATAACACTCATCCTGCTGAGAATATCATTGGATATGTATTGGAAGGTTGAGAACAAGAGGACAAACTCATAATGGGAATGTCTGTTTGTACTCATGCTTCTTATCTTATATAGAGCCCAAGAAGGTAGAAGAAGCTTTGAAAGAAATTAGTTGGGTTGAATCAATGCAAGAGAAATTGCTTAAATTCAAAAGACAAAAGATTTGGAACCTATGTTCGCTACCATCTGGTCAAGTACCAACTGGCACAAAATGGGTATTTAGGAACAAAAGAGATGATAGATGCTTTATAATCAAGAACAAGGCAAGACTGTTAGTTCAAGGATACACCTAATAGGAGGGAATTGATTACACTGATGTCTTTGCACCTGTTGCAAGACTTGAGGCAGTGAGGATCTTTCTTGCTTGTGTTGCATCCAAGAATTTTATGTCCACCGGCTAGATGTTATGTGTGAATTTCTATATGAGAATATAGATAGGGAAGTATATGTTTTCTAGCCTTTAGGATTTGAAGACCCACAACACTCCAACTATGTGTGCAAACTGGATAAAGCTCTCTATAGGCTGCACTAGGCACCTAGGCTGTGGTATGAGACATTGTCTTAGTTTATCCTGAAAAACAGATACACAAGAGCTACCATTGACAAGACTTTATTCATAAGAAAATCTGGGAAAGACATTTTGCTCGTACAAGTTTATGTTGATGACATCATATCTAGTTCCTCAAATGATCAAATGTGTAAAGACTTTGAGATCATTATGAAGAAGTTTGAGATGAGTTCCATTGGAAAAATGGACTTTTCCCTTGGAATTCAGGTAAAGCAAATGAAAGACGAGTTCTTTTTCAATCAATATGTCAATGACATCTTAGAGAGATTTGATATGAAAGATTGCAAGCCAGCAAAGACTCCTATACCAAGAAATCACAATCTTTGTCTTGACTCTAAGGGAGAGGATACTGATCAACATCAGAATAGGGTAATCATTGGATCTCTGATGTATCTCACAACAAGTAGATCTGATATCATGTTTGCAACCTGCATATATGCAATATATCAGGCTGCTCCAAAGATTTCTCACCTAGTTGTTGCCAAGAAAATTCTTAGATATATCAAAGGAGCACCTAAACTAGATATCTAGTATCTAAGGATCACTAATTTCAATCTCTATGGCTACATTGATAGTGACTATGATGGATGCAACATCAACAAGAAATCAACATCCGGAGGATGTCAATTTCTTGGTGAAAAGATCATCTCATGGCAATGCAAAAAACAATCTTGTGCTTAATATTTACTGCTGAAACTGAATACATTGCTGCTACTAGTTGATGTGCTCAGCCATTGTGGATTCAAAACCAGATGATAGACTTTGGATTCAACTTCATGAGCACTCCTATCCACATTGAGAACAAGAGTGTTATTTCCATCACAGAAAATCCTGTCAAGCACTCCAAGACAAAACATATTGACCCCATGCACCATTTCATTAGAGATATTCATCAGAAAAATCTAATTAAACTAGTCAAAGTGGACTCAAATGAAATGTACACTGATTTGTTCACCAAAACATTTGATGAACAAAGATTTAAGTATCTTATTACGGCTATTGGGATGATAAACATTGATTAGCTTATCTCATTTGAAAACCTTTTCAAACTGTGTCTTATCTTTGTCAATATTATCTAAGCCCTATTACAAAAGGTATTTATTCAAAATTTGTTAAGTATGAGTTCTTCCGAAGAGAAATTAATCCTCAAAAGATATCCTATTTATCTTCCGAAGGAAAATTCCTTCAAGGTAGTTTTATCTTCCGAATAGTTTTTAGTCTCGATAAAAATTTGATGTTATATCAAATCTATTTCCTAGGATAACTTTACCTTTGGAAGTAAGATTGGCTTCAGAAGAAGAATACCTTCAGAAGTGCGTTTACCCTCGAAAGAAAGCTTTACTGTGTAACGGAAATCTTTTGGGCCCCACTCAGTAAAAAGGTAAAGATTTTATTAATGATGTCGGAATATTTTAAATAGATTTAACCTTACCGCCCTTGTCACTAACATACCCCAAACCATGACTTCACCTTATCCATCCGCCACTTTCACCCATTTAAATACTTCCGTCTCATTTTCTTAATCCTTTACCAATTTGACTACCCTAAGTTTCCTTCGTCCATAATTTACCCAAAATCAAACTTTTCCTTTATAACTTTCTTGAATAGTAGCACTTAACCCTCAGTGTAACCAAGTCATACTTCTTGACTCTTCCAAGGATATTGACTTATCTGAAATCATCTCTTTCCTTACCCAATCCACCTACTACATTTCCCTAACTGTCAATCCCATTGTTTACTGGAACCACATGGCAGAATTTTGGGGAAACAATCAATTGAAACCCTGAATGGAATTACGGTTATTAGGTTGAGCATTTATGATCAAGAGCTGATCATTTCTGAACAAATCATCAGGGAGCATCTAGAGCTTCATGATGAGGGCGCTTCTACAGAATTCCCTAAATCAGACCTAGATGAAACATATATCCAGATGGGATATGGTGGTGATGTGAGCAGGTCGACTGTGTACAAGTTCAATTTTTCTTACAACTGGAAGTTCCTGCTTCATATAGCCCTTCACTGCCTGTCAAACAAGTCTGGGGAATGGGAGCAAATTCCTTATGAACTAGGATGCCTAGTTCATGGGTTGGTAAAAGGCCTCAGATTCAACTACTCAAGGTTTGTGCTTACCAATCTCATGGGAGACTTTTAAAGGGAAACATTTTTTATGTATCCCCAGTTCATTCAGCACATCATCAACTGTGAGCTGGACTAGAGTAAGTTTGTCTGTGCAGCTGCTCTACCTATCCCACACATAAGACCGACCATATTCAAGGTACTAAAGATGGTGTCCACTAACTTTGCTGGAAGACACACTAAGCTTCTTCCAGGTATGATTGAGCCAATGGCTCCTGATGACATCCCTGTTAACCCTGCAGGTGATGAACCCACACTAGCAATAACCCCCATAATGCCTAATCTACCTTCCCACCCCATCAAACTTACTTATCAGTGACATTCCAAACAAACCCTTGCTCAATCTCCCCTAATTGAACAAGTCCCCCCTATTCAATCCAAAAAGGCTAGAGTGGAAACATGGGCTCCCACTTAGTCTAAGGTCCTACCTTCCTTCATAATAGTCCTCAATATGGGTGTTGAGTCTCCTCAATCTCAATCCCATGAGCCTCAAACCCAAGCTGAAAACCCTCAGGATGAGACTCTATACTCTCCTGAGCAGCCAAAAAGGGACAACCCTATCATAGGCTCAATGTTATTAGAAATTTATGAAAGTCACAGGTCATTAGGCATAACTTTCATATGCTTTATTGACCTTTTAATAAGAACCGATAAGGAAGTCATGTCTCTTCAAGGCCATGAGGTTGATCCATTACACCTACCTAAGGATCAATTGCGCCTAGAGAGATCTCTGATTTCTAGCCCCCATCAGCAAACCCCAACTGAGGTGAGTCCCACTAGTTTGGAGGAGACTTATGTAGATTCAGTTGCCACTCTTGAAGGCGCCTCAATGGACCCTTAAGATAGTGGTAACATATCTGAGATTGAATCTATGGAAACCATGCCATTTGATGACTTTGAAAGAAACATCATTAGGTAAGGGAAACCAAGGCACCAAGAAACCAAAACTGGTGGTGAGGATGAACATACTAGGTATGTTTCCTCATCTCCCCATGGTTCTTCTAAAAAATATAAAGGAAGTATGCAACTCACCAGAAGAAACCTACTTTCTAAAGTCTCAAACCTTGAATCCAGGGTTAAGACTTTAGAAGATAGGTCTGCCACTCAGCAACTTGAGATTGAAAATCTCAAGGCGCGACTAGCTGAGAAACAGACTAAGAGATCTGTTAGGCATGTATCAATACAAGTCTCTTTCACCTCTTCCTCTAGCTCATCTAGCTCTAAAGATGATACTACTAAAAAAGGGGAGAATGTTCAGAGACAAGCACACGTGGAGCCACAAAGCTTAGCTCTTTCTACATTGACTTCTAGATATCCTGCTCAGCAAGCAATTGTTTTCCCTAAGCCTCCTCCAATCATTCTTCAAGTGGACCCAATAATGCTCAAAGATCTAAACGGGTTCTTAACCAAGTTCCTGATTGGATCTTCTATTGAACAGCCAAGTCCGGATGTTGTTATGGCATACATTGGAGCCGAATAGTTTCAAAGGTTGAATGCACCTTCTACCACTATCAAAGAAGTTGGTCAACCTAAGGTCCACATTGAACCTTAGATTGAATTTGAAGTGGAAATGAGGATTGATGGCCCATCAATTGAAACAGTTCGGACGGATTGTGCAATCCCACAAACTTCCGAAGCTGAAATCAAAGCTTCGAAAGAATTACTTCAAACTTCCAAAGCTAAGATACAAGTTGTGGAAGGGTTATACTCTTGTTAGATGATATAATTATCATAGATGCAATCCTTGAACTAACATATGAGGTAAATAGTGAAGACTTTCTCAATTTACCTATCACTCAAACTCCATTATCACCTCATGCTCAAATCACCACCCCCAACCTGAAACCTCTACAAAAGGACCTCCCAAGTCTCAAATTTCCATAGACATTAAAGGGAAGAGGAAGTTGACTACGGAAGAATTTAAAGAGGAAGAAACGTTGGAAAATCTAAAAAGGAAAGGTAGACTCCCCAACAAAGCAGTTGTAGCCAACCAGGAGGCTATCAACAATCAAAGAAAGGTGGAGATCATTTACAGACTTGTCAATCTGGGACTTGTTAGTGAAGATATGCTCCTGTTACCACCTAAGGAGCTGGTTAAGTTGGAAAAGGCAACCTTGTTACGGGAAGAACAAGAAGCAGCAAGGTTGGCCTTTGAGGAGGAAAGAATGAGAAAGAAAGAAGAAGTTGACTACCAACTTAGGAGTGGAAGGATAGCTTTCCTAAGCTCTAGGGGATTCTCTTTTGAGGAATTAACTCCTCACAACAATGAAACGATCTTGTGGCTTGTCAAGAAAAAACAAAATTAAATGGATAAAATGAGAAAGAGAGCTTCCAAAGAGAAGCTAAAAGAGAAGAAGAAGAGAAGAAGGAAGAAGAAGCTAAACTTACAGCTATCAAGAAGATGGGTGATAAAGCCTGGATGAAAGATTATCTCAGGGCCCATGTCTTCTCTGGCAGGCAGGTTTGTCTCATGTCTAAGAAGACCATACAACGACATGTCAATGACATCAAAGTTGACAATCGCACAGGAAGAAGGAAATATATGTATAGAAGAGTACCGGGGATGATCACTAGGCCAACACCACAACCACAACCTCAACCTAAACCAAACCCTTTCCCTTCCCCATCAAAACTGAGCCAACCATTGAGCCATACACTCTTGAACCCACACCATCAACCATACCCTCTTCCTCATCCACTCAATCACAACAACCATAACTACCCATCCTCAAACCCAAAATACTCCCCAGAACCCAAACATCATCTACCTAACATGTATCTAAGTCATCCTCTCAAACATTCAAACCTCTTTCCTTAGAGGAATTTAAGGAGATCAAGAGAGAGCTCATCAACTACACCACCCTGAGTGATATCTCTTGTGAGGAGGGGTCCATCAAATGACCTTCATTGATGGCTTCTCATATTCCCTCATAAGAGAACAATTCTTTTATCTACCTAGAGAAACACTGAACCAAGCTCTTAAACTCTTGGCAACCAACTCTGACATTCTTAGGGAAGAAGAGAAGTTATTGAGAAGAAAGCTGGTGACTTTACTAGACACTAGAAAGGGAGACAAGCTACCATCTCAACCTCTTATTCCTATAAAAAATAGTACAGTGGAGGTTCAAAGACTCTTCTCAAAAATTTGTTGTGGAAAGAGAGAATGGTGAAATTGACAAGCTAAATGCCTCTTCTCTGTTACACTTAAGCAGATTTGAAATTGTTGAGTTAGTAGATAAACCATTCTCCAATCCCTCTAACTCTGAGGTAGCTGCTCACATCAGGAATCATCTGAGTAGCCTTTATCTAGCTGAACTGAATGCAAGTGTCAAGATTAAAGAAGGGTTGAAGATAAGAGATGATGAAGAAGGGGAACCACCAAAGGCAAAGCCTTTTTACAAATAGTTGAAGGCCCTGAACTGGTATCCATAGTTAAATGGGAGTATGACTACAACTCCTTTCAACTAACTATCTTTAGAGGGCCACAAAAAATGGTACTTATCATTCAAAGTGATAGATTGGATCTTCTATCCATGAATATTTGTACAAACTTCTCAGCACCACATCTGGAAAGAACAAGGAAACAGATAAGTATGTTGGGTATTCTATCTTTGAAGAAATTGAAAATTTCCAATATTATTGAAGTTGAAGACTTGAAGAACAAAAACAACAAAAATATTAGTCTAGGGTTATTTTGTAATTATTGTAATTACTAGACTAGTATAAATATAAGCATATATCATCAATTGTAAAGGTGAATGGTTCAACACCAAGGGTGGGAATTAGTTCCATCAACAATATCGTTATATCATCATCATCCATATATGATGATTTCAACATCAAAGCAATAAACATCAAACATTAAACACATTGTGTTCATCATGTTCATCATCATTATTATTATTTTAGCATCGAATCATTCATGTTTTATTATCATCAATACGAATCCTAAGATCCAAGCTCATTGTTCCCGTTCATATTGGGGATTCACAACTGGTATCAGAGCCGGAGATGATGGATTCATATTGATTTTGATGAGATTTTATGGTTAGGTTGCTAAAATTATTAAAGATCTGAAGAAAGAAATTTCATCAACAATCCATTCAACAATACAAGATCCGATGCACACAATGCAAGGAATCGAAGACAAGGGCTGCAAATGCGGCTGCCGAAGGTGGCCTTAGCTGCCGAATTAGGGTTGCCGAATGAAGGTGGCCACCGAACCGAATTAGGGCTGCCCTAATTAGGGTTGCTCGAATGGAAGGGGAAACCGTAGGAGGCCTTCCTCGGCCAAACTAGGGTTTGCAACCTAGGGTTGCAAATGGGCTCATGAACACCATTAGGTTTGCTACTTGGGCTCCATCATTAAATCAAAAGAAAAGGTGGACTCGGATTAATTGTTTGGGCCGCCAACATCAAAAAGAAAAGGTGGACTTAGATTTAATCGTTTGGGCCGCCAACATCAAAAAGAAAATATGGATTATGGTTTTAGCTTAAAGCTTTTAAAGCAAGCTATAATCACAAAACAAAAACCAAAATTGGTTGTTCTAAAGTTTTGAAGATCTCGCTTCCGCATCAACAATATTCTTGACGTTGGACAACTATTCAACAAAAACAAGATCAAGCTTCAATTCACATCGGAAATCTATAATTTAGGGGGAGTATTGTTGGGTATTCTACCTTTGAAGAAATAAAGATTTCAAATATTATTGAAGTTGAAGACTTGAAGAACAAAAGCAACAAAAATATTAGTCTAGGGTTTATTTTATAATTATTGTAATTACTAAACTTGTATAAATATAAGCATAGATCATCAATTGTAAAGGTGAATGATTCAACACCAAGGGTGGGAATTAGTTCCATCAACAATATCATTATATCATCATCATCCATATATGATGATTTCAACATTAAAGCAATAAACATCAAACATTAAACACGTTGTGTTCATCATGTTTATCATCATTATTATCATTTTAGCATCGAATCATTCAAGTTTTATTATCATCAATATGAATCCTAAGATCCAAGCTCATTGTTCCCATTCATATTGGGGATACACAAAGTATTTTCTCTTCCTGGTGCTGAAAGTTTTAAGAAGTAAAAACAAGTGAGGTTTTGATAGCATCAGCCTAGGGGGAGTTTTTTGGATCAAGTAAGGCTGGTGTAACCAAAACAAACACTTAGACAATTTTGGTGCAACTGATGAAGAACTTCCGAAGGCAATATCAGAACTTCCAAAGGCAAATGCTGAGCTTCCGAAGTTCAAGTCTGAAAGAGCTTCCGAAGAGGAACTCTAACTTCCAAAGACAAAGTCTTCCTTCTTCCGAAGTTCAACACTTAGAAGAATTCAATACAATGACTTCTGAAGCATAAAGGCATGAAGAACAACTCAAACCTCGGAAGAAGTAGCCTATTCCGAAGTATAACTGGCTTCGGAAGAACTTGTTCTTCCGAAGCGAATTAACCTTCGGAAGAACCTACTATGAACCGGTGGACATAAGTATGGTTCCTTCGACACTCCACTGCAATCTCTGATATACTGCATGGTGCTTTTCTACGCCCATATAGTTTACCATACTTTATTCCATTGTTCATTGATTATCAGTTAGTACAGTTATTAATTTTAGTTGGTGATAAAAGGTAAGTCATGGACATGTCATGACTACCAAATCTTAGATAGTATTTATCTAAGATACCTTACTTCTAGTAGTGTAGTATTTATCTAGTTGTAAGTTCTGACTGGTATCAAAATATATCCGGCTGTATATAGTAGTATATATAGTTTATCATTGTAACTCATGTAACATGCTTGTAAGAGTCTTGTAAAACTTTGAGTTGAGAAGTAATATATACAAGTATCTTGAAAACTCATTCTCTTGTATTTTGTTTATTTATACTTAGTATATTAGTATCAACTCTTAGAGGATTCTCCATCATCTATATGAGTGAGACTTAATGAGTTTGAGAGACCATAATTGTGTTGAGTGAACAAACTCGATCCTGCAAGGTTTATGAATATTAATGATAATAAAATATTTTTTACTATTGTTTATAATATAAATATGTGTGTTATACATAATAATTTTATTGATATTTTATCTATAACATATATTGGATTATACATATATATAATCCATGGGGAGGGATCAAATGAGAACTCCATTTTTTGTGAGAACTCTAGCAACTAATGTGAGCCACTAGTTTTCAATGGAAAAATGATCATTAACAAAAACATAACAAAAAATTATAAAAAAAATAACAAATAACAAAAAAAGTAAAAACACAAAAGTGTTTCCTTCGTCTCCCTCTATCATTAAAAAAATAATAAAAAGTCTCATTTTTAAGAACGTCATTTTACACATATGTATACTTGGATTTACACATGTGTAAAAATAAAACATGATTTACACGGGTGGACATTTTTTTCACAAAAGTATATTAGGTGCGCGTTGGAAAGATAAAAAAATACTAAAATTAGTGGTGAATTATTTTTGAAAAAATAATATTATGAAAAAAAGTTATGAATGTTTAAAAAAAAGATGAAAGTGTCATGTGATTTACATATGACTTAAATGTGTGGCTGTTATTAGTTTCTAGAGTTCTCATAAAAAATGGTTCTCAACATAACATTACCCTATAATTCATCATATAACTTTTTTTATTTTAAACCATGAGTATCTAACCTGATTAATTAATAAACAAAACTAATGGCATAAAAAGATTCAGGTACATTTAGTTTTGGAAAGTACATTTAGATTTAGGTCTAGAAAACTGAACAAACCTACAAACTAAACGCAAATGTAAATAGAACTAAAGCTATAATTTGATGATAAAAACTTGTTATGAATTGTTAATAATGGTAGATAAAGACAAACGCATAATTAATTAATTCAATCTCAATATTATAAAAACCCACATTTGAATAACTAGGATATATGATTAGGGCAAGTAATTTGGGATCGATGTAAACACACCTTAGCTTTAATATGTTGCGTAATAGTATGACTTAGTTAAGGGTAGATCATGACTTATGTTATCTGGTTCATCTTTTTTTAATCTATATCTTTCGCAATCAACAATGTCTTGATTCTTCTGTTTAATGTTGAAGATGATGGTGGAAGCCGATATCACAGTTTTTCTCCCCTGTAAATCTTGGCGATTTTTTTTAAATGTGTATGTGTAATTATCCTAATAAAAAAGAGAGAATAAAACAAGTTAATTAATGCCTGCATATAAAATAACACCGATACCTTTTATGACTCAAATAAATTAAAAATAATAACTATACTACTATATAATACAACTTATTATCTACAAATTTATACATTCATATAATAATATAGATATATGTTTGTTATCCCACATTGACCAAAAAAGCAATATAAAAGTTCAACACCTATAATATAAGATACATGGCCTTGAGGGAAAACAAACTCATGATTTGTGTATCTTTTGTTGTGCAAGCCTATGAAAAGATCAATTCTTGTTCAATTTTAAATTGTTATTTTTTTATTCATCTTTGGTTTATATTGTTGGGTTTGAACGCGGTTCTCCTCGAGTCTCTCTTCACATGGTAGATGTGTCATTTTTAAGTTTGAAGCTTTTTTAAAATTTATAACTTTATGTTATTTGGCTTATAAAAGTCTATTATTATTTTACCAAAATATTCATTTAGTATTTATCTTCAACTTCAAATCCTAAAAAAATCAGATATACAAAAGAGACAACATTTGTATGTCAACATTTGTATGTCAACATTTAAGATCTTGGAGGACATCAACAATTCTTTTATATTGATTATGAAATCATACAATTATTTAAAGACAACTATCTACAAAATTAAAAAGGATGTTATCTTGTCGCATAGCTTGGGTGTACCTACTATTACTTTATACAATATTTGAGATGAACAATTTGATAATTTCTTAAAAGTTTAAGGCACTTAAGAAAAAAGTTATCGCATTTGGTACAAGTGTAGATGCATAAATAACTCACGATTTGTAATGTCATCCCTTTGATGATTAATTATTTCTATCCCATACCGGCCAAGCAAGAAAGCCAGGGAGAATTTACTATTATAAAAGGGGTCCATGATAGCTAGGAGAAACAAGCACTAATGTGCGCTTATTGTGCGTGGTCTTATGTATTTTTAGTGTATAATCAAGAAAAAGTTGATGTTTCATAAATTGTTCTAAAATCAAAGTTTTAAAGATCTCATTTTGTTTTGATTTTTCTGTTTGAACTTTGGTTCACATAGTCCTTTATATCCTGGTTCACAGGGTTTGAGAATAACAGTCCGGTTCAATAAAGTCAGTCGAATATACGGTAAGTGGTCGGGTGCCACTAGAGGTGTCTGGTTGAACAAGTCAAACCGGGCAATCTGGTTTGGTTTTGTAATCATTGAATATAACTAAATGGAGTGAGCGTTATTCCATTGCGTAGCACGAAAGCATTTGAGATGGGCAATTTGATTATTTCCTTAAAATTTTAAAAAATGTAAGATAAATGTTGATGTATTTTGATATAAGCGTTGATACATAAATCTATACTATATTTATAATTTTTCCATAACTAAAATCATAAAAAATATTCATATCCCACATCGGTTGTATAAAGAAATTAAGTAGTATCCAACTCCTATAAACGGAGGTATTTGCTTGAAGTTTAAAAGAAGATTTGTGTTTTACGCGCATGCCTTCTTATATTCATTAAACTAATTTAGTAAAAAAACATTTTTGGTTTTTCAATCGGCCGTTCCGGTAGTTTCCGTTTAAACTAGTCAGTCCAGTTTGGTTTTAAATTACAGGTTAGCATAATAACAAAGGGTTAGCCAAAGATATTAAGTTTTACAAACTTTATACCCTACTACATCATGTGATCTCACACATTGTTACTCAAAAGCTTAAGACACGTAAGAACTATGTGATTACATTTTGTATATGTGTTGATGCATAAATAGTTTCACATATACAATCTTGTCCCTAAACTAAAACTATAGTCAATGTTTTTATCTCACATCGATTGCGTAGAAAAACCAAAACAATATCTAACATTATATAATGAGCTATTTTCTCATAGTTAAAACAGAAGAAATTATGTTTCATGTGCATGCTTTCTTGTATGTCATTAAACATAACACCAAATTGGTAAAATGTCTTATTGGTTTCTGAAATAGTGGTAGAGATGGTTCTCAGTTAAGGTGTTAAACCCAGTTGAACTATCCGATTTAAATTATTGGTTAGCACAATAACAGAGAGTTAGCTAAAGATAAAAAGTCATAAAAATATTTATACTCGCACCGCACAATGCGTGTTTCACCCACTATACTTATCAATGGATAAGATGAGTTCTCGTAATCTTTAAGAGTATTAAAAAGATCCTAACCATATATATATATATACATATATATATACATAGATATATGTATATATATATATATAAGGCATGGATCAAATAAAAACCGTGCTTATAATAGAAAACCATGAAAACCACCACTACTCAATCACATAATTTATAACTTATTTAACATTTTAATTGTTTAAATTATATTTGAGTAAACTTCAACCTTATTTTTTGAATTCATTATATATTTTTAGGTTAAACTCCAAGTAACGACGATGATGACGAAATAACTTACGTATATGTAACTTGTATAAGTTACATGTACATAACTCGTAGTTATACAACTGGTAACACGTATTTACATATACATAACTCCTACATATACGTAATTCATAGTTGTACACTTCGTAACATGTACTATAATATATATATATATATATATATATATATATATATATATATATATACATATGTGTGTGTGCGCGCGTGTGTGTATGTATATACGTACGTACGTGTGTGTGTGTATATATATGTATGTATATATATATATATATATATTATATATATATATATGTATGTACGTATGTATGTATGTATTTATGTATGTATGTATGTACGTACGTATGTACGTAGGTACGTACGTAGGTACGTACGTATGTTTGTACGTACGTACGTATGTTTGTACGTACGTACGTACGTATGTATGTATGTATGTTGTATGTATGTATGTAGGTATGTATGTATGTATGTATGTACGTACGTACGTATGTATGTACGTATGTATGTACGTATGTATGTACTATGTAGGTACGTATGTAGGTATGTATGTATGTACCTATGTATGTACGTATGTAGGTACATACCGTATGTAGGTACGTATGTATGTACGTATGTACGTACGTATGTATGTATGTATGTATGTATGTATGTATGTATGTATGTATGTATGTATGTATGTACGTACGTACGTACGTATGTATGTACGTATGTATGTACGTATGTAGGTACGTATGTAGGTATGTATGTATGTACGTATGTATGTACGTATGTAGGTACATACCGTATGTAGGTAGTATGTATGTACGTATGTAGGTACGTACGTACGTACGTATGTATGTGTGTATGTATGTATGTATGTATGTATGTACATACGTACGTATGTATGTATGTATGTATGTATGTATGTATGTATGTATGTATGTATGTACGTACGTACGTATGTATGTACGTATGTATGTACGTATGTATGTACGTATGTAGGTATGTATGTATGTACGTATGTATGTACGTATGTAGGTACATACCGTATGTAGGTACGTATGTATGTACGTATGTAGGTACGTACGTACGTACGTATGTATGTGTGTATGTATGTATGTATGTATGTACGTACGTACGTACGTATGTATATATGTATGTTTGTATATGTATGTATGTATATAATAGTTAATTATTTATTGTATGTTTGTTTGACGGATTTTGAAATTACGGAATCACTATAAAAGTCATTAAATTTATTTGTTTATTAGCTTACCACACTGCACCATATTTTATTTAGGAGGGGCACTCACACGAGCCCACACTATAAAAAAAATTAAAAGTTACTTCATTAATATAAATAAATTACATATTAAAAGTAAAAACTACATTACAAAATAAAAATATAAAAATTGAAATTATTAATATATTAAAACTAAGAATCTTCAAGTTAGACTCCTAACCACGTATTCGGGCAACTTGACTTTGCGTTAAAGGACGTTCTTCAGCATCAGTTCGGGAACATCGTCAAGCAGTTTAAGGAAAATCTTGATGTCTTGGTCCAGCGTTCGCGGAGCAACGTATCTCGTTATAAGTCAAGTAAGGCAAATTTAGATTCAGTTACTTTCATGTGAAACGCTTTTTGTTCTCTTTTTTCCGCCATTTCTTTTTCACATATCGCTTTGTACTCGCTAATGGCCTCATTCCCCGTTCTCGATGCAATCGGTGTGGTGTTCTCATAGAGGTTGGGGAGGGGGCTTATAACAGGTTCATTAGAGCTAACGTATTGGACCGACCCAAGGTTTAGTCATGTTGTTGTTTGAGTACCAAACTCTTGAGCCATAACCTCCACCAACTCTCATTCGGCTTGGTTTCTTATCCCCCTCCACGCGTTGATGTTTGTAAAATCTGTTTTCTTGTAAACCTTTTTATATTCGCTTGAGGCTTTTAGGATGATATCCTCATTGTTTCTTCCACTCATGTTATGATGTTTCTACATTTTTAATAACAAAAAGTTATATTATACAACAAATATAATTATAAAAATAAAATGTAAATATCCCGTTAAAACGACTCATTGTATGGTTCATTCCCTCCACCCCACGCACGCCAGCCCCGCCTGCGACCTTCCGACGTGGGTGCTCCCACCCCCCTAAGTTACATATTTTACATGTAAATTTACTTCGAGTATATTGTATTTTACACGTGTGTTAGTTTTTTAACAAATATAAATTTGCACATATATATAAAAGAACATAATGTTTTATATGTCTATTGATGTTATTATTCCTTCTATAAAAATAATGATTTAACTTGATGTTGACTTTGTTTTCGAAAATTTGTTAAATTCTTTTGGTTTTCATTTGAACTGCACCCTATGTATATGTATGTATATATGTTTATGATTCACATAAAAATGCATTTCATACGAGATAAATATAAAGTAAAGGATAACTTATGCATATATTAGAGACAGATATGCACCTACATAATCATACAACCTCATATACATAATCACTCGACCATATATGTATAATGTATAATAGGCACCCTTTACATACATTAAAACAAACTTTTGCAAAGTAATCATTGAAAAAACTATTGGAATGCCATAACCAATTAAAATTAAACAATTATCCAATTTGTGTTATAATTTTTGAAATATAATAAACTATATAGAAGTTAGGTACGTTAAAAAAATGATAAAACTAGCTTAAAAGCCGATAATTATGACTTTCCCATATTAATTGATTACATAGTTCACAATTTCTGATCACTTTACAAAAATACAAATTGCATCCTACATTTCCCAATTTTTTAATTTTTATATTTTAAGTTTTAACATACAATGCTCACGTTAAACATATGGGCCACTTGGTGCAAGTTAG
Source organism: Flaveria trinervia (assembly GCA_025506515.1). NCBI lineage: Eukaryota > Viridiplantae > Streptophyta > Magnoliopsida > Asterales > Asteraceae > Flaveria > Flaveria trinervia. The sequence continues at coordinate 11,769,764 of CM046442.1, read as the reverse complement.
CTTAATTAGCAAATCTCAGTGGCAACAAATGTTCCAATTGACAAACGGTTTAAATTAACGTTAACTAACATAAATGAAAGAACATGAGTTTTGTTAATTCGTTTTACAATAGACATAGATTTTTTTATTCATGACTGTTTTTATATTAAAGAATGAATAGAAACAAACTTTCAACCCAACGATTCACAAACTATTTGCTGAACGTCCGGATCGTTTACAATTTGAGACAAACCCAATCATATATAAACAAATTCACCATGAAATCAACTTAGTTATGTCTTTCAATCGTCTTTTTCAATCAACATCAGCTTAAAAAATCTTTCAATGATTTGCATTGAATGATGAACAGTTGATACATATATACCTAGATTTGGATCTTAATGTAATATGTCTTGAATGTCTTACGTTTATGTAATGCGTGGGTAATTAATGAAATGAGAATATTTGGTTGTGATTTATAATGTTTAATATTTCATTAATGAGTTATGTGACGCATATTGACTAGATTATATAGGTTTGTGATTGTTTGAATTGATATGCATAATGTTATAATAATGAATACATTTCAAACTTGGTTAAGTGAAGTTTCCATGCGTCCGACTGGACCATGCGCCCCAACAGTGGTCATGCGTCCGAATGGCCATGCGACTGAGTGTCCATGTGCCTAAATAGTCCAACAGTGGTCATGCGTCTAAATGACTCAGTCGCACGACTGAACACTCAGTCGTGCGAATAGATCAACCGCATGGCTCAATCGCACGAATGAACCATGCTAAGGGTTCAGTCACCCGAATGAGCAACCCTAACCTATAAATACACCTAATTCATGGAAAAACGTAAGCATCATACACACTTCGACTCCAGACGTATCCTAGCCGTCCAGAGACCTCTAAGATCATACTCCAAGTTCATAGATCACAATAGATCGATTCCTAATCGATTCTTAACGTTAGATTCAATACATAATTGTTTCTACGTGCGTTCTCACTGATTTGATCGGCAATCAAATAGGATTCCGCACTATTTGGTTCGGTATACACGTTAATCAGTTTGTACATCGTTCAGTACACAATCCCTAACAAGTGGTATCAGAGCCTTGGCTCTTGATTACGTGTTGATTCAATCATTTTTGATACAAAAATTGTGTTTTTTCACTAAAAACGCAATCCTTTTGTGTCAAACAGAGTCTTAGACGTTTCCTGACCATAAAGTTTAGTTTTTCCGGAATACGGCAATTAGGGTTTGTGAAAATTCGAGTTTTTGCGGCCAAAACACATTTAACCTATGAATTTTCAAACTTCAGCAGGTTCAGTCGCACGATTGGCTCAATCGCACGACTGAGTTCATTCGCATTCCCCAAACGCACGATTGGATTCATTTGTACCCTCATTCGTACGACTGAGAACTCTATTCGGACTGTTCAACTGCATTAGTTCATTTGGACGACCGACTCATCCGCATTTGTTCAGTCGCACGATTGAATCATTCGCCTAGTTCAATCACCCGAATAAGCCCAATCGCATACCTTCATTCGCACACATAAACAGTCTGTTAAATAGTAAAGTTAAGTGAAATGAAGGACCAGTTTTTAGCATACACAACAAGTAGAGACACTCGTATTCAGAATCTACTGCTGTTGGAGAAAGAAGTAGGAATTCATAATAAACCCCCGAAGCTTATTACATTAGACGACTACCCACAATGGAAGCAACATTTCGAAATCTACTTAAATGGAGTAGATACAAATTTGTGGGAGGGAATAGAATATGGGTACAGCATGCCTGTTGGAGCTGACGGTGTCAAACTTACATTAAGTGGCATGTCTGATGCACAAAAGGTAAAACACAACGCTGAGAAGAAAGTCTACGCTCTGCTTACTCAGTCTATTCCTAAGGACATCTTCCATCAGTACTCGGAATATACTCAATCAAAGAAACTATGGGATGCGTTGGAGAAGAGGTATGACAGAAATGCCTCACTCAAGGCCATTAAGGCCAAAGCTTTGAAGAAGGAGTTTGACAACTGCTCTTCAATGGGAAAGGAAGGCCTAGACGATGTGATCGACAGATTCTACCACTTGATGAGCGAGATGCACACTTATGGAGTTACTACGTCGATGGAGGATAAGGTATCCAACTTTGCAGATGGATTACCAGAGAAATGGGCTTCCTTCGTTTCTAATCTCAGGAAGAATGGGATGCTCTCGAAGTTAGACATAAATGACTTCATCCTGAAACTGAGAGAGGATGAGCTTAGGATGAAGTATAGAGCTCAAAAGGCAAACTATGACCAGAATCCTACGTGTAACATCTCATATTTTTGTTAACTAAAGGTTAACTTCGTTTACTCTTACAAGGTTATTATTGGCAATTTTGAAACTCATGTGTTGTTTGTGCTTTTTTCATTGAGTTTTTATGTATGAAATTTAAAAATATAAATAGTAAAAAATAATAATTTTATTATTAATAAAAGAAACAATAATAACATTATAATAATAATAATAATAATAATAATAATAATAATAACTTTGGTAATAATAATAGAATAATAATAACAATAATAACATTAATAATAATAAATAAAATAAATTGTATAGTTACTAAACTTAACAATGTTTAAAACTTTAAGCAGTTAAAGTTTGGGGGTTTAATTGCAAAATTTGAAACTTTAATTAATAGGTTTATACATAAAATGATAAATAATAAACTAGAGGGACCATTTGTGTAAATAATGAAAACTCAAACCTTTTCCCCCTTTCTCCCCCGTTTTTTCGGTGATCTCGCCGGCCGGACTCCGGCCAAATCCGGCGGGACTCTAAACCGACTAAAACCACCCGAATTTGATCCCAAATCGTTACCAATCGGTTACCGAGCAAAACTCGACCCCGTTAATGCACATTAATTCGTTTTTAAGCCGGTTATGGGCGTCGATTTAACTTGGTAACCGACGACATCAAGTTCACAACCGTTTGGCAATTAAAATCTCATAATAATCCAATTAATCGAACATACACAATCATTTAACTATCTCTAGTCTATTCTCATTGCCAATTTCTCCTGAAACGCTCAAAATCACCAAAATCAAACATCATCTTCGTCGTGACCTGCAACGAACGTGTTCATCTCTTCCGAGCTTCAATTGTTGGAATTGACATAGGGCTTTGCATCAAGACCAACTCTCGAAGCTGTCCACGAGTTTAATTTGGTTTCCATCATCATTTGCATATCCATCGAATTCGATTCTCGACCGCGACTTGTTCATTGTTGTGGAAACCTTCAGTTCTAACGTAACCGGGTAATTAGATACATGTATATGCTCGATTAAACAAGGGGAACAAAAGCCCTATGATTTCACACGTTTACATTAACAAATTGGGGTTTGATTTGGGGTAAACAAATTCTAGGGTTTATATGAGAATTGGGGTTTTCTTTCGCAATGGTTCTTAAGATTTAAAACCAGGTTATAACCGTGGCTGGAAGCCTGGTTCACTGGTTAAGACATTGTTCCCCATACATGAGGTCACGGGTTCGAACCCGGGCACCTCATGTAATTTTTTTAAAGCCTTTTTGGCTTAAAATTAATTATAAAAAATTTATAATATTATAAAAATGAATTTTATAAACCCTAAATATTTTTAAAGCCATCTAATTATTTCTTAGAAATTTATTCTTGTAAAACTTTGTAATATTTTAATATAAAATTATTACAAATGTAATAATTAAATATTTTTATAAAAAGTAGATTATTATACTTAAAGACATTAAATTAATATTAGACCTTATGTTTATGGATTTATCATGATATTTATAGAATTTAAATATCATTTTATAAATAAAATCACAAGTTATTTACAAATGATCAATTTCCTTAAAAATAAATTTATAAATCTCATAAATGGTATTTTTATAATAATTTATTAACTTTATAAAAATCCCCAAATTCTAATACTCTAGTTCATGTTAACTCGTTAATCTTATTATTAACCTAAATCTTATAATATTTATATATTTAGGTGCCTTGTGACGTTTTATCTTGGAACGGCATATTTATTCTTATTAATCTTCATTATATACTTATTTGACAAGTGAGTTTTCCTTGCCCTTTTTTTCATATTTTCACACTAATTGGGGTGAAACATGATAGCTTATACATGATACACTTATACACATTTGAGACTTGTAAATCACATGCAATTCAACTTATTATTTTGTCATGGTTATTGGTGTATTGTAAGTGATTATATGAGATACATAGTTTGTTTACAATCATTAACTATTGCTAGCCTGGCGACGTCTTAGATCTTTGGGCCTGACAAGCCTATTTGATGCTAAAGTCGAGGTATTGCCGACTCCTGATGACGTATGCTTGTTCATCATGGGAACCAAATACACTTAGCCAATCTTTTATACTTGTAATCAAGTCGAGGTTTTGTTGTAACGATATGTGTTCTATAACCTTACTTGCTTATGACCTATGACATGAATTGCTACTTGTAACCTTTTTCATATTATGTATGAAAACCTTGGAAACTCACCGACTATTTTTAGTTGACTCTTATTTTTATCATGTTTCAGGTCAACCTCAAGTTTAAAGTGATCCTTTTGAAGCATGCTATAATCTAGGACTTGGACCTAGTTAATGAATAAAAAAAGTTTACATTATGTTATGTTATGTTTGAACTTATTACTTGTTTGAGACTTATGATTGTATTTCATTTCAAGACTTATGATAATAATATTACATTTTAATATAGCGTTATGTGGCTGTGAACAATCTTAACCTCACATCTCGACGTTTCCGCCGTCAAGGTTGGGATGTGACACTACGCTCTACAATGCAACTCCTCCAGTCAAGATATCTGGAGCACCACTGCAGACTGCCTTCGTCTCAAGCTCAGCAAGTCCAGCACGAGCATCTACTTCAAGGATTGAAACATCAGGTTCATCTGGTACCCAGTATATTATACCTGAAGCCAATGCAGTAAAATTGAAGACTGATAACTTCGGTAACATGACTATTGAGATGGCTAGAGAACACATGGACCTCCTAGCTACTGTAGTCCATTCCTATGATGGACTAATTGCTAGAAAGATAGGAAATTGCCACTTGGTAGATGAGGATTATGAACAGGTGGATGAGATGGAGTTGGAACGAATGGATATTATGTGGGCCTTGGCAAGTGCTGTCCGACGAGCTAAGAAGTTTGTCAAAAAGACCGGACAGAACTTGGTTGTAACCAAGGACACAACCTTTGGCTTCGACAAGTCAAAGGTAACCTGTTTCAACTGTGGTGAGAAGGGGCACTTCAAACGGAGTGTGTGAAGCCAAAGAAGACTGGTAATGGCAATCCTTTCTCATCCTTCAATCGTCAGGACAAAGCCACATCTTGTAGTTCTACTTTATCAAGCAAGGATCCTAAAGCCTTGACTGCAAACGAGGATGAAGGACAGGACTGGAGCTTTCGGTTCGTCTCACCGGGAGAGACCAACATAGCTAGTGTGGATGACATAAATGACGATTCCGCCAGTGAGGGAGATATAGCAGTAGAGCTCGTGATGTCAAATTTTGAAGAAACTGCACCGGTGGTCATACACTAGCCTGAAGAAGAACAATCTACATCAAAGTCAGAATCACCTGAACCAGAGACGATAGATTTTGCACACATGGTTGATTCCTCTTCAACATCTCAGGTAAGTACTACTGACTAGTTGTTTAATAATCATGCTTGTTCGGATTGTAATAAATTTAGAGAAAGCATAGATTTAAAATTTGCTAGGTTATTAGATCATAATGATAGCTTAGTAAAGGATCTGGAACTATGCACTGAAGCTAATAGAGTTTTAAAACAAAATGAGCACAGTTACAAGGAAAAGATAGAACTATTGAACAAAAAGCTTAGAGAAACAGAAGTAGTTGCCTTTAATCAAGCTAATGACATTAGGTACTATCTTAACTCTCTAGAGGACACTAAGAAGCAGAAAGCAGTTTTAGAAGTAGAAGTCAACTCCTTAAAACAAAAACTGCACAGTTGGACAAGCTCATCTCATATTGTCTAACACTTAGTGAGAGAGAGAAACAACGGGGAGGGATTGGGATACAAAGTGGTTCCGCCACCACCTGAGACCTTGATGAACACCAAATTAAACCAATTAATAATAACCCCATCAAGGATCATGTGGTGACCACTCCTCTTGTTAGTGACCCAGATACCACAAGTAAATCAATTGCATCAGGCACTAAACAAAAGGAGCCCACTTCAAAGGCAAAAGGAAAATGCCTTGTGTTAACCTGGAAAAAGAGTTTGAAAAGGTTAATTTAAAGTCAGGTTCAAACAAAGTCAAATCTGAACCCAAAAAGACTATTAACCCTAATCAATCACACACATCATGTCAAAGTCCAGGTAAATAAGAAATAAAAGATGTAAAACCAGGTAAAACAATTAAGTTTGTAAAACCAGACTATACATCTAACAAAGAAGTGTCTCAATCTAAACAAAATAAGGTCAACCATGTGATACCTACATCTCCACAAAAATATTTAAACCATAAAGTTGAAAGCAGATCCTGCTACAATTGTGGAGAGTACGGTCACATTGCGTCTCATTGTCCTTATTATCATACATCGAGGAGGAAAGTTGAACTTCCTAGATCTTTTAAGAGGAACTCAGTGATGCCTCCTAAGAGGGATAGTGAACCTAAAGTTCAACCCATTAGCCAGTCGTCGGTTTATCATAAACAGGCCTTACACAAAGCTGGTCTATGGAAAGAAAAATCTGCCTTAGCGTCTGAAAATGAGAATAAACAGACATCTGAGCTTCCCTCAACCTCAAATGGTCAATGGGTTGAGTTTATGTTATGTGATGCCTCAGGGAAACCCAAGCCAGTGAAGGCTTGGGTTCCTAACATGAACTAATGTTTTCAATGAATATGCAGGGTGTTCACTATAGTGCTGAGACTAACACGTGGATTGTACATAGCGGAGCATCCAAGCACATGAGAAGGAATAGAGCTCTCTTATCAAAAGTCAGACAAATCAAAAGAGAGCATGTTTCATTTGCTGGAAACAAAGGAGGGTATATCACAGCCCAAGGAGAAGTGGGAAATCAGAAAGTTAAGTTTGACAAGGTAAATTATGTCCAACAATTACAGAATAACTTACTTTCTGTTTCGCAAATATGTGATAAGGCTTCAAAGTAGTCTTTGACAACAAGAAGTGCTATATTCTGATAAAGGACTACGTGATCCCGAAGGACCAAGTTCTAATGACAGCTTCAAGATATAATGATCTTTATGTTTTGGATCTTTCGAAGGCCTCCACAACAGATCATGAGGTTCAGTGCTTCTTGTCCAAAGCTACTGAAAAGGATTCCATCTCCTGGCATAGGAGAATGGGACACATAAATCCAAAGAAGATGAATCATTTGATCCAGAACGATCTAGTGAGGGGAGTGAACATCAAAAACTTCCAACTCCCAGATTTTTGTGTTGCATGCAAGAAGGGAAAACAGACAACGAAGTCTCATCAGGAAAAGAAAGTTCATTCCATAGAACTACCTCTTGAGCTTCTTCACATGGATTTATTTGGTCCAGTCACTACAAGAAGCATCGAAGGCGACTTGTACTGCTACGTAGTTACTGATGAATACTCAAGATTCTCTTGGGTAATGTTTCTGAAGTCCAAATCAGAAACATTTGAATCCTTCAAGGAATTAGTAACTACACTAGAATCCCTATACAAGCTAAAAGTACGACAAGTGCATTCAGACAACGGAACCGAGTTCAAGAATCAGTGGATGGAGGCCTACTGCAAGGAAAAGGGAATTGTGCACCAATTTACCTCTGCCTACACTCCTCAGATGAATGGTGTTGCTGAACGGAAGAATCACAGCTTGATAGAGACCGCACGGACTATGCTAGCAGACTCGAAACTACCTATTCAATTCTGGAATGAGGCAGTTGCAAATGCATGTTATACGCTCAATCGAGTTCTGGTAGTTAAACGCCATGGAAAAACATGCTATGAGTTACTACAACGACATAAACCTAATTTAGAGTATCTCAAGCCATTTGGCGTGCCGTGCACCCTGCTAAAGAAGACTCAGGAGGGAAAATTCAGCGAGAAGGTATATGAATGGATCTTTCTAGGATACAACATACCAAACAAGAGAGGTTACAACAACTCAACGGGTCAAGTAGAGGTGTGGTGTAACGTTGATGTTCAGAGATACTCCACACCACCTGCTGGAAAAGGGTCTGCTTACTTTTTTGACTATGATGGACTTTTCAAGTCCTTCAACATACCACTCTCCACTTCCGAAGACGAGTTGGCAAACAAGATGATGTACGATGTCTTGAACACACCATCTCAAGATTCAACACCATACAGTTCACAAAGTCAATCATCTACCAACTCAGGGGGAGCACTTGATGCAGTGACTCTTCCTCTAATAAAGAAAATATGGAAAATGATCAAAACAACCTGGATGAACAGGTTCCGACTACCACAAGCATCTGATAGTGATGCTTCTAAGCCTTCTGAACCTCAGACTCCTATAGCCTCAGATCCAGAACCAAATGTTCACAATCTTGATTCTGAGGTGGTCGTTCCAACAACTCCGGGCTCACATCTAAACGTCTATCATCCCTTGGATAATGTCATAGGAGATGCGAGATCAGGAGTTCAGACCAGAAATCAGTTGTACTCAGTTGATTATGCCTCTGTGATGGAAAAGGGATACCTTCACAATGGTACCTATCGTTTCTTTGTGTCTTAGTTTGAGCCAAAGTATGTTAGTGAAGCTCTGAATGATAAGGCATGGGTGAGTGCCATGATAGAAGAACTTCTTCAGTTCAAGAAGTTGGGTGTATGGACTCTAGTGGATAGACCTAAAGGTGCTAAGGTCATTGGCACCAAATGGGTATTGAAATACACGAAAGATGATCAAGGAGTGATCATCAGAAACAAGGCTCGGCTTGTTGTTCATGGTTTTTGACAAGTTGAGGGTATTGACTATAATGAAGTGTTTGCACCCGTGGCTAGAATAGAAGCAATCCGCATCTTCCTTGCCTATGCATCGTATATGAAGATCAAAGTATATGTCACACCCCCGCTAAGAGCGGAAACACGGGGTTGCGACGAGACGGGAATCGTCATAACACATGGTAGCGATAGAGATGCAATAATAATAATGATGACATGCGTGTCATGACGACACCCAACAACAAGGGGACTTGTGTCATGTTTAGTCAGTATTCACGACAACATAGCCATAAGCATAAACATGATATAAGATAAACATAGGTAATAACATTGTATGCAATTCCCACAACCCGGAACAAGTTACAAAGTATAATATTGTTTGAAATAGTCACAACAATTGTTTTCAAAAAGACAAGTTTGGCCCGAAAAATGCATCCTAGGGTCTCCACTAAGGCAGCACACCCAATGCTGGTGTGGTAGCTGTTATTGTATGAGAATTCAATCAATGGCAAATGAGTATCCCAACTACCACCAAAGTCGATTACACACGCTCTCAGCATGTCTTCTAGCGTTTGTATGGTTCGTTCACTTTGGCCATCTGTTTGAGGGTGATAGGTGGTACCCATGTCTAATCGAGTGCCCATTGCTTTCTGTAGTGTTTTCCAAAATCGTGAAGTGAATCGGCCGTCACGGTCGGATATGATTGACACCGGCACTCCGTGTCTTGTCACGACCTCTTTAATGTACAATCTCGCCAACTTGTCCATTTTGTAGTCTTCTCGGATTGGCAAGAAGTGTGCTGATTTCGTCATTCGATCCACTACGACCCATATCGAGTCATGTCTGTTGCTCGTTTTAGGGAGTTTGGTAATGAAATCCATGGCTATATTCTCCCATTTCCACTTGGGAATTTCAGGTTGCTGTAATAATCCCGTTGGTTTCTGATGTTCAGCTTTAACTTTCAAACCGTCAAGCATCTGCTGACGTACGTGGCAATGTCTTTCTTCAGGCCTGGCCACCAGTACAGATCTTTGAGATCGTGGTACATCTTGTCTGCGCCAGGATGAATAGAATATCGTGTCTTATGTGCTTCATCCATGACCAAGGTACGCACACCTCCCCACTTGGGTACCCATATACGGTCCACGAAGTACTGTACGCCATCGTCCTTGCACATCAGTTGTTTATCCAACCCTCGGAATTCTTCTCCCGCAAGGTTTTCTTCTTTCAACGCTTCACTTTGTGCAATTTGGATCCGAGCTTTCAAATTTGTTTGAATGGTCAATCCCAAAGCTCGAGCACGTAGCGGTTTCACGCGTTCTTTGCGGCTTAGAGCATCAGCCACCACGTTAGCTTTCCCCGGATGATGCCGAATTTCACAATCGTAGTCACTAAGAAGCTCTACCCAACGTCGCTGTCGCATATTGAGTTCCTTCTGATCCAGAATATGTTGAAGGCTTTTATGATCTGTGTATACGATGCATTTGGCTCCATACAGGTAATGCCTCCATATCTTAAGTGCGAATACTACAGCGCCCAACTCAAGATCATGAGTCGTGTAGTTCTTCTCGTGCACCTTAAGTTGTCGCGAAGCGTAGGCGATCACCTTATCTTTCTGCATTAGTACACATCCCAACCCTTGATGCGAAGCATCACAGTACACCACAAAATCATCAGTTCCTTCTGGAAGGGACAATATCGGTGCATTGCACAGCTTATCTTTCAGTGTTTGGAACGCCCGTTCTTGCGCATCTCCCCAATCAAACTTCTTGTCTTTCTGAGTCAGCAATGTCAACGGCTGAGCGATCTTTGAAAAGTTCGCAATGAAACGACGATAGTATCCGGCTAATCCTAAGAACTGTCGTATCTCTGAAGGTGTCTGGGGTGTATCCCATTTCTCTACCACTTTGATCTTGCCGGGATCTACATGAATCCCATCTTTGTTAACCACATGACCCAAAAGCTTCACCTCTCGCAGCCAGAATTCACACCTCGAGAACTTGGCGAAAAGTTTCTCTTCTCTTAACAGTTCCAGTATTGCCCGAAGGTGTTCTTCATGGTCCTCCTTCGATCGCGAGTATATAAGTATTTCGTCGGTGAATACGATCACAAACTTATCCAAGTAAGGTTTGCACACCCGATTCATCAAGTCCATGAACACAGCTGGTGCGTTAGTCAATCCAAACGGCATGACCAAGAACTCATAGTGCCCATAACGAGTTCTAAATGCTGTCTTCGGTATGTCCTCCTCGAAAACTCTTAGTTGGTGATATCTAGATCGAAGGTCGATCTTGGAAAAATACGAAGCTCCTTGTAACTGATCAAACAGGTCGTCAATCCTGGGGAGAGGATACCGATTCTTCACAGTTAATTTGTTCAACTCACGGTAGTCGATGCACATACGGAACGACCCATCCTTCTTCTTGACAAATAACACTGGCACTCCCCAAGGCGAGTGACTCGACCGAATAAAATCCTTCTCCAGTAGTTCCTGAACTGGCTAGATAACTCTTGCATTTCAGACGGTGCCAACCGATACGGTGTCTTTGCTACCGGTGTAGCTCCAGGAACCAACTCAATACGAAATTCCACCTGTCATGGAGGAGGCAAACTAGACAAGTCATCTGGGAATACATCTGGGTAATCCCGCACTATAGGGATATTTGCCAATTCCTGTTCCTCCTCTTTCTTTTCCACCACATGAGCCAGAAAAGAGTAGCACTGTTTTCGTAAACTCTGGCGTTCCTTCATGCAGGAAATAAGCTTTAATTTTCTCCCCGGTCTTTCTCCTTGAACACTGAGTACTCCCCCGTCTGACATAGGGATTCGCACTACCTTGTCTCGACAGACAATCTCGGCCCGTGTTTCGATAACCAATCCATTCCCACAATCACATCGAAACTTCCTAGCTCAAAGGGTATCAAATCTATATCGAAGGTGTGGTTCTCTAACATTATCGAGCACTTTCTAATAATTTCATCAGCCTGAACAATCCTACCGTTGGCCATTTCTACAGAGTAGCTAGTTTCTAGCCTACTAGGGCTCAAATCAAGCAATTGCACAAACTCAGAAGATATAAAGCTATTGTCTGCTCCAGTATCAAACAGTATAGATGGAAAGTGATTATTGAGTAAGTGCGTACCCGTGACAACATTCGGGTCCTGGCGAGCATCGTTGGCTCCAATGACGAATGCACGTCCCTGAGCTGTATTCCCCTGATTGGTCGGGCCTTGATTTCCAGCTATAGCCATCACTTGCTGCTGGTTGTTTCCTTGTTGACCCGGTGCCCGATTCAGCCTGGGGCACATGTTTCGGTAGTGATCAAGGCTTCCACACTCATAACAAGCCCTTGCATTCCCGACGGGGTTAACCGCGTTGACCGGTGCAACCATATTCGGCGTTGTTCTGCAGTCTCTTGCAAGATGCCCCGGGCGTCTACAGTTCGCGCACACCCGGCACTGCGTTCCTGGGGGATGTGATAATTGCACTTGTCACATTTGGGGTGCGGACCCACATACTCTCGCCTGCCCTGTCACTGCCACAAAGTTTCTGGTTGTCTTGGCTCTTTTATCAAACTTCCGGCACCTCGACCGGCTCGTTTCCCCAAAATCCTTTCTCTTTCTGCTCCTCTACCCAAAACTCCCGTTCTCACCATTTCATCAGTCAAAGCGCCAGCTTTAGAATCACGCTCTGAATAGTAGGAGGAGCGGTAGCGGTTACCATTGCCCGGATTTGAGGCGCAAGTCCCCAAATGTACCTCTCTATCCTTTTGATTCTGGGGTGACTAGATGTGGAACCAACCTTGCTAACTCGTGAAAACGGTCGGTGTAAGCTGCGTGCCCAGCCCCCACCATGGCATGATTCCAGAACTCATGCTCAAGTTTTTGCATCTCATTGAGAGGACAGTACTCCTCGGTGATTAGGGCCTTGAACTCATCCCACGACATTTGCATCGCGGATTCTCTTCCCTAGCCTGAATCTGAGTGTTCCACCGTCAGTGCCTTGCCCTGTAGTGAGCAAGTGGCGTACTTAATCCTTGACTATCGAGGCATTCGCTGATGTCGATCACGGCCTCCATCTTTTCAAGCCATCTGGTCAGAGCTATGGCTCCACCTTGCCATCAAACTCTCGTGGTTTACAAGCCACAAATTCCTTGTACGAACATCCCCGTCTAGCATTCACTACCCCGGTCTCATTAACAATTCCAGTTTCATTACCGGCTGTACCACCATTTCCGGTCTCCTGATTGCTTTCGTTCCCAGTCGGGTTACATTATCCTCATTATCATTGCCACCGTCCCCGTGGGGGTGAGAATTCTGAAGAGCATCGCTCACTTGGGCCACGATAGTCGGAATTAGTGCGGCCAGCTGTTGAGCGATCAGGGCTGCCATATCCGCGTTCCCTGTTCCTTGATTGCTACTGGTTGGAGCATCACTTGTTCTTGGGGTTCTTCCCCTGCCTCTGCCTCTGCCTCTGCCCCTTGGGGCTTCAATTCCGCTACTATTACTGCGAGTAGATCTTCGAGGCATGTTCTATTCATAAAAGAGGTAACATGTAAGCTTTAGTCACCATAGATACACAAGTATTCCTTATCAAGTTCCAATGTTCATGTTCCAGTCGGTCAAGATCACCATGCAGCCATTTCAAGCATATTCTCGGGTATACCGGTGATGTTTATATATAGGGTTCCCCGCAGCATTCCCACCACACCCACGATGTACCGAGAATGATGCCCGATCCGGTTACATGACATCTGACTTTCCTTTACATCATATCCATATAATCATCAGGTCAACTGAGAGCCCAAGCAAGTAATCACGTATAGTCTGTGGAGGTTGCCTATCTCGCATCCTTAAAGGATTCAGACATAGCCTCCTCGGGTCGGTCTCAGTATCCAAGGTTAAGCGCAGTATATGATCCGTGAAGATCTCTTCGGGTCTTAATACCCGAATCTGGTTATGATAACTTGGCGCGCAGAGGGAATGGAAGATCTAATAGGAGCATCCCATAAAAGAGTGAGCACAAGGCTCTCTCATAGGGTGGAAAGATCACGAAATAGATAGATAACGAACAAGTAATGAGGAAACATATGAGATACAAAATGCACACAACCCTGGCATGCAATCTACATGAAGGTTCCTAGGTTATAGTCTAGGTCAAGCGTATTGCCTAATTCTCTATAACCAATGGCTCTGATACCAGTCTGTCACACCCCGCTAAGAGCGGAAACACGGGGTTGCGACGAGACGGGAATCGTCATAACACATGGTAAGTGATAGAGATGCAATAATAATAATGATGATGCATGTCATGATGACACCCGACAACAAGGGGACTTGTGTCGTGTTAGTCAGTATTCACGACAACATAGCCATAAGCATAAACATGATATAAGATAAACATAGGTAATAACATTGTATGCAATTCCCACAACCGGGAACAAGTTACAAAGTATAATATTGTTGAAACAGTCACAACAATTGTTTTCAAAAAGACAAGTTTGGCCGAAAAATGCATCCTAAGGTCTCCACTAAGGCAGCACACCTAGAACCTCAGCTAGCATGATCACCTGAAAAGATATGCTCAAAATGGTCAACAAAATTGTTGGTGAGCTCGCAAGGTTAAGTAATAAAAAGTGTAAGTGATGCTGTATAAAGTAAATGATATGGAATACCATGAATACAGTTATATATACAAGTAAAATCACATGACATGAGCTTTGCAACCAAACCTAGCGACGTACAAAGAAATTGTCGGCATATATTCACCCAAGGCCCGTACCTGGCTATTGTTGGTACTAACTAGTATACCAACACGAGGGTGGGGGTGTCAACCCAGTAGTACTCAATACCTAACCGCCGGTTCCCACACTGGAATTAAATAGTTGCAAAGATAGAACAACACAGCAGACCCAAGCATGTATCAGATAAGTACTTGCAACACAGTATCACGTTGATTCCTTGTATGAAAATTGTATTTATGTTGTACAGCATAGAAAACGGGCGAGCATACTTTTCCCCCATGTTTGTAAATGTTTGTAAAATAGTATAAGCATAAAAAGGGGCCACGAAACTCACATGTTAAGTGGTAAGTATGAAAGGTCGAGATTTCCAACAGTTGAATGCAATGATCGGTCAAACACCTATTGACAGTTATTGTCAAGCTTAATGACATGTATAAAGCGTATAGTAATGCTTGTTCGGTTCGGGTTGTATCGGTTCAGTCGTGGGTGGCACACACACAAGCGGACACACGTATCAGATCTTATGTAGATCCAAGTACTACGAGTAGTCGTCATTGCTTATGACATCCTTGTAAAGATCTCATTGTTATGAAAGATGACACTTGTTAAGTATTTGTAGTTTCAAATGGGTTGTCGGTAATTGTAAAATGTTAGGTTTATTTCAATTGAAATAGTATGTGCATGTTGATAGCGTTGACTTTAATCTTTGGGGTCAAGCAATGACACTTTTACTGATGTTGCCTTATCATCATCAGACGTTTAAGGGAAATTCACACTCAACATCAGTCACACAACAGGACTAGATGCTTGACCCACGTTCCATTCGTATGAATCAACCTTCAATCGTGCGAATTAGCTACTTTCGTGCGATTGAATCTTCATTCGTGCGATTGGACTCAGTCGCACCACACAACACACACATTCGCACGACCCAACCTCCATGCGCACGAATCAACCCTCAATCGTGCGAATTAGCTACTTTCGTGCGATTGAACCTTCATTCGTGCGATTGGACTCTAGTCGTGCGAAACACGCACAATCGCATACACTCAGTCGGTCACCTAACTCAATCGCACACAATTATTCATACGCATGACTCAATCGTATACACTCATTCGCACGCATGACTCAATCGCATACAAACACCCATTCGCACGACTCAGTCGCCCGACATGCCTAGTCGCACAACTCAATCGCACGATTGACTTAGACGCATGATTCAGTCGCACGACTCACTCAGTCGCACGGCTCAATCGCATGACAGACCCAGTCGCCTGAACTGCAGAATCGCGACTGTGGTCGGGCTGAGCAGCCCCCGAGCTGCTCTAACGCGAGTTTTATACCACGAGGACTTCCAGAAACACTCAACAAACATACACAAACATGAAACACAAGCAGAAAGACCTCACACGCACCCACACGACCTCATGTGCTCGGATGAACCGAGCACCCGAAACCCTAGAAAACACAGCAGTAAAAGACAAGAAAAGAGACAACCAAAGTCGTCTACCTGCTAGAAATGAGTAGATGAGGTTGTAGATGAAGACTAGACGACGAAAACGAGACCACACGGGTAGATTTTGGTGCTAGAATGAAGAAAATGTGTGTGTAGGGAGTGAAGAGGTGAAGAAGATGAAGTGAGTGAGGAATGGCTGGGAATGGGGTTATATACCCAGCCCAAGTTTTCAAAATTACAAGTTTAGTCCCTGCACTTAACCCTCGAGTTTCCCAAAATTTGTTTCGGTTGATTACGACCTTAAAATGTTCGTTATATTAAGGTTAAAAGCGTGTTTAATGGCATTTGATAGTCTAAAATGGTTTTATTAATGACAATGGTCGAAATAAAAGAAAAAAATGATATATTTGGTGGTAATGGTGATGAAATTTATAAAAGTTTTATGCTTAACACACGTTCTCGAAGGAAGTACAGGCACAAAGGAAAATAAGCAGACATGATTCCTTAAAGCAGGAGTTCATGAAGAAAAGGAAGAATAATTAAAATATTTCTATGCTTATTTATGTTGTTCGACGGACCTTAAGGCGACGGATGTCACAGTATATCCACTAGATGTGAAGAGTGCCTTCCTTCATGGTGAGATCCAAAAAACAGTGTATGTCAGTCAACCCGAGGGATTTGAGGATCCATATCATCGAGACAAAGTTTACAAACTTGACAAGGCGCTATACGGGATTCATCAAGCTCCAAGGGCCAGGTATGAGAAACTCTTGACACATCCTGTGAAACATGGTTTTCGTAGGGGAGTCATTGACTGTACACTGTTTATCAAAGAAAAAGATGGGGATTTACTGCTGGTATAAATCTATGTCGATGACATAATCTTCGGTTCCAAGAACGAAGAATTACGTAAAGAGTTTGAAGCAGTAATGAAGGCGGAGTTTGATATGAGTGCAATGGGAGAGATGAATTCTTTCTCGGTTACAGGTGGATCAGACACCAAATGGGATTTTCCTATATCAGACCAAGTATGTAGGTGATATTCTCAGTCGGTTTGACATGGAGAATGCTTCTACAGCTGGAACTCCACTAGCTACAAACCATGATGTAGCACCCGACGAGAATGGTGATCTGGTAGATGCCACTATGTACCGAGGGATGATTGGTTCTCTCATGTATCTCACTGCCTCACGACCTGATATCATGAATGCTACATGTTTATGTTCATGATATCAGGCAAAGCCTAAGGTGAACCATCTTATTGGGGTCAAAAGGATTTTTTGTTATTTGAAGGGTACACCCACACTTGGGTTGTGGTATCCTCATGATGATCTTTGAGCTTGCTGCGTATAGCGACTCGGATTACAGAGGCTGCAAGATGAACTACAAGTCTATATCAGCGGTGTGTCAGTTCTTTGGGAGAAGATTAGTAACCTAGCAGTGTAAGAAGCAGACCTTGGTTGCATTGTCAAGCTGTGAAGCAGAATATGTTGCTGCTACAAGTTGCTGTTCACAAATCATATGGATTCAACAGCAAATGCGAGATTACGGTTTGAAATTCTCTTCTACTCCTATCTTTGTTGATAACTCTGCTGCTATTGCAGTCACCAAAAACCCGGTCCAACATCCTAAGACCAAACACATCGGGATTAAATATCACTTTATACGTGATTGCTTTGAAAAGAACTTAATCGATGTGGTAAAAATAAACATAGATTTTCAACGCGCTGACCTCTATACAAAGGCTTTTGACAAACCACGTTTTCTATATCTGTTAGAGGTCAACGGCGTTAAAAAGAAAAAATGAGGTCATTCCTGAAGATGACCATGTGTAGTCCGATGTGTCATGTAAATTTACTTTTCTTTTTATTTTTATTTTTCAATTGTTAATTTATTTGCTTAATTTTACGTTGGTTAATTAAAATTGGTCTTATTGTCTTGCTTATTAAAATCCTAAAACTCTAATCCATTATGGTTTTAAAATTTTAGAGGGGAGAATAGGTTTAGACAGTATAAAAAAACGAGGGAGAAGGAGAGGTAGCTGAACAAAATAAGATCGTATGTGTGATACCGATTCAATCTTTGAAAAATGATAGTACACAGGAGCAAACCATTTGGGACTTTAAAATTTAAATTGAAAATGATGCAAAGCTCAAGTATAAGTCTGTGTAGTCTGAGCAAAATAAAAGGAAATATGATAGATAAACTAGCTACTACTAAGGTAACACAAAGAAAGTAGACCTAGAAGTTGCTAGACCACAGATGATATGTTGGTAGATTCAACACAATAGATGACTAGACCTTTTTGGTGATCTCAAGATTAAACTAAAATGTTTGACTAGCTGTGGGTAACACCTTATCCCTGGTTAACACAATCAACAAGATTCCAATAAGGGGTGACGAGCAAAATAAATGCCACGAATGTGTGTGTAAGACCAAAGCATGAGCAAAAGCACATAAAAATGAAAATGCAATCAAACTAATAACTTATGTTTTGGTGAGATCTGTGCAAAAAGAATGAAATTGCTCAAACAAGAAGATAGGTTATGTGCCTCTTTGCTGTGCAGTGGCACCGACCTAAGGATAAGCATAACCTATATATTCTAGAATTCATTGTTGTTTGCTGCCTCTCTATTATGCGATGGCACTGACCTGAGGCTTGGCTTCTCTTTGAAAGTTCTATGAATAGTTTCTTCTTGAATACTACCCTGAGACCGCTCAAAAATCACTTGAGAAAAGTTGATTACCACAAATGCTTGTTGAAAAAACAAACCTTAAACCATCACCAATCTGTGTTGAAAGTCTATGTATGGATTTAAGAAGACAAATATACTGACAATCACTGTGGCTAAAATTCTTGAAAGTTCAAATCAGTGTGGGGACCTAATGGTACTAGTATGATTTCCTAAATTTGCTAAATGAATCTAGATGAAAAACAAGAATAGAGCATCAAAAGTTTTAGATAACCTGTCCCGAACGATTTGAATATCCTATATGATTCCAAACTGAATTGGTCCATGTATGTTTTAGATGAATTGAAGATGCCTCTTCAGAAAAAAATTTCTTTAGATTTACATCTTAGGATTTAACCATCACAAAAACAAAAAAACATGTCTTAGTTTTAAGTTTTCATTTTATTTCTGTATAAAGTTTGTCAATTTCAGTTTGTTCAATATCGTACTATGTCATGGAAGTTGATAGGGAACCTTATCATCTAAACGGTCACGTCTGAGGTGACCACATGTGCTTTCAAATAAAAAAAATGGGTCATGTCTGAGGTGACAAAGTATTTTAAAAGGACCACGTCTGAGGTGACAAAGTATTTTAAAAGGACCACGTCTGATGTGGTCAAAAGTTTTTCAAGTTAAAATGATCATGATAAGATGATCAAATGCTCATAATATTTAATCAAAAGATAAAAGTGTGGAATGGTCTTAAAGTCAAATTCATGAGTCTGGCCCATTCGCATGAATAGACCATGAGTATGGACCAATCATACGAATGGACCATACTCATGCACTAAACAGTCGAATGAACATGAGTATGAACCGTTCAGCCGAATGGATTATCAGAATGAGCTAGTCGACCGAATGGAGGTATGCGAATGAGTCAGTCGCCCGACTGAAACCCAGTCTCCCGACTGAAGGAAATCGACTGAGCCAATCGCTCGACTGAGCCAATCGCACGACTGAGGTCCATTCGACCGAATGAACAGAGTGAATGGGTCTAGTCGGCCGATTGAACTCAGATTCAGTATCAATAGGGCACAGTCAATCGCATTCGACTCATCACCCCCTAATCGCCCTTAATTCGCACACACTACCGTTACTCTGCTAAAATTTCATTAGATCAAGATTTCTGACTCTTATTGATATACTGACGATTGTAGATTGATATACAGGTACAATGTCATGATATCTCACTAAAATCTAACGAAATGGTGCCCTAACTTTAAGATTCTCGACTCAAACAAGAATTGGAAACTAAATGGGATAATGACCTACTTAAACCAAGTAAAATGTTAAAATTGAAGGTCTTAGGTTATTAGATATGTGATTGTGAGTCTAAAGAGCTATTACACCACGTTTAATTTCAAGAATTGACCAAGATTCAAATCTCAGTCGGTCGAATAGTGGGTCAGGCGACTGGTCATCAGGTTGAACACCAATCGCACGATTGAGCTAGTCAAATGGCTCAATCAACCGAATGGACCATTCGAATGAGCTCAATCGGCCGACTGAACCAATCGTAGGCTTAGTCAACCGATTGAACTCAGTCGCCTTTTCAATCACCCGACTGAATCCAGTCGCATGACAGGACAAACGACTGAACATAGTCGCATGGTTCAATCGCATGAATGAACTAGGATGAATTCAACCAAGTTAATTAAGACTGACTTGTATTATGTGGTTGTCTAATGTCTATGTGTCTTGTGTTAGAGATCGATGGCTGATAGATGGTCTATCAACCCCAAGCACAACATTTGTGCTCACCTGGACTCCACAACTCGGAATGGTGCCGAGTTTGCAGAGATCATCGCTTTTCTCAAGCGATCAAGGATCCACAAGGCCATTTCTACACCATGCACTCCCTACAGGTCTATACAACAGGCCTTCTGGGATAATGAATCTGTTGATCGATCACGTGAGCCGTACAACATACAGAGTTCTATTTGTGGCATGGATATAGAGATTACCGCTGCAGACATCAGCGGGTACTTGAGTTGGGAGATGATACTGATCACCCCACCAGACTTCACCCATTGACGGTGAGAGGGTGTTTCATGAGGATTAAGTACTCTAGGGACATAAACTCAGGTGTGCTCAACAAGAGCAACCTGTGCCCCCAGTATAAGTACTTGGCACACGTCATCCTGAAGTGCATAGTTTCACGAAGGGGTGGGTTTGACAACCTCTCAGACCAGATACAAAATGCCTACGTGGCATTAGTGCTGAACCATCCCTTCAGCTTTTCAAGCATGATCTTCTCTTATCTTATAGAGAACTTGGAGGCGAAGGGCAAAGAGGGTTTCCGCATGTACCCTAGGTTCTTACAGATGATTTTTAACGAGAAGCTGCCCTCCCTACCAAGGAGAGCCACGACGCTATGGCTTTAGAGATTATGGATGATACGACATTGGGTCGTATGAGGGTTTATCGGGGAAAGCAGGTCAAGCCCCCGGTAAAGAGACTTATAGGCCATCTGGCCAAGGTGGACTACGTGGCGCCGGGGAGACGTAAGTGGCGTCACGTAGACAGTGATTCAGAGGTTGAGCAGTTGCAGCTCCCGGAGGATGACTCCGATGACAACGACAGCGGTGAAGGTGGAGATGTAGGGCCCACTCAGCCAAGGGCCCCCACTGCCGATATAGCATCTCCGGCATCTACCCATGATGGAGCATAGGCTGTAGGCTTCCATCAGGACTTCATACTTGATGAGGAGGAGGATACTGATGAGGAGCCCCTCACTCGGACTGTTGGAAGCAAGGTGGTTGCCACAGAGTGAGGGCTCCGGGCGGTTGGTGAACACCCCAGTAGATCGGGAGAGACTGACACGGATCCAACCTTTGCTCCCAATCAGCCAAGCCGTGTTCAAGGGGGAGCATCCACCTTGAAAGGATCAAGGAAGAAAAGGATGGCTCAACCCCACGGCCTGAAGAAGAAGAAGAGAAAACTGACCTTCATAACCACCACCACTACTACCACTACTACCACCACTCCACCTACCACCACCACTTCGTCCACTACCACCACTCCACCTACCTCCACTACCACCACTCCACCTACCACCACTACTACCACACCCACACCACCACCACCTTCATCTATATTACCCCCAATCTTCACCACTGCCACCACTACCACCTAATTGAAGATAGGAGAAGGTGCCGGAGACGATGATGATGATGATGATGATGATGATGAGAGTGATAATGATGATGAAGATGGTGATGATCACGAGGGTGATGCTAATGCAGATGTGGATGATGATGATGACGATTCTTCTGCTGCGAGTGCTACATCTGCGAGCGAACGGAGGACCAAAAGGACTCAAGATCAAAGTGCCTCCACATCCGCCCCGGTAGCAAAAGAGCAGAGGATACATGATAAGAGTAATGTTTAGTTATTTATGTTATTGAAATCATTTGTATTCGAATCCTGTATTAAACTTATGTAGTGGATGTTTATTTTAAATGTTTAACAGTTTTGTTTTGATTATTTACTAACAATTGGTGTGTTACATGTATAAATCAAGCAGATCCAAACTTTTAGAGGGATGAACATCATGTTGCTCCCCTCCAACAGATCAAGACTCAGCTCACGATGATTCTTGATTTGCAGGGTATTGTTAGGAGATCGGTGATGTACACTCCTGAAGAAGGAGAGATCATTCACAATCTCACTGACGAGCAAATTGTAGAAATGTTCAAGCTTAATCCCGATGAGATAGTCAAGGACGCTCCAACTTTTGTAGAAACTAGTGACGACGAGCTGAACAACATTGATGAAATAGAGATCGAGGAGGTCACTGCAGAACATTATCCCAAGTACGCTGACAAAGAGGGAAATGTTATTCCCAATTTGGGTGACTCCTGGTCGGTGATACATTTGAGATACTAGATAAGATGGAGCAAGAGTCCGAGAAGGTTGAAGAACAAGCCCAAGCCTCAAACTCTAATGTTGATATCAGAAATGTTGAATGGGCTGCTTGCTTTGAGGAGATTCGAGCCCAACGTGCTGCTCCTAAACAAAATGTCTACACCAAGCTCTACAATGTGAAGAAACATCACAAGGTGTCAGGAAAGATTATCGCGTGGGCATATTTTGGTGATCTTAATGTATACGCGGTGAAGAGAGAGAAAGGTATTGAGTACTTTAGATTTCCGCATGACCTAAAGTCTCTACCTGGTTTTGAGCTCAACCAGCTAGCTAAACTGAAGCTGTTATACGCTGACCCGAGAAAGATGTCAGGCTGGTTTGAGGCTGCCCTGAAGAAAGAGTACCACACCAGGTGGGTCAACTTCAAACCTCAACAACCTACGAGGTATATCAGACGTTCTGAAGTTGATCCCATAACTGGAAAGCCAAAGATAGTGCTGAAGTGGAGTCCTCCACGAACAATGTCAAAGATCCCTCTACGGGAGATGCCACAGGACTTCACTCCTCACTTCAAATGGTGGTACTATGATTGGAGAACAGGGGGAGCTGTCATAGTTCTAAACAAAGAGGGAAGAATGGATACTATCAGGTATTCGACCCAATGTGGCTTACCAACTTGTCAGCTGACGACGTCTACACTCTATACAAGTGGCCACTGTTCTATGACACGCAGGATATAGTACAAGCCCTCCAATTCCAAAATGTGATACGACTCTACTTTGCATTTGAAATACATGCAAGAGTCATAAGAGAGGAGAAGTACAAGAAGTATGAGGAGGTTATGAAGAAGGTAAGACGATAGATAGATCTAGGTCCAAGGGGGAGTTTTTTGATACATATGTACCTAGATTTGGATCTTAATATAATATGTCTTGAATATCTTATGCTTATGTAATGCTTGGGTAATTAATAAAATGAGAATATTTGGTTGTGATTTATAATGTTTAATATTTCACTAATGAGTTGTGTAACACATATTGACTAGATTATATAGGTTTGTGATTGTTTGAATTGATATGCATAATGTTATAATAATGAATACATTTCAAACTTGGTTAAGTGAAGTTTTCATGCGTCCGACTAGACCATGCGCCCCAACAGTGGTCATGCGTCCGAATGGCCATGCGACTGAGTGTCCATGCGCGTAAATAGTCCATACGCCTGAACAACTTCATGTGACTGACTCAGTCACACGACTGAACACTCAGTCGTGCGAATGGATCAACCGCATGGCTCAATCGCACGAATGAAGCATGCTAAGGGTTCAGTCGCCCGAATGAGCAACCCTAACCTATAAATACCACCTAATTCGTGGAAAAACGTAAGCATCATACACACTTCGACTCCAGACGTATCCTAGCCGTCCAGAGACCTCTAAGATCATACTCCAAGTTCATAGATCGCAATAGATCGATTCCTAATCGATTCTTAACGTTAGATTCAATACATAATTGTTTCTACGTGCGTTCTCACTAATTGGATCACCAATCAAATAGGATTCTGCACTATTTGGTTCGGTATACACGTTAATCAGTTAGTACATCGTTCAGTACACGATCCCTAACATGAACAATTCGCTCAACTAATTGCTGCTAGTAAAACGTAATAGATGATATGATAAGTTAATAGACAAATAATAAGTTATATAGAAGTTGACATGAATCTTATAGAGGAGCACGGTCGGCACAAGCCCAAAGCTAATAAAGCTAAAGATTTGGGCCTTCAATTCTAAAGGGCCTTTAATTTAGTTGAGTTTATATATGAAAATTTTAGTTAGGCTAAAGACTTTATTAATTTAGTTAGTTTTCAATCCAATAAAAATTTAGAGTAAATTACAAATTGTGTTCTTTATTAATATTTAAAATTGTATAAAATGTCTTTTAGTTTTAATAATTACATACAATGTCCTTTTATTAAAAGATTTGCACACATATTGTCATTTACACTAACTGTGATCTAAATGTACATTTAACTTGGTTATGTGCCCTCTAACATGAGAGTATTTTTATCATTTTTTTTTTCTCGTCTAATATATTAAAACTTTTATAAAAATAAAAAATTTTAATGAAAAAGGAATATCAAAAGATATCCAACCGTTAGGTAAGTCGGTAAAACCAATCACTCTTGGTGTATGTTCATTCGATTAATCGTCAAAAGTTTTAATGACAACAACCTCCAATAACATTTACTAAAGTAAGAAGTGTAAGTTACAAATCATTTAAAAAGTTAGGAAATCAACAATGAACACCAAAAAAATGCATGTAGTTACTTTATAAACTACTTACACCAACAAATAATGAAAAATCAATAAGTAACACAAACTTGGAGATTACCTATGATTATTCGAATTGTTTATATAATTGCAGAAACAAGAAAATAAGTATGAGTCACTCGTTAATCACACAACAACATAAGCAAGAAATTCAAAGAGCAACAAAATACAAAAGTGAATTAGGGATTTTAGTCTTACCATCGTTGTTTGTTCGAGTTCAAGGGGTTTCACTAGTGTATGAGATGTTGTAGGTGGTGAAGATGATCGGTATTGTGCTATCAAATAAAGGGGTATGATGAATTTAATAGTATTGAACGTAAGAGAACGAGTTCACTGACTTACCCTACGGTCCGATATCTTTTAATTTTATTTTTCAAATAAAATAATTAATTTTTTTAATACATTAGATGTGGAAAGAAAATGACAAAAATGCATCTCATGCGAGAGATACGTAACTGAGTTAACTATACATTTAACTGACAGTTAGTGTAAAGGACAATAGGTGTACATATATTTTTTAGAAAAGGTCATTGAATATAATTATTAAAACTAAAAGACATACCATATAATTTCATGTATTAATAAAGGACACAATTTTTAATTCACTCAAAAATTTACCCTCCTATGAAAATGTACATGTTATTAATTTAATTAGGCATCCAATCTAACGAATTTACATCATATAAAGATAGAAAATTAAATTTAATCCAAATATCTATACATTTGATTGGGGCCTTAAAAACCGTTGAACTGGCTCTTTATAAAGGCAAATAGTAGAACTATACTTTGGTGTCATATGGTGGATCCGTGAAAGAGACCTTAATGGTTGAACATATATGCAAGTAGCTACACGAGGAAGGTGAAGGAGAATGACTAGCTTGTCTGGTAGCCTAGTAGGTTTACAAGGCATGCTCTTATTTTTCTTCATCTGCTCTTGGTATCTGTCTTAAGATAAAATCTCTTCTCTCTAAACACAAGTATAGTTATAAAAAAATTTTAGATATTTTAATTTAATTGTATTGACTAATAACAAATTTCATCTTAATATCCATCAAACAAGTCAGGAGGTACGGAGCACACACTTGTTTAAGTTCATTGTGATAACAATAGAGGTCCAAACCTCATTGGTGGGGGACTTGGGATAGCACCCCTGGGAACGGGATCCAAGGGACGACAACCTCTGGCAGGGTCCAAGCGGTAGAGGCCCTAGCTAGGGTCGAGCTTTATAATAAATGCATTAAATTTTGATTTTTCCGAATTTTCACATGTAAAATTAAAGTGTAAAATTTCAATATAAAAACTACATCGAGTAGTTTTCATCCCTTCCCTGCAAATGTTAATTCTGTATCAATTTTTGGTCACTTTTGATTTCATCTGTTCACGAATTTTCACACTCATATCATACTTCTTTTTGAAATTGAGTTTTATCCGATTGAAATTTTGGTGTAAACCCAAATAGTTTCAATCTGATAGTGTTTCGCGACTCTCAATTTATCATGCTAATTCTCAATAAAAAATACTAGTTACTTGTATATATTAACACTTGCAATTTCACATCGTTGGTGGAATGATCACAATCTCTAAAGCTAACTTGTTGCTCGCTTTGTGTAAATTATTATCTGTACTTTCGAAGTATTTGTGAGAGTATTACCACAAACATACTATTATGCCTTAAATACCTACTTTTTATGAAGATTTTTTCAATAACCGGATTTCAATCCCCCTTTCTATCAAAATAGAATAATAAAACAAAATCCAAGGTTTTCGTTGTGTGCACGTCACGTGACAATACATGAACTATTTCGTAATTTCTCAATGTGAAATGAATCTGATTACCCTAGAACTCTATATATCATATTACATCAGAGGAAAACACGCCAATTTCTCACTTTCTTTACTCCTCTAAAGGGTTGTATAACGAAGTTATTCCGGATTTCATACAATCAAGATCTTCAAATCAAACAGTAGATCTCTGAAAACATAAACAATGAGCCGTAAACGTCCAGCTCTTGAAAGATCAAGGTAAATTAGTTAATTTCTAGATCTAGTTGTTTTGCACTAAATTTATGATCTTTTTAAGTTCAATTTCCATGTATCACATTCAAAATGTCTTTATTATGTATAAACATCAAACAATTTAAACTTCAAAAATCAATAGACCAAATCTTTTCATTTGATGTAACCTTATTTGTATGTTTTGGTATCTGTTTAACTTTTTCTTTTTGTTGGTGTTGAAGTTCATTCAGACTCAAGAATCACATCTAACTTAAACATTAAATTTCAAGAGATTTATTTACTTATTTTCTCAAATCGAATATTTTGATTGACTCTAATAAAGATAAAGTCCAACTATACATAATTCACAAATTATTATTCTTTTAATTATCAAAAAGTTAATTTAAGTATTTTTTTTACATATATATTCAACGTAAATACAAGAATGAATAGTCTTACGTATACGTAACACCATGTCGAATGAAAAATTGTTACGTATACGCAACCTATATATGACATATATGTAAAACTATGTTACGGTTTTTATTTGATCCACATCCCTATATATTTATATATACAGATATATAGAGAGTAGTGATAAAAATCTATAGATTTATATACTCATTTTTATTGGTTTTCTTTATTTTTACATAACAATATGGTTTTTTAGGATCCCACTCTCTCTCTATATATATATAATTGATTATTTATATAATGTTTGTTTGATAGAATTTGAAATTACCGAATCGCTAAAGTCACTAAATATATTTGTTTATTAGCTTACCACCGTGACGTAAGAAAGATGTGTCTATACATCCCCTTTTCCACTATACATTCAATGTATATAAAATTTTGACTAAATTACAATTTTAGTCTATTTGGTGTAATGTTTTTCATTAAATAATTTGAAAATGTTCGGTTTAATTATTATGGTTTGAATTTTATCATAATTAACTACGCTTCAATAACAACGTCTAAATTTTCTATTAATTTTTGTTGAAAGATAAAAATACCACTAAAATAATATATTTTAATAATTCTTACCCTCACTCTTATCCCTTCCCCAATTTTTTCCCTTAAAACCAAAACCACCACACAAATCACCATCTCCATCAAAAAACTACCATCTCCATCAGATCACTCGGGCCCACCCCATAATTCTTTTCCTGATCATGTTTGAGATTGTTTATTTACACCTTCTTTTGATTTTTCTTAAGAAGTTTTGAGAAGTTAGAATTTTTAACTTCTCAAAAACTTAATTTCCTCCTCACATTTTCATCTCCATCCAAATACATTTTCACCTCCATTCAATTTATCTTCTTTATAAAATTAAAAAAAGTTTTTAATAAGCAATCCCAAACACCCACCTTATCCACCTGCAACATCATAAAGTTCATTCCCATGGCTACATTTTTCTTCTTCACTCTCATCGTCGTCGCATTTGTCGCTGATATGTCCATCATCAACTACGCCGCCACCCATATGACCACCATTGGAGCATCCTCCGTCAACCGGTGTACGTACAAGCTTGGAGAGAAGGATAAGAGGTTTCAGATCTTCAAAGATAATCTTCGATACATCGATGATCACAACTCCCGCGACTGTACGTACAAACTTGGGCTCAACAAGTTCGCCGAAAACCCCATACCACCATCGCCACCCTCGCTCATTAAACCACTACACCACCACCATTCTATGAAATCATCTTTTTCTATGTTTGGTAAAAGGGGAGGATGAAGGTTTCAGGTGGTCGTCGACAATGGCTCTAATCGAGGTTTGGTCGTTGATGTTGGGCGGGGGAGGTGACGATGTGGTTTGGTCAAAGAGGAAATGGGTGGGGTTTAGGGTTTGGTTCAGATTTGATTTTTAAACTATTTGATGAAAAACATTATAATCATCAAACCACAAAGAATAAAATCATAATTTACAATAAAATTTAAAATGTTGAGAAATAGTGTCATGCAGAAGATGGTGTGTGGTGGTCGGCCAGCTAGATATGTGACAGTTTGAGAC
The DNA here is from genome assembly GCA_025506515.1 of Flaveria trinervia. Classification (NCBI taxonomy): domain Eukaryota; kingdom Viridiplantae; phylum Streptophyta; class Magnoliopsida; order Asterales; family Asteraceae; genus Flaveria; species Flaveria trinervia. The sequence goes on along the minus strand of CM046442.1, from coordinate 11,740,647 downwards.
TTTTATTTTTGAAAGTATTATGTTTAATTCGATCACATTTTCTTAAATGATCATATATTTTTTTAAAGGAATTGTATATATGTATGTGTGACATATGATAATTATAAACTACTAGTGTTCATTCAAATGTGTACTTGTATCATAATTTTTTGTTTTGTGTTTTTCCCTCTCAGTTCTGTTGCTAAAAGGGTAAAATGGTTGTTGCCCGAGGTGGCTGAAGCATGGAGGAGGCAGATGCCACCGGTGAGTAATAATTTAATTTTTTAAATTTGTTTTTATTATTAAAGGATTTTTTAAAGCTATTTTTTAATGACAAATCAAGACTCATTTAATTCTACTCCCAATTATGACGTACAAATCTTAAATAAAAAATGTACTTTTTATTACGTTATAATCTATGGTTTAAATAAGAAATTAATGGATGTTTAAGCTGTAGTTTATCGTTGGATCTAATTTAGAACCATTTAAGAATATAGTCGGTATGGTTTCATTGTTGGTTTTTAAAATTGGTTGGCACATAATTTTTCAAACGGTACAAATAGGTTTGGTTATAAATTAGATGAAATGAGCAATTTCATATATTCCCTCTAAACTTGCAAAATTATATATTTTTTCAAATTATGTTTGAAGACTATTGTTTATTATGCATTAAAAACTTATGTTTAATTTTACAACTTTATAAGGGCTCCAGAAAAAAAATACAAGTTGTAAGAAACCTACTGTCTTTACCATTTTTTATTTATAAATTTGAGTTTTTAATGTTTGAGCTCAACAAAACTGGGCGATTAATTTTTGGGCTATAAATTTGATCTCAAATGTTAGTTACAAGTTATATTTCTATTTACTAAAAAGAAAGCCTACTTACGTTACGTGAGTGTGGCTATTAATTTGGTTTGGCTAAAATAATATTTATTTACCAAATTGAGGTCAAGGGTACTGTTAAATTTAGCAAAAATCATTGTCCATTTAGCTAAAATAATTAAGCAAACTATCATTATCCTATTGATGGTTTAAGTTTCAATCTTTAAGAGCTCAGTTTTAAAAGTTGACTCAAGAAAGTTTTCTTATAGTGATAAATTTTCTTTTTGATGTTGTTTTTGGGTGAGTCGAGTCTATAGCGTCAAAATCAGTATGGATAGTTTGTCTTAAGAGGGTTCATTTGAGTATTGAGGGTAATTTTAAACGTCTTTCAAAAAAAATTTGTTTAAATAATTAATAGATTCTAATTCTGATATTGGATAATTTGATTTTATATGGATGCAATGAAACATACTATTTCTAAGGGGAGGTTTGGTTTGTAGAATTTATTAGAATTGGATTTGGAATTTGAATTGAAATTCAAAGGAATTGTATTTGGAATTTAATATTTTCCATAGGATTTGAAATTTAAAGGAATTGGAATCCATTGATGGAATTTAAATTCCAAATGCATTTTAGTGACAAAACACTTATAAATGAATTGAAATTTATCACCCGTTACAAACTGTCACCACCTCAATGACCACTGATTATCGCCGCTACATACCATCGATAATCGAACGCAACCACCAACCGCGTCCGTTTTCAAAAACCGACCATACCCCACTACCGCCACCAACCGATAACACTTGTCGTCAAGACATGGTTGGCGGCGGTCGAGGTAAACAGTCGGTGGCGGTCGTCGGCGACGGGGTTGTGCGGCATCAGTGGAGGTCGGGGGCGGCGGTCTAGCGGCGACGAGTGATGGTCGGCGGTTGGGGGCAAGGATGGTCGAGGGTCGTCAGCGGCAAGGGGTGGTGGCGGTTGGGGTCGGCAGTCGGGGGTGGACGGTGGCAGTCGGCGGTAGGGGTTGCGGACAACAGCGGTGATCGGCAGTCGGTTGGCGGTGTACGGGGTGGTAGGCGGCGGTCGGGGGCAACGGTGGTCGGTGGCTGTCGGGGACGGCGATGGTCGGGTCGGCGAGGGACGGTGGCGGTCGGGGTCGGCGGGGTCGTCGGTAGTGTCGGTTGACGGTAGGTGGGGTGGTAGGTGGCGGTTAGTGGTGGAGACGGGGTCGGTGGAATTTGAAATTCTTTAACATTTGGAAGGATTTTGAAATCCTTCATCGAAAGGAATTTGAGAGAATTAATTCCAATTCCAATTTCAATTCATTTATCAACCAAACACATGCAAAATGGAATTCAAATTCCAATTACAACGAATTTCAACCAACCAAATACAATAATCAATGAAATTCAGATTTCAATTCCATTAAAATCCCGCATACCAAACGCCGCCTAAGAGAGTTGTGAAGAAAGGTAATTAAACATCATAAATTTGGTGGAGAACGAAAACTTTTCTCTCCCATAAAAAAATATGTAAATTTCAGCTGACTAATTTATTAGTGCAAGTTCAGTTTTAACAAATTTTAGAAACAAAATTTGAGATTTTTGGTAAAAAATTTCATTGCTAAAATTATGAAACTGAACTGTGATAAGTTGAAGTTAACTATCAACTTAGTTATCTTTGTTGACTTAGCTATCCCATTTATTAACCTATTTTATTTCCATTTCACAAACCATTGCTAATTTTTCCACAAATAACTTCTCTTTTAATCATTATGATCTATTAGTATGCTAAATCATAATTCCCCCAACACATCAAGTTATTATCATCCTTTTTTGTATGTGTTCATGAGAACCCTTTGCGGTAAACTCACTGCACCATCAATACCCTGCTATAATAGGATCATGTAAGTTGTAGTTTGCACTACACAGCTATCACCTTCTTACAATTTCAAACAACAAAACTACATTCTAGCACCTCTTTTATAGCAACCGATAGTGATTATAAGCTCGTGACAGAGAAAGTAGAGCTTTTTATTTCTGTAGTTTCTTTTCAATGAACAAAATTAGAAGGATATTTCCATTTAATAAAGTGGTTATCATTTGTTAGTTTCTTTTTATCTCTTTCTTAAATTACAGTTGATTTGTATATATTGTTTTACTGAATGTTTCAGATTAAATTCGTTTTTAATTGGTCTTAGAAGTTCATCTAACTAGATGATGTTCACATATTCTGATATTTGGAACACTTTGATATGCAGCAACTTGATATGATTTCAGCTGTAGAAGAGTTTCATGTGTTAAGTTCTGAGGATCTGGGCAAGCTAATAACAGATGCTGAAAACGGTATCATTAAACGGACTAAACAAAATGGATCATCTTTTGAGGTTGGTAGAATCTTTATCTGAATCATATAATTAGTCAATAACGCGTACATCATGCCCAAAATGCGCAGACCCTGTGCATACTGGAGCCTTGTGCACCGCGTTTGCCCTTAGTCATTCATCAAAATATTCACCCCAAATGTTGATCGGCGACTGTCTCTTTGTCAATGTGATAATAATTATCTTGATATTTCAGATAAGTGTGGAAAGTCTAGCAAGATATCTTGGCTCACACATAATGGAACAACTTGTATCATATAAACAAGATGAGCAGCATTTCAGATATATGTTATGTGGCTTAAGATTATTGCATACTTTATATGATATTGCATCTCACCATTCAGAACTTGAGGAGGTTAGTGTATTCAATCTTCGATTTATCTATTTTCTTTATCCTTCTTTCCTTTTCTGTAGACTTTGAGTTATGAGTGGGTCGATTTGGGTTGTGATTTTATCTCAAACGGGTCAAATTCTTTTTTAGCTAAAAGCGGACACATGTGAAACCAGTTGAAAGTCGCTCAAACTTTTGTCTAATGGATCAACCTACTCAATCGTTAAATTCAAAGATAATAAAATTTTTTATAATCGTAGTTAACATATTAATCATACATAATTCTGTAAAATGGACACAAAGTATTTGCTGGTCAAATCCAACACGACCTGGCATGTTTTGACCCGTACTAAAAAACAAACTGTTTCAGCGAGAACCCATTTTGATATGTTACCCAACCAGCACATGACGCACTTACACTTTAGTGAACATAAACACATACTGATAAATTTTAAAAGTTAGATGCACTAGGAAATAATTTTGCATCTCAGGGACTGCTTTTTGCTGCTGCAGGGTCTTTTTGAAGATGAGAATGTAGGACCAAAGACGCTTGATTTGATCATTTTCATGACTATTTTTCTTGGTCGTTTAGGAGAGGTTTAACTTTATTCTTTGCATAATTATTATTGTGTATCATTTTTAGATATATATATTTTCTATTAGAACTGAAATAGAACTTTGGTGATACAGAAAATTCATGGTTCAAGCGAAATGGTGTTGTTATGCTCGGCATTGTTAGCTTGCAGTTTGTATCTACTTACAGCAGTAATTTCTTCAGAGTGGCAAAACATCACTCTTGTTCTACTTGCACATCCTAAGGTGATGTTATAAAATCTTAGTATCTACATTATAGTTCAATGATTTGATTTTTCTTCTATAGCATTCAGATTTTATATAGCATATATTTTTATTGGAGGTGTCGATAGATTTAGGTTATATTTTATTGCTATCAGGTCAAACTGCTAACATTAAAATAACTAAAATGGAAAGGCGTCGTCGGGCCTAGACTCATGCAAGTTGTATTTTTGGGTTCATAAAACGTGCTAAATCATTTCTTTAAGAATTGGTATTAATAAAAATTATATAATACCCAAAGTTAAATGTCTTTTTGTATTGGAATCCTTTGTTGATGATGATTACATATTTTTCAGGTTAATGAATTCACAACAGCAGCTTTTACTGCTATCCATACGATAATTACTTTTCTTCAAGTGAAGCTGCAATCCCAGCATATTGACTCTTGCATAGAGTCAAATGTGAATGATGTATACCGTCTCTTGCATCTTTCCGAATCTTCGCTGCAGTTTCTTCATTCGCTTTTTAAACAGATGTTATTTCGGGAACATCTTGTTACAAAAAAGGTTAAATAGAAAATATAGCTTTACAGAAAAAGAGTCAAATGGATCAAACGGTTGGAAATTGACCAAATCTTTCTTTTCCTAATGCTAAAACTTCCTAAATCATTTCAACAAGAAAAAAGAGGACATGATTGCATTTGACACTAATTATTTTTATAAAAAAAGGTTCAAACTTTGAACAACAGTGTTTTGGCCAACCCAACCCGACCCATTTCAACTCATGCTAAAATATTAATATCCATCGTATGTGTTTATTACAATACTATGTGGTTCTCCAGGAGCTGCGTAATGGAGGTGCAGTTCTTCAGTTGGTGCAAAGCACCTTGAAACTGTCACCATTTGAAGATCCACAACTTATGGATGTGGTTTACAGGCTTAAATCAAAAGTTTTATCTATTGTAAGTCCATCACTTGTAGACTTTATTATATCATGTTATACTTTCTTTATGGTTTATTTTTTTTTTATATTAGCTTTAATGAATCTTTCTCCAGATGCTACTTCTTTGTCAAGTGGAAAACCAATCTTTCTTGGATATGGCTTCCAGCACCACTGAAAGCTTGAAATTAGCTGAGTCAACTGTTTTAGAGGTTGACTTTCAGACTACTTAAAGTTTATGTTTTTTCAAGGATAATTAGTGAACATTCTGCTAATATACAAACTCTTTTAGGTCCTTGAAGTGCTAAACATGGTGTTTTGTGGAGACCTGAAAGACCATCCGAGGGGAATTTTGCAACTTAATGCAATGCGACTAACAGAAATGTTCTCTAGTCATTCTACTTTTAAAATTGACTTAGTCGTGAACTTGGTATGTTTTTATAATTTTGTTAACTCTTTTGTGTGATTTCTTACTGTTGATATGCTTTCCACATTTTGCTCCATGCTTTCACAATTTGACATCATGAAAAAGGGTCATATTACTCAAAACATCTAAGGTGATCCAAAATGTTTTCAAATGCACAGAAAACAACTTAAATAAGTTACTGAAAAAGGGTCATATTATCTTTCCAACAATGTAGCCTTTATGATACTTAACACATTAGTTATTTATAAAATTCTAAAATGTTGATTTATGTTTGCACATCATGCAAACCTGACTCGTTTTGACCCAAACCAATTTTGACTTGTTATCCAACCAGCCTGACACCCTTTTCGAAAATTTGTATACACATGCATTTCTCGAATTTGTAATTGTTGCTGTACTTTAACGCAGACTGAAGCTTTGGCCCGAGTGTTTTCACAACCTCAAAGAGAATTCTTATCTACTTGGTGTTCGAATGATGGTGCGCCTGCTGAAGAGGACATTGTTATGAAATTTTATCCCATATCAGCAGCTGGACAGGTGTTGGGTTTGATCTTAACAGCACAGGTCCGACGTTCTACTCGGAGTAACTTTCAGGCTCCTCAAACTCCTTACGTGCATCAGATGTCATCTTTACTGGTCAAAACTCTAGCCAATCTCACAAGTTTTGTTCTTGATCTATGTGAAGGTGAATAATTTAGTCAATTTTTACATGTGAGCATAACTTTTAAAATAACTTGTGGTTGTCACATATATCATGAATATATGCACCTGTTAGTGGTCAAGATGAGATAACGAGTCAAAACATGCATTTTTGTTATAAGTTGCATTGGGTTGACCCGAAACACTTTCTTTCCACATTCTTTTTAAAAAGAATGAGTACGTCAAATATATCATCAACATATTATTTTGGAACATTAATAGTCTTCTGAATAGAATGGCTTACAATGTTCTTGACCAATATTTCTCTTTCCGCAGCGGGAAAGGCTCTCTTTATCAATCAGTTCTTTGAATGCTTGCAAAAGGAATTTTCTAAGTTACCTGGTGGTGCGGCCGAAATAAAAGCTGCCGCTAGCGGAAACCTATGTATCTATCGCTTTCAACGCTTACTTTGGTTGATAATAAATTAGAGATGACAAGATGGGTGGGTTGAGTAACATGTCACTTTTTATTACAGACCGTTGACCCACAAACACTTTCTTGTCCATTATAATATTCTTTATAAATACTTAAAGTGGCGATAATATATCGATAGAAATTCTTGTCCATTATAATATTCTTTATAAATACTTAAAGTGGCGATAATATATCGATAGAAATCTTTGAATAAAACAATTTAGAAGGTTAAATGTTCTAAAAGTAGATGTTTGGTGACTTGCAACTATTTGACATGCTCCCCTTTATCTATTATTCATTTAACCAATTTTAGAACATTACCTCGATCAATTTATAATCTGTTAACGGGTCGAAAATGTCATCTCTATAAGAAGCTACCGTGGTTTTTTTTATTTAACATTTGTGTTTTGCAGCTTCTCTCTTAGCTCATGCAGAATCTTTAACTCCTCACTACCTAAGTGTGGAAGATGTGCATGCCCTTGGGTAAATTTTTTTGTTAGTTTTAGTAACTTATTAATGAACTAACGTGTAATTATGATTTCGAAAACAATTTTGGAACATTAGATCAGCAACACACAACAAAACATGACTTTATGACTAATCAAATGAACTTTTTGTCTTGTCTTTGTCTAGATTAAACAGAAACACACCTTTGAAACTATATTATTACTTATTAGTGACTTATGGTGATTTATATATCATGATAATACAATTGAAGTTTCAGCTTCTGAACACTTTTAGAGCACACATTTTATTTATAAACATCATATATTACTTGATTTATTGAGTTAAATCTTGTTTCTTAGGTTGTTCATTAGTCAATTGGAGAAACTACTTGCAAATCCAGAATCTGATATCCCCAGAGTTCAGGTAAAAAGATTACATATTTTGTTTGTGTTTATTAGGTAGTTCTAATGTCTTTTCATTTTCATACAACTGCAATCAGTTTACTGTTTCTTATTAATCATTATGGTGATATAGCTATATGTTATCAACCAAAAATCTGAAATCGACAAATAATGTTGCTGATAAAATTGTGTCTACATGTATGTCCAAAAATAATATATATGCTTTTTATAATTTTTCCTGTTTTTTATTTTTTGAAGTTTTAAAATCTTCTTTTGCAGGGTCCAGAAGTTACTTGTTTACAGTTAAGGAATTGGTAAGAAATCTTGTCCTATTTTCTTTTGAATACAATATCATCTTGTGGTAATCAAGAATCTTTTAAAGAAAAGATTTAACATGTTGAATACAATATCATCTTTCAGTAATTATCTAATCTCTTTTAAATAAAACGATTTAGGAGGTGCTATCCATTATTTCACTTTGAGTTACCTCGACCCTTATGACCTGTTTCCTTTACAACTATTTTATTTTCTATCATACGCGTTACACCCGTTTGAGATAAAACATAACCCAAATCAACCCATGCACATACCTCCCTTCATTTTCTTAAAAATTATTATTTTATACGTTAACAGGTTAAATAACCGTAAAGCCAAAGAGCCTGAAGCTGCCAAGGAGGCCCGAGCACAATCTGATGAGGACGATGGTCCCACTGAAAAACAAACTGGGCCAGGGCCCGACCCGATCTCTGAATCACCCGGGGGATTAGTTTTAAGAACCTATAGTGCCCAAACCACCCAAGATACAGTTGCAGTCCCCACGAGTCGTTTTAAGTACAAGTGTGGACAAAATGTTATCATTTTAGATGATAAAAAACAAGAGGTGGGGAAAGGAAAAATACACTTGGCCAGCGGTGCATGGTTTGGAAGGAATTTGAACGATTCAAGGCTATGCGTCGTGGACGTTAATGAGATAAAGGTGCCCAAAAGGACTGCGCTGCCACACCCAACTGTTGCGGGTACCACATTTGTTCAGGCAGAATATATTCTTGGTAGATTACGGGTATTGTGGGATTCAAGCAGACTCGAACTTATTGATCCAACAACAGATGCCCATATGACAGATTAGCATTTGTTCTTGGTATGTTATATTCCTTTCGCAGTGTTAGTATTTTATACAGAGGTGACAATTTCGACATGCTTACCTATGAATTTGTTGATTAATGTTATGTTTTTATTATTAGAGTTCAACTTTGAAAGATTAGCTAGAAAGGAAACAGGTCAAATGGGTTGAAAGTCACAAAGTGTATTTATGAACCTCTTAAATCATTTTCATGAAAAATTACATTATTATTGAAATAACATAACTATAATCATATTTGACTACATTGTTATTGAAATAACATAACTATAATCATATTTGACACTATCTATCTATAAAAAGTGAAATCTGGACAAAAAAATGTTTTTTTTTGTTTGTTTCGGGTAAAACCAAACATGACTTGTTGAAAATGATCTGTTTTGATAATCACCTAACCCATATGACTCGTTCATTTTGCCACCTCGAATTTTATGCATAAATAAAGGAGATGATTTTGACCCATTTACCTAAAATGGGCAAGTGGTCAAACTGGTAGATTTTAAGAACTCATAGGTCAAGTTAACTGATTTGTATGCTTTTCTAGACACATTCTAGAAGTTAATAGTTAAAGTCTGAAACTGCTGTTACTGCTTGGAAGAATCCATCTGCACAGATAATTATGGCTTGACTAAGTTTATTTCATCTTTGATTCTTCCCATCATAACTCCCTCAACTCTCAATTTCTTGATGTTGGAAATACTATTTATCTTTGTTTGTTTTTTTTCGGTGTTTTCTCAAATTTAATGTAAATATGTACGTGACATAGGGTTTAACTTAGTTTAAATCTCAGATTTTGACAAGAAGAGCAAGAAATTAGTAATGATTTTATTTTTACTAAGATTCACTTCAACTCTCGTATACGTGTGAATGTGTGCTATCAGGTACCCCACAAATTTAGAATCATAAGCAAAAAGTATATGTGTATTGACATTAGGACAAAATAAAGTTGATTCGGCCATTAACTTTAACTGAGTACGCTACAAGAAATATGTCGACTATTGAAAATGAAGAAGAAAAGATCGAGCATCCGAACGGACATAAACACTCATGATAAGAGGATTCAACCAAGAGGATAAGTAGCTTCATGTTTTTAGTGAAATACATCTCTAACATGTTGGTTCAAGTACCTAGTGTAACATATCGTGTCTGTAGATCTAATATGATGTGTCATAAGCCCGAGAGTTATGTTTTTCTCATAGGTGAAGATGAAGTATCTTTAGTGTATCAATGTGAACTCACTAACTATAAATCTTCTGTATCATATGAAGAATGATAAATGGATTAAAGCCATGAATCCAGAGATACAGTTCATGTAAGATAACCTAATCTGATATTTAATTGATTTTCCTTGTAATGAAAGTGCTCTTGAAAGTAAGTAGATTTTCAAGAATAAAACTGACATGAAGGATAACGTGAATATATTCAAAGCATAACTAGTTATAAATGGCTTTGTTTAAACTCAAGAAATTAATTATGAGAAAACATTCTAGCCTGTAGTCATGACTAGATTAATATGGATAATTGTCATTGATGCTTATTATGATTACCTGTTTATATATATTTTATAACTTATAAATTAAGTTTAATACACAAATAATGACATAAATATACAAACTTCTAAGAATAACAGATAACCCACATCAATAAACTTTTGGTCTATTTGTATTTAAACTGTGTAACCAGTTTCAAACGGATATACAAACTTTTAAGGTTCCCAAAACTAACAAAATTCCATTGACTCTAAGGAATTTATAACTCATATAACTTTGGAATATACAAGTTCACTCAAACGAGTCGAAGAGTATTTCACCAATCGCGTAGATTATACACGAGTATGTGACACGCGACTCTTTCCTATACACAGATACAACCTAGCAAAACGTCTTGAACATATAACATATTGATTCATGAACCTAAGCTCTTTCTATCTTACCACGAAGGGGCCTATGGTTCCTCAAAGAATCAAAATCAAAAGGAACCGCAAGAGACTTCATGCTAGCCTTCGCTCCATGAGCGATTAACATCATCGCAACCTTCGTGTGTCCAGCTTCCACAGCCCGATGAAGGGCTGTGTAGCCACTACCATCCACCAACCCAACCAAACCACCATGGTTCAGCAACAGCTGGACCCCGTCAATATGACCCTTAAATGCGGTCTTATGCAACGGGGTCCACCCATTTTGGTCCCTCCCATTCACCTTCGCGCCTTGCAACAAACACCTCTTCATCTCACCAACATCCCCCTTTCGCGCAGCGCGATGCAAATCATCGCCCAAACGCAACACATCGTATAGACCCGTATGTCCATTCTCAACTGCAAGATCAAACGCGGTCTTACCTTCGTTATCAACCGCATACTTCACATAGTTACACGAGTTCAACAACAGATCAACAGCTTCAAAGTGCCCATTAACTGCTGCGCAATGAACCGCAGTCCACCCGTTGCAATCGGCCACATCAGTATCACACCCTAATCCAATCAAGAACTCAAGAACCTCAACATAACCACAACTCGCAGCCACATGAACAGGCGTTTGACCTTCATGATCAACCAAATTCACATCAAGATCCAAAAACTCACACAAAACCTCCATAATATCCACGCGATTCGCCCCCGCGGCATCATGCAACAATCTATCACGTTCATGATCAACCACAACACCAGAATATTCAACCAAAACCCTAAGAATATCCACGTCACCAGCCTTAACAGCCAACGAGACCACCGATCCACTAGCAACAGCACCGGCGTTGAGCAGCTGCTCGACCACGTAACCACTACCCGCCACAACCGCGGGTCCCAACAACGAAGTAACCTCGGAGTCATCGCACCACATGATAGCTTTTGGTAGCATGAACATATTCTCCAACGTTTTGGACGTGATCAGAAACTCAATCACATGAAACCCCACAAACAATATAGGGAAAGTTGCATCTTTAAAGATATGTGGGCCCGGTTTGGAGAAAAGTCGCCGGAGATCCTCCGGCGAGGCTTTTCCGGTGGGGAGCATGGTTGACCGGACATAAACAACGTCGGGCGGGGTGGATAGAGGCGGTTTATGGAGCGGTTTCGATGTGGTTAGCGTGAAAGAAGCGGTGGCGAGTGGGGCGATTATGGATGAAGGTTGAGTGAAGGTGAAGATGGAAGGGTTTGTGGTGGTGAGTGAAACTGCAACAGGCATGGTGTGCATGAGGTTAGTTAATCGGAAAGTGGTGGTTGATTTGGTGCCGATGGTGAAGAAGAGATTAAGCTCTGTTACATCGGAGTTTACTAGTCTGTCCATTGCTGATGAAGCTTGTTGTTTGGAGTAATAATCTTATTATGGAGATGCTCCAGATGGATGGAGATTGGTCATGACATTGTTGCATATGGTTTTTAACTTATTATTATATGGGCTATATTTTATGTTAATTACTATTTTTTTAATTACTATTTTTTTAATTACTATTTTTTTAATTACTATTTTATGTAGAATATGATTATATGAAGGTGGTTGGAAGGTGTAGTGGAATCGGATGACTTGATAAAGTATTTGACCCGACTGAAAATCGGTGTTTGAAATGAAACTTTTCAAACATTGGGAGAGGGGACGACTTCGTTGAAAATAATTCTTTTCAATATAAAAGAAGTTTAAACTGTTATTAAACTAAGGTATACGGTAGATCTTAAATCTTAAACAAGAGAAAATACATTCTAACATCTGTCGTCTTTTATCATTATGGTTTTAGAAACTGCTTCTCCTGGTAGTAGTTTTCTTCTTTTTTTTCTGTTTTTTTTGTGTTGATAAGCAACTTCAGCCAAAGCAGTTTTTTTAAGTCTAATGTGTGCATGAATCCGCTCTTGACAGAAGTTGTTTTACTCGAGTTAATGGAGTAGAAACGGTAGTAATGGGAGCAGATGGAGATGGTAACCTCATACTGCTCCAAGCAAGAGTTGTTTATGACATTAACTAACAATTAAATTATTAGGAGTTTTTGGATTGTGAAGAAATTGCTCTTAGGGGGATTGGTATTACCATTAATCATATTATTCTGGTCAAATAACTATTTTCCAGACTATATCATCTTGCAAAGAATTTTTTTCTAATAGGAGGCTTAATAACAGACCAGTTATCAAACTAGTTGTCTTAATTACTTGTCTGTTGGTTAAATTGGTATGAAAAACTGAATGAATTTATAAATACTTTAAGAACTAAAATGAGTGTATGATAAATATAAAGGCTAAAAAAATATTAAATCAAAAATAGTTTATAATATATATATATATATATATATATATATATATTATATATATATATATATAATATAAAAAGATACATGGTTCAACTACTGAATCCGGTTCACCGGTTTAAATGAAGGCGATCCAGCAGTCTCAATTGAATAGGTTTTGTTATGATTCTAAAAAGTTGCTCTAACATATATGAACAAAATTCTTTGAATATGACTCGGATACTTATGTTGTCTATAGGTTGTAAAACGATGAGTTCTACCCGTCATTAATCATTCTACGTCATCCTAACGACATATCAACACCCTCCTCCATCTTTCACCATATTTTTCAACAATGATAATACCTAGGTGATAAATCGGAAAGAGAAGTTGAATGTGTAATAAATTTATTGCCATGCCATCATGTCGAGCGAGGAGACCAACAACGGGCCGTACACCTCAGCATGTTGTATCCCGCGTTACAGTTCTTCCATTTCAGCCATAAAAGGGGTCCGAGCGAGTATACTCGATGCTCTTTACGTTTAACCCTAGATCACTTGAGTCTTGAAGGGCTTAATGGGACAATGTGACAAATATAGAGGAGCAAATGGAAAAGAAATCAGTCCACTGTGCAATTTGCGTATGCAGTTGGAAAAGGTTGCAAGTTAAGACAAATAATTAATTTGTTATCATATGCAACATTGTATATTTTATTTCGGTATCAATATTCAAGTATAATAGTTGAAAATAATAACAATTAACGACCCACGCCAAGAAGCATTTCCTTTATTTTAAATCTTAATGATTCCAAGTCAATCGTCATCAATATTTTTAATCGGAAAAGGACTAATGGTATACCCCACCTTTATTTGTATTTCAACTTATGGTACTAAATATCATGTTGAATTATTATTCTTTATATTTTTTTTAAATTTAACTGTTTATTATTATTATTATTATTATTATTATATTATTATTATTATTATTATATATTATTATTATTATTATTATTATTATTAGTATTATTCCTATGGTTGTTGTTGTTATTATTATTATTATTATATAATATTTTATATTGTGTGTAATAAAACAATCATATATTTTAATTAGCTAAGATTGTATTGAATTTTTTATTTCCGTAAGTTGTTAGAAAAACCATTTATTTTTTTACTAATTTACAAAAAAGTTAAATAAATAAGTTCTACAAATTTTATATATTCATTTTTGGAAATCACTTACATAGATGGTGTATATGATAGGTTAGGTTGCAATTTTGTCTCAACTTACCAGAATTACATCACGATTTCTACTGTTTAGTCACGAGTAAACAAATTTGGTTTTTTAGTGGTTGAGACGTAAGAGTTAAACAGAGATATATTGGAATAAAAACATATGATATATGTGTCTTCTTCAGATGTGTATTTTATGCTCTTGTACGTATAAAAATATCATCAATGCAGAGAGCAAATATCATCCACGGTGATGATATTCTCAATGTCTTTGAAAATTAAACATGCTTGAAAGTAAGTGATGATTAGTACACTATTAACGACACAAAGAAGGAGACGGGGAAGAGGGTTTAGTAACTTAAATATATTTTTTTTGTTATTTTAAAAAAATAACCCCAAACATTCACTTTGATGACATAACATATTACTCATGAATAAATACTCAGATCACGAACCTAATATTATTTTAGAAGTTAAAACCAATAAATCAACAAACTTAGGCTTAGACCTAACATGTGCGCTTTTGCTTCCATGGTGAGAATGGGTCACTGCCTATCGGCGGGGCTGCACTAGAAATAGCCTCTTCGGGAGCCCTCCAAGGGTTTTAAACAACTAACTCAGAATTTATACGAACATAATGAATCCTATAGTTTAATTAAACATATCCTGGCACAAGGAGGTAATGATAATTTATGACAATACCAAGGTCAAGAAAGTCTAGTAATAAAATAAGTACAGTTTAAATCCTTGAGCGGTAATATATCGGAGGGCAAGTCTGATGACAACACACAATTATCTCTTGTTGTGCACATTTATTTGTAAAGAGAAACACTAAAAATACCTTGACGCATTGTCTTGTGATGATTATTCAATCATGATCCTAGGTTAGGCAGAACGAACAATGGAAATCTGATTGTTTAATTAAAAATTAGTAAAACATTTTAATGGTCCCTGCCCACACTAACACAATATGATTTCGGCTCAATATTCTGAACGTCAAATGTGGAGGAATTTCTCCAAGATCAACTTCTCAAATGAACTATGTCCTTTTAGATCATGAAAGCTTGAGGCAATTAATAGGTTTTTGATTCCGAGTACAGTTAGTTCATCTCACGGGAATTTAAAGAAAGACACTTCAAGATTTTGGACAGGAAAAGAGTTTTGCCATCATACTATGTAGAAGACATTTCAAGATTTAGGGTGCTCTCAAAGAAATATGTAAGGTTCCTGTAACACCCGGTTATTTTTCTAAAAGACAAGAAAATTAAAAATAAAAAAAAGAAAAGCTATAGGTCCAAGTGGATGGACCAAAAGTGTCCAAAAGAATAAAACTTTAGAAAAGTTGGTGATAAATGTGGTATGGCCGCCCATCATCTTTTCTACACCCAATTCTCGGTCACTTTAGAGAGAGAAACAAGGGAAGAAGAGCAGAACTCGGTTTTGAAGAAGAAGAACAGAAGAGGTCGAATTCAAGGTAAGAATTCGTGGTTTTTACATGTTTATGATGGGTTTTATCCCGGTTATGTGTTTGTATGCTTATGGGCTGTGTTTGTGCTCGGGTGTGTGTGTTTTTGGTGTTATTTCTAGGTGTGTTGAACTCTTTGCAATCGGGTTAAAAGGAAGAACACCCAAGTTGCACCAGGTGAGTTCTAGACCCCGATTTTACATGTTTTGAAACATATTTGGGGCTGAAAACGTATTAAAATGATTTTTACAAAGTTATGAATAGCCATGCGCTTAGAATAGCCACATTATGCTTAGAATCGATGGGTTTGATGATTAGGATTGAAAATATCCTAGAAACATGTTTACAGAATGCTCATGCGCCTAGATAAGTGTTCATACGTCTAAAAATGCCTTAGAAAGAATTAAGTGTAAGTCATGCGCCTAAACAGTAACCCATGCGCCCAAAATTTGCCTTAGAAATGTTTAAGTTCTGCTCACACGCCTGAACAGTGGTCCATGCGCCTAGAAATGTAAGTCGGATGACTAAGGGTAGGGACATGTGCCCGAATAGTGCCCATGCGCCCAAGTGGCCCATGCGCCTAAGTGTTCATGCGCCCGAATAGTGCCCATGCACCCAAGTGGCCCATGCGCCTAAGTGTTCATGCGCCCGAATAGTGCCCATGCGCCCAAGTGGCCCATGCGCCTAAGTGTTCATGCGTCCGAATAGTACCCATGCGCCTAGATTGGGCTGGAATTTACTAAGTGTTCAGACGTCCAGAAGTCCCCATGCGCCTAAAAGTGGCCCATGCGCCTGAAAGTGGCCCATGCCCCTAAGTGTTCCCCATGCGCCTAAATAGTGTCCATGTGCTTGCATAGTGTCCATGCGCCCAGGACTTAGAATATTTTTCTGATTTTTGGGGAAAATGTGTAAAGTAGGCTTTGACTTGAGAAATTCCCGGGGGACTATAAGTTTACTTTTGGGGTCGTAGATGGTATGATGGGTATGTATGTATGATGATGATGATGATGATGCATGAATATGCATATGTATGTTATATATGTATGATGCCCTGTGATGCTGTATGTATGGTATGTTATGTTATGTTCCTATGATGATGAATGTTTATCTTTCCATGGCTTTACGTGTTATGTTAATGAATGAACCGAAAGTATTATGCAACATAAAGTGAAAGATAATGAAGAGGAACATGATGAATGAATGAATGCATTAACAAACGAATGAACGTAAAAAGTCTTGCAAGCAAATGTATGGAGGTTCACACCCAATGAAGGGTGTTAGCTCAACTGTGTGCGGGTTAGCTACCTCAGAAGGATGCACACTGGGGTCCAATCCTTGTGATTGACCACACGTATGGGATCCTTGCCGCTTGCCCTAGGTACTGGAGTCAGCTTCGTGTACAGTGTTCGGGGTCTATAAAAGACCTCAGGCCTAGTAACCAACTTCGTGCACAATGTTCGGGGTATAGCCTATGGCATTGATCCGAAATAAAACGAAAAGATGAACGGTGAATGTACTTGCCTTAGGTACTAGAGCCAGCTTCGTGCACAATGTTCGGGGTCTATGATAGACCTCAGGCCCAGTAACCAGCTTCGTGCACAATGTTCGGGGTATTGTACATGTCACAAGATGTAATGAATGAACGATGGCTAATGAACGTAATGGAAGATAATAATGATATTATCTGTATGTACGTATGATGTATGATCACGAACGAATGAAACGTATAGTTTGGGTTTTGAAAAGAAATAAATAACGATTTTATGTATGTTTTATTATAAAACTAGAACTCACTCAGCAACGCTGACTTTTATACGTTTTCAGTTGGCAGGTAAACGTTGCTGGGGATGGCACGAGGCGGCTGCTTAGCTCTTTTGGATGGCATCCATTTAATTAAGACTTTTGTGATGTAATACAACGATATAATTTTGTAACCAACAAATGATGCATTATTTTGCAAAAGTTTTTAGGATGAAATGAAATGCCATTTGTTTTAAGTTTTCCGCTGCAATGTTTTGATGTATAAATGAAATGTATATGTTTTACATGCGATGAATCACTAGCTGTAAGCGTCCCAGGAACGGGGCCTTACAAGTAGGGATGGGAGAAACTGGAATGGGAACGGTTCGGGCGTGGTAGAGCCGCTCCAAACAATAAGGCGGTGAGGGTAGGTGACCGACGTGTGGTCACAGCTAGTTCTGGGTTGGAGAAGTGTGGCAAGTGCGGGAAGGAGCACAGTGGTGAGTGTAGATGGGGTTCGAATGTTTGTGCCAAGTGTGGGAAGTCTGGCCATATGGCTAGAGATTGTGGAGACATGAAGTGTTTCAATTGCGGGGGAAGTGGTCACATGAGCAGGGAGTGTAAGAAGCCAAGGGCCGAGAGTTCCGGGGTGAAGAAGGCCGGAGGAGAAGGGCAGAAGGCAAGCGCCCGAGCTTTCACGATGATTCGGGAGGAGGCTAGGACAGATCCTGACATGGTGTCAGGTATGTTTCTAGTAAACCAAACTCTTGTATCTGTGTTGTTTGATTCTGGTGCTAGTAGGAGTTTCATTTCTGCTCCCTTTGGTGCTAAGTTTCCCAATAAGAGTAGATGTATTGGTGAGCCATTTGATGTAGAAACTGCTATTGGTAAGTCCACTAGAATTATGGAGGTGATAGAGGACTGTGCCATAGAACTAGAAGGCCATTGGTTTGCTGCTAGGTTACATGTGATACCCCTTGGTGGATTTGATGTAGTACTAAGGATGGACTGGTTAGCAACCTATGAGGCAAATATCGTGTGTCGCAAGAAGATGATCCGATTGACAACGCCTGACGGAAATGAGGTGACGGATTATGGTGATCGCGTCACGAGAATCCCGAGGGTGATTTCGATGGCGGTGGCGGGAAAGTGCATGAGACGTGGATGTAGTGCCTACTTGGAATACATAAAAGATGTGGATGCGTCAGTGCTGCAATTATCCGAAGTACCAGTGGTGCGTGACTTTCCGGACGTATTCCCGGAAGACTTACCCGGTGTGCCACCAGATCGCGAGGTTGAGTTCCAAATTGACTTGATACCCGATGCTCAACCTGTTGCCAAGGCACCGTACCGGTTGGATCCGACTGAGATGAAAGAGTTAATGGATCAGTTGCAAGAACTGCTGTATAAGGGGTTCATTAGACCGAGTATCTCTCCATGGGGTGCTCTGGTATTATTTGTGAAGAAGAAAGACGGTAGTATGAGGATGTGTATTGACTACCGAGAGTTGAACAAGTTGGCGGTGAAGAACCGATACCCCCTACCAAGAATAGACGATCTGTTTGATAAGCTCCAAGGTGCCAGTTGGCTTTCGAGGATAGATCTCCGATTTGGTTACCATCAACTAAAAGTGAAGGAGCAGGACATTCCTAAAACAGCTTTTCGCATGCGCTACGGTCACTATGAGTTCCTCGTTATGTCGTTTGGATTGACCAATGCGCCAGCTGCTTTTATGGATCTGATGAATCGAGTGTGTCGGCCAATGTTAGATAAATCGGTGATTGTGTTCATTGACGATATCCTGATTTATCCGAAGAGTGAGATTGAGCATGCCGGTCATATTCGGGAGGTTTTGGAGACGTTAAGAAGGGAGAAGTTGTATGCAAAATTCTCCAAGTGCACGTTTTGGTTACGCGAAGTTCAGTTCTTGGGTCATGTGGTGAATCCCGATGGGATTATGGTGGACCCGGCTAAGGTAGAGGCGGTGACGCAATGGAAGTCTCCAAAGACGCCATCCGAGATTCGTAGTTTCTTGAGTTTGGCGGGCTACTATAGGAGATTTATCCAAGACTTCTCTAAGATTGTTTCTCCACTGACTAATTTGACCTGGAAGGATGTAAAGTATGTATGGGGTCAGGCTCAGGAGAAGGCATTCGAGGAGTTGAAGGCGAGGTTGACTCAAGCTCCTGTCTTGTTGTTACCCGATGGAAGGGAAGATTTGGTGGTGTATTCAGACGCTTCTTACTCAGGGTTGGGGTGTGTGTTAATGCAAAGAGGAAAAGTTATAGCCTACGCATCCCGACAGTTGAAGGTTCATGAGGTCAACTACCCTAATCATGACTTGGAACTAGTGGTCGTGGTCTTTGCACTAAAGATTTAGAGGCACTATCTGTATGGAACGAAGTGCACCATCTTCACCGATCACAAGAGCTTAAAGTACTTCTTTGAGCAGAAGGACCTGAATATGAGGCAGAGATGATGGTTGGAGCTTATAAAGGATTATGATTGTGAGATCCATTACCATCCGGGCAAAGCCAACGTGGTGGCCGATGCTCTTAGCCGGAAGGAGAGGCCCAAGCCAATTCAGGTGAAAGCATACCAACTAATCATGACCTCTGATGTAATGAAGCATGTCAAGGAGTTTCAGGATGAGGCATTAAGAGAAGATCATCTAAACTCTGAAAGAATGAAAGGTCTGGTTGGGGAATTGAGTGAAGACACACTTGGTGTTAAAACTCAATTTGGAGGGGCGTGGATTCCTTGTTTCGGGAATCTACGTGAGAAGATTATGGACGAAGCTCACAAGACCCGAAACTCTATCCATCCCGGTGCCACAAAGATGTACCAAGACATGAAGAAGGATTATTGGTGGTTGGGTATGAAGCGTGACGTGGTGGAGTATGTGAGCAAATGCCTTACTTGTTTACAAGTGAAGGCGGAACATCAAAAGCCGTATGGGAAGATCCAACCTTTGGATATACTGGAATGGAAGTGGGAGCACATCACCATGGATTTCATTACGAAGCTGCCGCGTACTCCGAAAGGATACGATGCCATATGGGTGATTGTTGACCGCTTGACGAAGAGTGCGCACTTCCTACCGATCCGCGAGACATATTCATCCGAGAGGTTGGCTGACTTGTTCATCAAGGAGATTGTAACTCGTCATGGTGTGTCGGTGTCTATTATGTCGGATCGTGACACCCGGTTTACATCTAAATTTTGGAAGAAATTCCACGATGCCATAGGGACGAGGTTACATATTAGCACGGCTTATCACCCCAAACTGATGGTCAGTCAGAAAGGACCATTCAGACATTGGAAGACATGCTTCGGGCATGTGTGATTGACTTTGGAGGAAGTTGGGACGACCACTTACCGTTAGCTGAATTCTCGTACAACAATAGTTATCATGCCAGCATTGGTATGCCACCATACGAGATGCTATACGGTAGGCGATGCAAAACACCCGTTTGTTGGGGTGATATTGGTCAAAATGAATTGGGGAGCGTCGAAGTAATCGAGGCTACGACGGAGAAGCTTGAGAAGATTAAAGCCTTCATGAAGGCAGCTAAAGATAGACAGAAGTCGTATGCCGATAAACAACGCAGACTGATCGAGTTCCAGGTGGGTGACCGAGTTATGTTGAAGGTCACCTTGGAAGGGAATTATCAGATTCAGGAAGCGGGGCAAGTTGAGCCTAAGATATATAGGCCATTTCCGAATCATTGCTCGAGTAGGAGAGGTGGCCTATAGGTTGGAATTACCAGATGACTTAAGTGTGATTCACCTGACATTCCCTGTGTCTCATCTGAGAAAGTGTATAGCTGATGAAGACATGATTGTTCCACTGGAGGATATCAAAGTAGATGAAATGCTCAATTATGTGGAGCAACCAGTGGCAATCATCGATCATAAAGAGAAGAGGCTGTGAAATAAAGTGGTTCCTCTTGTGCGTGTACAGTGGAAGCACAGGAAGGGATCCGAGTCTACATGGGAGACTGAGGAGGAGATGAGGCAGCATTATCCTTATATGTTCGAGGAATAACAGGTTTCGGGGACGAAACCTATATAAGGGGGGTGGACTTGTAACACCCAGTTATTTTTCTAAAAGACAAGGAAGTTAAGAATAAAAGAAAGAAAAGCTATAAGGTCCAAGTGGAGGGACCAAAAGTGTCCAAAAGGACAAAACTTTAGAAAAGTTGGTGATAAAGGTGGCATGGCCGCCCATCACCTTTTCTACACCCAATTCTCGGTCACTTTAGAGAGAGAAATAAAGGAAGAAGAGCAGAACTCAGTTTTGAAGAAGAAGAACAGAAGAGGTCGAATTCAAGGTAAGAATTCATGGTTTTTACATGTTTATGATGGGTTTTATCCCGGTTATGTGTTTGCATGCTTATGGGCTATGTTTGTGCTCGGGTGTGTGTGTTTTTGGTGTTATTTTGTGTTGAACTCTTTGCAAGCGGGTTGAAAGGAAGAACACCCAAGTTGCACCAGGTGAGTTCTAGACCCCGGTTTTTATATGTTTTGAAACATATTTGAGGCTGAAAACGTATTAAAATGATTTTTACAAAATGTATGTGCATACCCGTATGTAATGTGAATGTTGAATGTTAGTTCTGGATGGTTTATAGGCTACTAATGTTTAGAATACCACATTATGCTTAAAATCAATGGGTTTGATGATTAGGATTGAAAATATCCTAGAAACATGTTTACAGAATGCTCATGCGCCTAGATAAGTGTTCATACGTCTGAAACTACCTTAGAGATAATTAAGTGTAAGTCATGCGCCTAAACAGTAACCCATGCGCCCAAAATTTTCCTTTGAAATGTTTAAGTTCTACTCATATGCCTGAACAGTGGTCCATGCGTCTAGAAATGTAAGTTGGATGACTAAGGGTAGGGCCATGCGCCCGAATAGTGCCCATGCGCCCAAGTGGCCCATGCGCCTAAGTGTTCATGCGCCCGAATAGTGCCCATGCGCCTAAGTGGCCCATGCGCCTAAGTGTTCATGCGCCCGAATAGTGCCCATGCGCCCAAGTGGCCCATGCGCCTAAGTGTTCATGCGTCCGAATAGTACCCATGTGCCTAGATTGGGCTGGAATTTACTAAGTGTTCAGTCGTCTAGAAGTCCCCATGCGCCTGAAAGTGGCCCATGCACCTGAAAGTGGCCCATGCGCCTAAGTGTTCCCCATGCGCCTGAATAGTGTCCATGCGCCCAGGACTTAGAATATTTTTCTGATTTTTGGGGAAAATGTGTAAAGTAGGCTTTGACTTGGGAAATTCCGAGGGACTATAAGTTGACTTTTGGGGTCGTAGATGGTATGATGGGTATGTATGATGATGATGATGATGATGATTTTGATGTTGCATGAATATGCATGATGTATGTTATGTATGTATGATGCCCTGTGATGATGTATGTATGGTATGTTATGTTATGTTATGTTCCTATGATGATGAATGTTTATCTTTCCATGGCTTTACGTGTTATGTTAATGAATGAACCGAAAGTATTATGCAACGTAAAGTGAAAGATAATGAAAGAGAAACATGATGAATGAATGCATGCATTAACGAATGAATGAACGTAAAAAGTCTTGCAAGCAAATGTATGGAGGTTCACACCCAATGAAGGGTGTTAGCTCAACTGTGTGCGGGTTAGCTACCCCAGAAGGATGCACACTAGGGTCCAATCCTTGTGATTGACCACACGTATGGGATCCTTGCCGCTTGCCCAAGGTATTGGAGTCAGCTTCGTGCACAATGTTCGGGGTCTATAAAAGACCTCAGGCCCAGTAACCAGCTTTGTGAACAATGTTCGGGGTATAGCCTATGGCATTGATCCGAAATAAAACGAAAAGATGAACGGTGAATGTACTTGCCTCAGGTACTGGAGCCAGCTTTGTGCACAATGTTCGGGGTCTATGATAGACCTCAGGCCCAGTAACCAGCTTCGTGCACAATGTTCGGGGTATTGTACATGTCACAAGATGTAATGAATGAACGATGGCTAATGAACGTAATGGAAGATAATAATGATATTATCTGTATGTACGTATGATGTATGATCACGAACGAATGAAACGTATAGTTTGGGTTTTGAAAAGAAATAAATAACGATTTTATGTATGTTTTATTATAAAGGTAGAACTCACTCAGCAATGCTGACTTTTATACGTTTTCAGTTGGCAGGTAAACGTTGCTGGGGATGGCACGAGGCGGCTGCTTAGCTCTTTTGGATGGCATCCATTTAATTAAGGCTTTTGTGATGTAATACAACGATATAATTTTGTAACCAACAAATGATGCATTATTTTGCAAAAGTTTTTAGGATGAAATGAAATGCTATTAGTTTTATGTTTTCCGCTGCAATGTTTTGATGTATAAATGAAATGTATATGTTTTACGTGCGATGAATCACCAGCTGTAAGCGTCCCGGGAATGGGGCCTTATAGTTCCGTTCTCGGGAAACCTCACAGTTGGTTAATCATAGCATAAATCATTTTTAATAGCTAAAACATTACAGCGGAATTAAATAGACATTCATTAAAACTTGGAAACCAAATTTTACCCATACATTTGTCCTTCAATTGTAAATAGAATATAGTACTTGTTCTTAAATTATAATAAAAGATTTTATAATCAGAAGTGCCATCCACTGCCATCCAAGTAGCTTCCCACATTGTGCATCCACTGCCATCCAAGTAGCTTCCCACATTGTGCCATCCCCAGCAGCATCATTTACCTGCCAACTATTATGCATAAAAGTCAACTTTATTGAGGTTTTAGGTAAATAAGAAAATATAACTTTATCATTCATATAATGACCACACATACAACATAATACATAACATTCCCTGCATCACAGTAACCATGTTCATTATCTTTCATTATTTTATTCTCTTTCATTTTCATCATAAATGAGATTGCACAAAGCAAGAGCTCCATGTTGATCGACAACAAATGTCGATCTCTGCCGGTACACATCATCATGGTAGCTAACCCCCGACAGTTGATCCACACTACAAGGCACATAGCTCGCTCATGAATACGAATCAATCATCATACATCAGACTCACGTAAGTGAAGTCTATCATAGTGCTTGCAAGACTTTTCATCATCAAACGGGCCCAGGGATAACATTCATTACGTTTCACTTTTCATTAATATCGTCTTTCACTTTATTATATAATACTTAACTTAATAAGTACACGACAAGCCAAGTACTAGTCATCATAAAACATAACCGACCCTCCGCGTGACGTGGGGGTTCGGGGGCGGCAGCCCCTAACAACGGGGTCCTAGGGGCAGCAGTCCCTAGTAGGGTCCAAAATTTTTTTTATTTCTAAACAGTTATATAACACATTTCCTTATAGAAAAATCGATCTTCTTGTTAAAACCTCATAATATCTCGGTCATTTAAAAATGTGTATTTAGTATGCATAATAATCCCAAAACATGGAAAAAAACTTACAAATAAGGGTATCTAGAACTCACCTGGATACCGAGAGTAATCTCTAAACTAAGCTTACTAGGCTACGACCACACTACACAGCCTGCAAATAAGTTAACACTTAAAGGGGTTAATTTCTGGCTAAATTCGCTACTAACTTCACTGCCAGATAAGCAGTTTTGCTGACAGTTTCGTTGAGAGTTTCGCTGCTAGATTTGCTGTCAGTTTCACTGCCAGTCTCGCTAACAGTTTCACTGCCAGTTTCGCATGGCAGTTTCGCCCAACTTTCGTTGAAATTCCATGGCTGCGAAATTATCTGCGAAACTATAGTTTCGCAGAAAACCACAGTTTCATAGCTTGAATATGCAATTTCGCCAGATGCATAGACATTTTCGCAGATCGCATACAAATTACGAACCAGTCCGTTTTTAACCCAAAATCGCAACTTTTTACGTCTAATCTCTTAGTTTATCATCCATGAGGCTATATCTAAGCTTTTTACATGTTTTCATACGTAAAAATGTGACCTTTATGCAATTCTTTGCAACTTTTCAAAACCCAAAACCCTAGACTCTGGGTTTGACCTAAAGAAGGGTTTTAAGGCCGATTCTTACCTAGATTTTTTTCTCCTTTCTTATGGTTTGATGCTCCAACACCCAGATCTTCAATCCCTTAGCATTTGAAGCTCCAAATCTTGAGTTTTCTTCACTTTCTCTCTCTATTTTCTCTCTCTATGAATTTGGGAGCTAGGGTTCAAGTGAGGAAGATGGTAGCTGATTAGGTGGGTTTGAAGGTTGATTATTGACTTAGTTTAGCTTGGTAGTGGTGGAGTCAAGTGGGGGAGTTTCTAGTTTGTCTTTAGTATCGGAGTTAATGTTAGGTGGTGGTTATGTGGACGGAATCCTGCAGGACCGTTTAAGGGGTGGTCAATACACTTACTCTCACAATGAGAAGAGTGTTTAGAACACTTAACAAATTAAATAGGGAACCAGTACTTGATTATGATACTATGAACACAAGTAAACAAGAGATAGAAACTTAAGAACAACAAAGATGTTTGGTCTTTAAGATTGCAGCATATTGCTTCTCAAGTTCTATTACAAGTGATATAAAGCATAAGAAATAAGTTTCAAGGACTTGAAATACTTTATATTGCATCCTCCAGCCGGCCATACTTGGAATACCAGCTAGATACATTTGATCTAGACAACAAAATCAACGTAGAGTCAAAAGGCAGATCTACCTTTCGACTAGTGACTATGACATGTCATAGCACACATCCTAATATATTACAAAAAGGATGAAAGTACATAAATTAGAAATTTACAGACTCAAGACCTTAATGTATAATTAAAAAAAGAATGGACTATTAACCAAATTGTATAAGTTGGTGAGTTATTAGAGTCGCAGCAAAAAGTTGGTCAACTTTATGAAAAGTACATCAGAGAGAGCATGTTCTTCAAAGTATTTGAAGGAAATCTATCTTCACTTTATAGGCTTCGAAAGTCTTTGTCTTTGAAGCTTCATAAGACTTCACTTTTGGCTTCGAAAGATTTTACACTTAGAGTATTTCTAAGCAGGGTGTAAAACTTCCGAAGCAACTTCTACTTTGCACTGAGTGCATGTATGCAGGAAAGACACTTGGTCTGTTTTGAGTGCATTAGCCTTTAGCCTTTTAATAAGCCTTACAAAATCCGTCTAGGATGACGCTAATAAAACACAGAAGTGTCATCAGAATTTGACAGTCCTCATCATAATCATCATCATTCCTTTCTTCATCAATTGGTCAAGATCACTCAGACTTTCAAAGTACATTCTCATATAGAAAAGATCATGTAGAGGTAGGTTAAGCATATCTGCTAGAAGTAGACATCTTGACCACCTTGATCTCTTGTGACATATCATCTGTCTAGATTAGCAACAAAGGTTTAGGACAGGATGGGTCTTCCTGATGCAAGATGCTCTACTTGAGTTGGTTGAGCCACCTCTTCATGCACTTCCTCAGAATGATCTGACTTATCCTGAGGATTGGGGGTGGATGCCTTATATTTCTTCTTATTCTTCTTCTCTGAAGTAGATCTAACAACCATCCTTTTCGTCCTCTTTGGAAACTTTAACTGATAAGATTGGCCTTTAGCACCAGATTGTTTTGTATTGTCTTTCTCAGTTGGGTCCTCTTCCCTCATAGGTTCAAAAGGAGAAGGAGTTGGACCCTGCTATGTTTCAGAAGATGAAGTTTGCTGAGGTTCAACAAGTGGTTCATGTTGCGTTGTCTCAAATTGTTCAACCTTAACCTCTACTTCCGAAGGAGCTTGACTTGGTGGAGAATGCAAGTCAACCAGCTCTCCCTTTCTTATCTTCTGCTTGATCACCCTAATATGCTCATCCATGATGCATAAAAACATTGGACCAAGCCTCCTTCCGCTTAATCCATACAACTTCAGAAGCTTATCATCCTCTGCCTATCAATAGACTTCTTTTGACTATTTTGGATAATGGCTCTTGACTTTGCTGATTCTTCCCTCATCTTCCTCTTAGCAGCATTTTGCTCCTTTTGAACTTGTAGCTCAAGCTACTTGAGGTATTCAAACTCAATGTACTCATATGATAAGGGAAGAAGTAAAGCTGCCTGATAGAGACTTATGGTATTCAGGTGGTTGATCATATTTTGTCTTTTAGTTCTTTGTCTACCTAAGGTTATGGAGTTGCCACAACCTCTCGTGCAGGACTTTCTTGAACTGGGGAGAGGGTAGGAGCATGTTTGTAAAGCCTTTTCTACCTTCTTTCTTCCTTAATCTTAAGGAGCAACTCTGCATCCTCTGCCTCCTTTCTTTCCTTAGACACTTACATGTCTGTCTATTCATTCAATTCATCTAAGGGGAGAGAGATGATCTCATCTATATCATAGTTCTTGGTCTGCAAGTAGTTAATCCTGACTTCCTTTAACTCATCATTCTAAGTGTTTGGTCTAGGAGCAACCCTGATTGCAGCTTCCATGAAGCCTGAGGACCCAGTGGAACTTTCTCCCCTTAGCTTCCTCTTCCTCTCTCTTTTTTCTCCTCCTCAATCTCCTTAGGAGTCATTATCCTTTTCCCTTTGTCACCCATATACCTTTATGACTCAAGGTGGAGAGAGCTTTGACCTTTATTATCTGAAGTAGCAGTCAAACTCTGGCCAGAGAGAAGCTGTAATACACCTTTACCAGCAGGTGTTTTTCACTAAGGAAATAAGATGTTGAAGATGTTGATTATGTGACAGTGCTTACAAGTTCTATTACTAGGCCTTCAGTCAATGTTTCCCCTTTGAAGCTAATCTTAGGGTCCACCTCAACATCCAGTTGACCAATGATATTGCCTGCTCGCATTTGTCTCTTTGCTTTGAACACTTTAGCAATCCAATCTTGTATCCTTGCAGCCATTCTTTCAGCTTGCATGTGATGAGTTAGATTGGCAAGTGGAATATTGACAAGATCAAGACCTTTATAGTAGTTCAAGGTCTGAAAATTAAAGATCTCTTGTTGCCCTTGAAGTTTATATAGTATGAGGGCTCTTCTTTCAAAATCATACCTCCATCCTAGTATGTAGTTTGAAGCTCCTTGGGGTGGGGATGACATTGCCCTTGGAATCCCCTCCTCAAATAAACTCTAAATAAGTGAATCCACGTTAATATGAACTTGAGGTGGTTGCTGAATATGGACAACTACAAGTGAGGATGGTGAGTCCTCAATGTCCATACTCTGTGAAGAATTTCTAGGTTCTTTGATTGCTGAGACTTTCTCCCTCATTTTGGTAGCATCACCCACTTGCATTTATGAGCTAGGAGTTAGGTTTATCACATCCATAGGTTCTTGTGTTCCTGGATGAGCTCTCCTTAAGGGTCTCCCAGCTAGTTTTTCCTTGAGATAAAAAATTTCAAGTTGCTAATCATTGACTCTATTTGTAAGGTAGCCACCTAAGATTCCAAGTGACTAACCTTAGAGACTAAATAGGAGCATGTTCCCCTAATCTTCATTAGAAGAATCATAAGGGGATGAGAGAATTGAAACAAAGTCTTCTCTCTCACCACCACATATTGTTCTTGGCTGTTGGATTTCCCCTGCTCACTAACAACTTCAGGTGAAGTGTCAATAGGCTGAGTTTCCATAGTTGAGGTCTTAATGATGTAACACTTGCATAAATGAGAGCCTATTCCATATGGATCTCCTAAACAGGTTCAAGAAGATTTACCTTAGTGATGAGTGAATGATGTGGGCTAGACAAGGGAGAGGTAGGAGAACTTATCTCTCTTTGAGTAGCGGAGGAGTGGAGAGACTCATGATACACACTGAATCCCATGTCTTCATTATCATATAATTTTAGGTTAGGGATTGGTTGATTAAGATTAACAAGTTGGGGATGGTAACTATCCCCTGAAGGTTGTTCACTAGAGTCTTAAGACTCGGAGTGTAGGCATTGGGCCGTTTAGGTAATGAGCTCATCAGGCTGAGCATGAGGAACCTCAACACTGATTGTTTGTAAGACAGGAGTGGTTTGCTCCTCTAGAGAGGGAGCTCCAATGTCCACTTCCTCTTGTATGGATTGTGACATAGGAGCCTGTATAAGTTCAATACCATGAGCAGGGGTTCGTTTGGATTTTTGTTGGTAGGTGAGAAGTATTTGTGGCTGCATTGGTGGTTGAGAAGTGAAAGGTATGGGTTCAACACTAGCTTGGACCGCTAGGTTGTCACCTTAAGCAATGAGCTTTAATATTTTGGGACAATGGTTGTTTCTACCCCAAAGAAACCAACAATTGACTTACTCATTGTCTTAGAGATGTCAGGCTTCATCAGTCCCAATTTAAGAATATTACTTGTTCCTCTCAACTATGAGCCCAGTTCATAGTTGAGAATGTGTTGAACATATCTAGGGAATATATAATATTCTAAGGAGTCTAAATTAGCAAGTAAATTGGTATACACAATTTGTGAATACCTAAATTTGACCCCCTAGACCATTTCATGAACTATGAAGGAGAGATCTTTAGGAATCTGATCCTATTCATCATGCTTGTTGGATAAGTTGTGGATGACCACATGAAGCGGGTACTTCCACTAGGATAAGACCTTTCCTTCCTGAAGGTCTTTATAGAGAAATCTCTTTCATAACCCATCTGCTCAAAAGAATGATTTGCAGCCTCTTTGGGAAAGAACAATTTATCTTCTTCATCATCCAACTAAAGGTGAGTGTTGATGATGGCTGGAGTGATGAAGATTTTCCTCCCCCTGCACTGTGGCAGACAGTGCCTTCTCCCCATCCATAATGACCTCTTGACAAGTCTTCCAATATTCCAAAAGCTAATCCTCATATAAAGGAGTATTAATGGTAAGGGAGGTGAAGTAGTTAGATAGTACAAGAAAACATCAGACTTTGAAAAGCTAGAATCATTCTCAGAGTCCAACAGGGAAACCTAATTGGGCTGCATGTGGAGTTTCATGGAGAAATCAGGGTTTTTTCTATGGTTGAGGTTGGCCATTTAAGAAAGCTTAAGGTGAAAGAAGATAAAAACAAAGGCGGTTTTTAGTGAATTAAGGTTAAGGAGTGGTTGCAAATGAGGAAGATAGTGAAAGAGGAGAACTTTTTGGTTTATTTGAGACAAAGTTAATGAAAGAGATTAAACTTTAAAATCCTGATGTCGGTTCCACCTCTGAAAAAGTGCCCAAAAAGGTAGTTATCTTGGAGTCAAAAATCTTCCAAAGGTATTTTGTCTTCGGAGTTTTGATAAAAAGCTTCCGAAGCTAAAATGGTTTCGGAAGAATTTCAAAGATTAGAGTTTTGGAAGATATTTAGACTTGAAGATTTTTATTCTAAGAGGAATAAAAGATTCTGATACTTAAATTGCTTTCAAATGAAAATTGTTCTTAAAAAAACATATAAGTATTTATATTCATTTATGCTTCAGAATATATTTAAAAATTTTATTCCGAATGTAAGTTGAAAATAAGTAGTTATTTGTGTTTGATGACATAATTTTCTTCCGAAGAAAGAATGATCACAATTCTAATAATCTAAGAGATAGAATTTTAAAAGATTTTTCTTGTAAAGTAAACAAGGGCTTATGAAGATGATGAAATAGACAACTTAGGATACAGATTTTAAAGATAATATGATTTAAGTTTAAAGAAAATTTACTCAAAGTTAATCATCCCAATAACTGATATTAGACATTTAAATCTCTATTCATCAAATTTTTTGGTAAACAAATCTGCATTTTATTCATTTGTATTAACTTTGACCAGTTTGATTAATCCCTTTTCAAAGTTATCTCTAATTAAATGATACATGATGTTGATGTGTTTTTTCCTTGAATGTTGCACATGATTCTTTGTACTAGAGATAGCACTATTGTTCTTTATGTGGATAGGAGTCTCTTTAAAGTTGAATCCATAGTCTAGCATATGATTCTGATCCAAAGCACTTGAGCACAGCAGCTAGCAGCAACAATGTATTCAGCTTCAGTAGTTAATGCAGACACACAAGATTGCTTCTTGCATTGCCATGATACGATCCTTCTACCAGGAATTGTCATCCCCCAGATATAGACTTTGCAGTCATATTGCAGCCATTATAGTCACTATCTGTATAAACGTATAAGTTGAAGTTAGAATTCTTTGGATTCCAAGGCCTAATGTACCAGCACCTTTGAGGTATCTTAGAATCCTCTTGACAATGACTAGGTGTGACATCTTGGGGTTGGCTTGATATCTTGCACAAATATATGTAGCAAACATGATATCAGGCCTGCTAGCTATAAGATACATAAGAGACCTAATCATAGCTAGGTAAAGGTATTCATTTACACACTCCTCATCAATGTCTGGTCCAAGGGGTTGATTTCTGGCTATGGGTGTCTTTGCAATCTTACAGTCAATCACGTTGAATCTTGTAATTATGTCTTGTACATACTTTGACTAACTTATGAAGATGTCACTGCCAACTTGCTTCATTTGAATTCCTAAAAAGAAATTGAGTTCTCCCATTGCACTCATTTAAAATCTATTTTCATCAGCTTCTCAAAGTTTTTGCAGAGCTTTGGATTGGTTGACCCAAAGATAATGTCATTCCTTGTTCCTTTGATGAAGAAAGAGTTCCATCTATAGTACCCCTTTTGTAGCCATGTTGATAGAGATACTGAGATAGATTCTCATACCACTTCCTTGGAGCTTGGTGGAGCCCATAAAGAGCTTTATCAGCTTACAGACATAATCAGGATGATCAGGATCAGCAAAGCCAGGTGATTGTTTGACATACACATCTTCATCAATCACTCGATATAGAAAAGCACACTTGACATCAAGCTGGTGCACCTTGAAATCCTAATATGCAACAAAAGCTAGGAATATTCTAACAACTTCAAGTCTTGCTACAAGAACAAAAACATCTATGTAATCAGTCCTTCTTTTTGTGTGTATGGACAACTAGTATTGCCTTTTTTTCTGACAAATCCTCTATAATCCTTCTTGTTCCTAAACACCCATATGGTCCTATGGTAGTCTTCCATTGTGGAAGAGGATATAGGTTCTAAACCTTTTGCCTTTTGAATTGAAGCAACTCTTCCTACATAGCTTCAACTCAACTTCCATTCCTTAAAGTCTCATCAACTTTTTTTGGCTCTATCTGAGAAAACAAACAAGAATGAAGACAAACAATTGCATCATGAGTTTGACTGTCACACCCCCGTTGAAAGCAGAAACACGGGGATGTAACAAGACGGGATCGTCATAACACATGGTAAACAATAGAGATGCAATATAAGTAATGATGACAAAGCGTGTCATGACGACACCCGACACAAAGGAGACTTGTGTCGTGTTTCGTCAACATTCACGACAACATAGCCATAAGCATAGCATGATAAATGATTCACATAATCAAATGAAGATAACATTGTATTGTAATTCCCACAACCCGGGAATAAGTAACAAAAGGATCAAGTTGTTTAATCAGACTACAACAATGTTCCAAAATGAATGTTTGTCAAGTATGTTTAGTCTCAAAAATGCATCCTAGGGTCTCCACTAAGGCATGTACCAGATAAGTACCCACAAAACAGCAACATGTTGATTCCAAGTATGTAAATTGTATGTAAATTGTACAGCATAGAAAATGGGTGAGCATACTTTTCCCCCATGTTTGTAAATGATTGAAATGTTGTATAAGCGTAAAAAGGGGCCACGAAACTCACTTGTTAAGTGGTAAGTATGAATGATCAAAGTTTCCAAATGTTGTATGCAATGAATGGTCAAACGCCTATTGACAGTTATTGTTAAGCATTAATGTATGTATAAAGTAAATAGCAATGTTTGGTCGGTTCGAGTTGTATCGGTTCGTTCGCGGGTAACACACACAAGCAGACATGCGTATTGGACCTTATGTAGATCCAAGTACTAGAAACCGTCGCCATTGCCGATGATATTTGTGTAAAAGTTCCATTGTTATTAGGGAAATATTTCGTAAATATTAGCGGTAACAATTCAGTTCTCGATTATTATGAAAATGTTAACATTGAACTGATTTGTGAATACATTAGCAAGTTTTATAGTGTTAACTTTAATATTGTCATTAGCAATGGTAATCGTGTCGATGTCACCTTAACATCACACGTCATACACACACCACACATAAGAAGGAATTCACACCAAGCAACTTCAGTCGCACAACAGGACTAGACACACGTCTCAACACACCATCCGCACAAATCAACCCTCATTCGTATGAATCAGCTTCATTCGTACGATTGAACCTTCATTCGTGTGACTCAGCATTCAGTCATACCACACAGCATCCAATCGCACGATTCAACACCCACACGCACGAATCAACCTTCATTCGTACGAATCAGCTTCATTCGTACGACTGAACCTCTATTCGTGCGACTAGCATTCAGTCGTGCGATACACGCACAATCACACACATAATTCATCCGCATTGACTCAATCGCACGCATCACTCATCCTCATTGACTCAATCGCACACCTACACATAGTCGCACGACTCACCCAATCGCACGGCTTAGTCGCATGATCGACCCAGTCGCCCAAATAATAGAATCACGACTGCAGAAGTGCAAAGCAGCCTTCGGCTGCCCCGTCCACGAGATTTACACCACAAGGACTTCGAGAAACACATTTTGCACACACCCAAACAAGAAGAACACGCAGAAAGACATCACACGCACCCACATGACCTCATGTTCTCGGGTTGGCCCCGAGCACCCGAAACCCTAATTGGACAGCAGAGAAACAAGCAACAAGGGACAACCAAGGTCGTCTACCTGCAAAAAAGGAGTAGACTCAGCAGTAGACGAGGTCTTGCCGGTGAAAACGCAAAGAAAATCGGCGGTTTGGTGCAAGGAGGAGGAGAAAAGTGGAGAAGAAGAAGATGGATAAAATGAGGCTAGGGCTGGAATATGGGTATTTATACCCAGCCCTAGTTTGACAAAATGTCACGTTTGGTCCCTACACTTAGCCCCCGAGTTCCCAAATTTGTTTCGGTTGAAAACGACTTTAATAGACTAGTTATATTAATGGTAAAAATGTATTAATGACATTGGTAACTTAAAAATAGTTTTATTAATGACAATAATATTATATGAAAATCGGTATATTTAGTGATAACGATGATGAAAATTGTAAAAGTTTTGAAGATGGCATACATTTACGATGAGAGCACAAGCACAAAGACGATAAAATAATATGATATCCACACGAATAGTTTATAGGGATGAGGAATGAACGATTAAAGAAAAGTTAACGGAAACCACGTTAAATGACGGACCTTGTGGTGACGGATGTTACATTGACCTCTTGTTCTTACCCTTGTGTCAACATCTCCAATGATGTTTGCGGTAGGGTGAGACTTATGGATCCTGAGTCGAGGGATCACAACAAGTTGCTTTGAGAGATCTAATTAAAGAAATTTAAATAAGGCATCAAAGTTTCTCCCACCATATCGGCACACTTATCAACAGAAACTTGATCCAATTAGTGTGTGATATCATTTATGTTGTCTTCAATGGAGTGGTTGTCAGCATCATAAAAATTTTATCACTGTCTCCACCACTATCTCCTTCCACATTTGAAGCTCCTTCATTTGAGTTTTGTGCCTCTGAGCTGGAATTTGATGGCATCTCAGATGTATTAGCTGAATTTGATAAGGTTATACTGATAGAACTCTATTTGTAGGGTTAGTTACCACTGGAGCCGAAAGGGTATGATTTGTTGGTCTTCTCAGCTCAAATCTTGGATCAGGATCACCTGCTGATAATAAATCTGTGGACCTTAAAACATTCTCACAAGATTTGTTAAAACAGTTAGTAACTAAATCAAGATCAATAGCCAATCAGGATCAGAACCTTCCATACTAGGAGTGTGCTCATTGTAAGTCATATTGGTTGACTCCTCAACTACTCTAGTTCTGAGATTGTATACTCTATAAGCCTTGGCTTGAGAACAGTATCCAATAAAATGTCCATCATCTGATTTCTTATCAAATTTAGCTATTTTGTCTTTGGTATTGAAGATGGTGTAAGGACACTAAATGACCTGAGAAAACCAATGAAAGGTTTTCTCTTGTGCCAAAGTTCATAAGGAGTCTTATCATAACTTTTTATTACTAAAAATCTATTTTGTACATAGCAAGTAGTGTTTACTGCTTCTGCCCAGAAGGTGATGAGCAGTTAAGAGTCAGACAACATAGTTCTTACAGCTTCATTTAGTGTCCTGTTTCTCCTCTAAGCAATACCATTTTGCTATGGAGTCCTTGGAGCACTATATGGTCTTGTAATACCCTTTTCATCACAAAATGTATTAAGGATTTGGTTCTTTAATTCAGTTCCCCGATCACATCTTATGGTCTTGACCTTGTGATCACATTGATTCTCAATCTTTAAGATGAAACTCTTCAATATCTCAAGAGTCTCATCCTTAGTTCTAAGAAATAAGACCCAAGTGAATCTTGTAAGGTCATCTGTTATCACTAAACAATATGAGGTCCTTCCTAGACTCATTACATTGGTGGGGCCAAAGAGATCCATATGTAACAAGTATAGGGGAGTAGTGATGGAGTTTCTTTCCTTTGGCTTGTGAGATACCTTGTGTTGCTTCCCTTTGAGGCATGCAACATAGTGGTCATCGCTTTTAAACTTTTTCTTGGGCATTCTAGTTACCAAATCATTCATAATCAATTTATTCATGTTTTTAAAGTTTACATGGCATATTATTTTATTCCAAAGAAAAGACTCATCATTATTTGTTTTATATAGAAAGCATGAGACTTTTCCTAAGGAAGATGTTTCTTACTAGTCCATCTTGTACATGTTCCCTCTTTTGGGGCTCTAAGCAGAATATGCTCTTGAGAAATAACCACCCTGGGCTTGAGAACAATGCATTCATGCTCGGTGAAAAGCATGTTATGACTCTGATCATAAAATTGAGATACACTCAAAAGATTGTATCCAAGCTCATTGACAAAGTTTACCTTCTTAATGTTGAGCTTACCATTTGTGACCCTGTCCCTTCTAGTAATGTAACCTCTAGCATCTCCTCCAAAAGCAACTGGCCCTCCATCAATTTTCTTAAAATTTTGGAGTAAGTGACCCATTGCATGTCATGTGCCTAGAACAACCGCTATCAATGATCCATATATTCTTGTTTGTCTTGAGTTGTTCTGCATAAAAAATATAGTTAGTTACATTTGAAAACCCAAGCCTTGTTGGTCTTAAGCTTATCAAAAGAAGTTAAATACAATGCAACAACAATTGATCATATGACCAATTTTGGAGGATCATTTGCTAGTGTTGATGAAGAACCTTTAGTCACATGGTCTTTTTTGTCTTCCACACCACCTTTAGAAGCTTATACTTGACCTTCA
Source organism: Flaveria trinervia (assembly GCA_025506515.1). Classification (NCBI taxonomy): domain Eukaryota; kingdom Viridiplantae; phylum Streptophyta; class Magnoliopsida; order Asterales; family Asteraceae; genus Flaveria; species Flaveria trinervia. Next base: position 11,703,861 of record CM046442.1, on the reverse strand, counting down.
ATTCTTCGGAAGTTTTGACAACTTCTGAAGTTTTGGAGACTAGACCTTCAGAAGATCTTGCTATCATTGTAGCATGCTTCAGTACTTCAGAAGTATTCCTTTCTTCCAAGACCAACTTTTTTAAGACAATTTTTCACTTGTCTTCCTCTTCATTTTGGAGCTTCCAAAAGAAAAATAGTTTCCTTCTAAAGCTTGATTTTTCTTTAAATTCTCATAAGTTTCTTTCTTTTCATATGGACAGTACTTTTAGGATTGTAGATGCAATCCTTTGCAAAATGAGAAGTACTACCACACATGACACAATCCATTTTCTTCACTCTGAGAGTCTTTCTTTAGGAACAAAGCTGAACTTGATCACTTTCCTTCTGTATCTTCATCTTTGCAAATGATATGACAATTTTTTAGGGTGAGAACTAACTTTGGAGTTAGATAGTTCAGATTATGTAGTAGTGGTACACAACTAATCAGTCTTCTTCATGATGCTGTGATGATTTGTGTCACACCCCAACCTTGACGGTAGAAACGTCGAGGAGTGGGAGTTAAGATCGTTCACAGCCACATAACGCTATTATTAAATCCAAATATATTATTCATAAGTTTCAAAGGTACATTACAAACATAAGTCTCAAATAAAGAAGACATAAGAAAAAATATAACAAGCTCATTCATTTAATTAACTAGGTCCATTCCTAGGTGTGAACAACTTCAAAAGTGGTGATCAAGCTTGAGTATTTCCTGAAACATGTTAAAAATAAAAGGTCAACAATAATATTGGTGAGATTTCCATAGTTTGCAATACATAAGTATATAAAAGATGGCAATTCATGTTGTAAGTTAGAGAACAAAGTAAACTAGGGATGTAAGACAGAATGCACAATCAAACCTCGACAAAGTTTTACAAGTCTCAAACGTTTAAAAGTATATACGATTAGCTAAATGTGCTTGGATCAACCAAGCAGGCTTGTCTGGCCCATAGATCTATGACTTTGCTAGGCTAGCAATAGTTAATGATTGTACATATATTCGACACTACATGGTAGCCACAAAGTTCAACTAACCACAACATACAGGTGAAATGCCATAAGTTTACAAGAATCAAACGTGTTTACAAGTGCAAAGTTTATAAAGTAACATGTTTCACCCCAAAGTGTAAAAATATAAAAAGAGGTATAGAAATACTCACATGATCAATGTATAAAAATAACGTTTAATAAGAATAATAAGCAATAATTCCAACGTAGCTCTTCACAAGGTACCTAAGTATGAATATATTATAAGATTTAGGTTAATAATAAGGTTTTAACGATTAAACGCGAACTAGGGTTTCAATAAGGGTTTGGGGTTTTTTTTATAAAAATGGTTATTTATCGAATTCATGAATATATATATATTATTACAATGAAAGCACTTAACTAATCTTTTTATAATGCTTAAATAATAATTTAAAATAGAATTTTATAATTAACATAATTGATCCAAAATTAACGATAACGTAATGACTAATAACAATTTAGCGATTTCAACTATTTAAAACTGTTTTTATGAAAATAAACTAATTATAACATTAAAAATATTTTATATAAAAAATGCTTAAGAGTTTAAAGATTTAATTTAATAGAAAATATTTAGTTAACTTCTATAAACAAAATTTATAAAATTGATTTTTATAATTTTTAGAAATTTTATAAAAAAATTTTAAAGGCTAGAAAGCCCTAAAAAACATAGGTGAGGTTGCCCGGGTTCGAACCCGGGACCTCTAGGTTGATGGGCGCGCATGTAACCAGTAAGCTGAGGGTCATGGCCGTGTCCTAAGCCTGGTTCTAAACTTTAAATTCTCATTTACAAAGAAACCCCAAAACCATAAGAACCCTAGAACGATTGATCTCAATTGAACCCCGATTCGATTCAATTACAGGTTAGATTCATGGGGCTTTTATTTCCCATGTTAAAACGATCATGCGGATATGCTTAATTACCCGAGTGAAGATGATTCGAATATGAACACCATGATGAAGTAAACCGCGACTACGTTGCGAATGGTTCGAGTTGCAAACGAGGAAAATAGACAAATTCACTTTACAGGAAGCTTCTTCGATGCACAAGATTAAAATCCCTCTATCAATTGTGAGTCTTGAAGTCCGAAGAACGGTGTTCGAGTATAGTGTAGATTGCGACCGAACATTGGATCAATTTCGATGAAATGATGTTTTTCAGGTGAAATTGATTGTTGTATTCGATTAAAGGTAGATAGACGTTCGATCTGGTAGAATTAATTGAGTTGTTATTGATGTTTAAGGCTCGAACGGCTAGTAGATTGAAGATGTTTCGATTATACACTCGAATAGCTTAGTAACTGATGACTAAACACGATTAATTGATGCATTCAAGTCCGAAATATGTTCACGAAACGTTTTGGGATGATTTGAGGTCGGAAATCGAAAGATTTAAGTTTGTTTGGGCCTCGCCGGAGCTTGGCCGGAATTTGGCGGAGATATGGCCGGAAAAACGGGAAGAAAGAGGAAAAAGGTTTTGGGTTTTGAAATTTTACAACTTTAGTCCCTGTGGTTTAAACCTTTGTTATTTTATGCCAAAACATTTATTTTAAAGTTTCAAGATTAACAAATTAGCCCCTTAACTTTTAAGTTTCAAACCTTTTTAAGTTTTATAATTTGTTATAAATTGTTATTATTTTTATTATTATTATTACTCTTATGATTATTATTATTGAAATTATTAATAGCATTATTATAATTATTATCTTGGTTATTATTATTATGATTATTAGTGTTATTGTAACTTAATAGTTATATTATTAAAACTTTTTATTAAAAATTTAATGACGAATCAACAAGTAAACGTAAATAGCCCACAAATTTCATAAAAGGCACAACTAGTCCTTATAATAATTTAACAAAGTTAACTTTTTAAATTAACAAAAATACAAGATGTTACAATTTGGACATAAACTAGAACTCCCGGTACAATAGTTCAAGTTTAAGTCTTCAGTCTTAACCATTTCAAAGCCTCCAGAGATAAAAACTTGTTTCTACATAGAGTTAAAAGGGATTTTGATCTCTTGAGCCTTCTGGACCTTCTTTTGGCCTTCCTGATCAAGTTCTTCCTTCTGGACTTGATCATCCTAAATTCCTTTATCTCCTCAGGAGAATAGTAACCCTTCTTTGAATAATTTTCATCACTCTTTTCAGATTCATCCTTCACAATCTTCTCTTTATCTTCTTTACTTATGGGGTCTATTAAAGGAAGCTCATCTTCACAAGTACCACACCTACGAGATCTTATAGATAAAATTGTGTGCGGAAGAGCTATCTCAGTAGATCACAATCCTTGCTTATTCTGAAGGTCTTTTCTTCAAGATCTACTGCAATGTAATATCTTGATGAGCCTACAACATAGAAAACATGTTAAGGCACCATAGAGTAGACACAAACAAGTTTTTCCTATGACAACCATTACACATGATAAGCAATACGAATCCTAAGAAATAAATAGTATGTGTGTGTATTTCGGGGCGAGTGTTTGAGAGGATCTAATAGCTACTTGTCATTACTTTTTCCTATTTATATTGTCTATAGTAGGGTTTTCTCTTGATGTTTTCATGAGGATCTTATAGATCATTTTATAGGACAACACCTTATCAAGGTGTAATCTGATTGATGAGAATGACATATTCTACATTGTGCACTACCAATTTCTTGCACCCATCTGATGATGCCCGGAAGTGATTAGAAATGGCACGCCATGATTGGTGAGGACAATTTCTTTCATCTTCTTGTTACCAAGTGTCCAACCAGATCTGTGATTTTTGTCTAGTGGATATTTTGGCAACTCAGATATTGCCTATAGGTCAGTTTATCTGATATTTTTCTCTTTAATTTTAATTATTTTTTAGAACTCATAATCTACTCTTACTAAATGTATATATCTGCACTTTGCAGCATATGAATCCTTGACCTCTTAGATCGATGAAAATCATCTTATCACCAATATGTCCCCTTAGGTACATTTGTTTTAATTAACTACTAATAACATTTTTGTTTAACTTCTTTTATATATAAGAGGTATATATTAAAACTAGTTTATAAACAAAGTCATATAACCTATTCAATTTTAGCAGTAAAAAGATACCGATGTGATATTAGTTTTGTTGTAGTAAAGTAAAAAATAATAATCGTATGTATGCATCTCCTTTGGGGTCATATACTAGTCCAAACATCTAGTAGAGTAGAGATGGGCATGGGTAGAGATGGGCATAAAAACTGGGTTTGGACCCGACCCGGTGTACCCAACCCGAACTCGGGTACGGGTAGTACCCTATGGGAGGTATACCCGGGTTGGACCCGTTTAAACCCGTAGGATTGGAATCGGGTTTAGTTTTTGAGTTTTTTAGTGAACCCGACCCGAACCCGAGCCCAACCCGAGCCCGACCCGATTTAAACCCGAGTTGAACCCGGTATTGGATATACAAACAAAAAAGAAAAAAAACTAAACCTAGTAATGGACCTGGTTCCAGACCCGACCATACCCTATCGGGATATGACGGGTATGGTTTTCAAGTAAGTGAATCCGATCCAGGTTCATCAATACCCAGATACAAAAAAACTCGATTGGGCCCAACCCAGTTTGAACCTGGTTTCGGGTATGGCTCAAAATCCGATTTGCCCATCTTTGGTTTGGGGTTGGGATTCTTTAAACATGGAAATTATTTATTTGTTTACATATTGTGGGTCATCTTTAGCCCAAGTGAAAAAACAAAACTATTATTTGTTGGGCTGGCCCAATGAACACTTAAATCATCGAGGTTTAGGTCTCATATATCCGCGACATACATAAATAATACCATCAATATATATATATATATATATATATATATAATATATATATATATATATTATTTATTTATTTATTTGGGAATAAATTAAAAGGTAATATGTTCCCTTAGTGCCTTAAATCTAATATCCATACACATGTGTTGATCGAAATAGTGACGGGTCATACATGTTTAGTAACTTGTTGAGTCGGATTGTTAACAGTATCATCTAACTTACATCGTTTGGCCGGTTAAGCGACATGCATGATGAACACATAAAAAATGCATTTAACTCTAAACACCTGAGGAGAAAAAAAGTTTATGAACTATCACCTACAAGAGACTTCATCTAATAATGAAGCAATAATTAAATAACTAACCATTATGACTGCTCTACTATATTAAAAAGACTATTATAGGGATTCATATATATTTAGGTCCACAAACATTTTACTGGGCTCATTTGAATTGAAATTCGTGAAATTGAATTGAATTAAATAACATATATATTTGATTCGTGAAATTCGTTAGAATTGAAATTGGAATTTGAATTGAAAGTTATAGGACTCATTTGAAAATCAAAATATATTTGGTTGATACATTTGTTATAGGAACGGAATGTAAAAAATACAGAAAACAACAAAATTACCCCTTAATGATCGATCAAAGACCCAGAATCGAACTTTCTAGTACGTAGACAGTTCGGTACTAGAAAATGCAAACTATACAAATTCATCGTATATTCAATTGGATTTTATATAAAGGATTGCTTCAAGTAGACAGAAAGATTTTAAAATACATACGTATTATATGTATATATTCATAATATCATACATAAACATGCATAGTATCACTCACACACACATTATCATACACATATATTATAACACATGTATTATCACTCGTCAGTCGGTGGCAAGTGGTGGTGACAGTGACAGGTGGGAGTGGGTAACGATTATTTAAATTCGTTTAATAACACATAAATAATAACGATCCTATGTAACATGTTTTATATACAAATATAAATACTAAGTTTAGTTTATAATCTAACTAATATATTATGATCCTTGAAAGCATCCATATGATTTCCTTTAAAAGATGGGTGGATTTTGAATTCCATTAAGATTGAAATTAATCCAATTTTTTTTCTTCTATTAACCAACCAAACATATAAAACAATGGAATTTAAATTTTAATCCAATTTAAATTCCGTTGAATTCCAACCAACTAAACATCCCCATAGAGTTTTGACGTATGATAAGAGTAAAACCTTCATGTCTTCTATGTTTAATTTATGAATTGAAAGTTTTATGGGCTTAAAGGGAAGGAAGGCACGCCACGTGTTCCATCTCCACCCTGAACTATCGGTAATAATAGTGAATGTTGCTTGATATTTTAGGTGAATCTCATTTTATCTACATGGTTTTTTTGTACTTTAATTTGTTTATATGTATAGAAAAAATTAATGATCAAAATTTGGGTTTAAAAATTAACTGATAGTAGAAAACAATTTAAGCAAACAAAAGTAGTGAAATTGGAGTGTGATTATGATTTTAAACAAAAAATCTTAACTTTTATTTATGATTTAAGCAGTTTAAATAGGTCTGGATGTTCTTGCTAGGGGTGATCAGGTCCAAAAAAGTGGTTTCTTATCTAACCGTACCAATCGCCTTCAACTAGATACATTTCAAATTAGGTCCAAAGGTTCTTTGCCTTTGTGTAGAGGTGTGTTTCTCAAAGGGTGGATCACACCTATTATAATATTTATAATATGTAATTAATTGTATATATTTTTACAATTCAATATAGAATTTTGTTCATTTTTTTGCAATCTTAACAAAAAAGTTAAAAGTACATCAACTCTAGAAATGATAAGTATCACATGCTCGTGAATAATAAAAATTTTAATTTTAAAAATAGCTAGAAACTATTCATGTCCAGCCAATTAAGAAATTTAAACCTACGATCAGATGGGGCCAGCTCAAAGACAAAAGATTACCACCTTTAGAGATAAGGTCATACCAATGATCCAAACTGGGCCACAGAAAGACGCAAATCAAATGTGGGAAGATATGGCAACTACAGTTATGCAAGCAGCTAAAGAAACTTTTGGACTTGCAACAAATAGAATAGTAGGTCATAAGGAATCCTGGTGGTGGAACGAAAATGTACAGGAGAAGAATTAAACAACAAAGTTTTAGAGACCTTTTACAATGTAATAATGACGAAGAACGAGCAGAGCTAAAACATAAATATAAGGAGGCTAAGCGAGAGGCGAAAAAGTCTGTGTCAGAGGCAAAGAACACAACGTACGAGAAATGTATAAGCGATTAGAAACGAAAGAAGGAGAATATGACATGTTTAAGATTTCTAGGGCAAGAGAAAGTGAAAGACAGGACCTGAGAATGGTAAAGTTTATAAAGGCTACGGATGGAAAGGTCTTGATGAAGGAGAACGACATCAAGGCGAGATGGAAAACTTACTTCGATAACCTTTTCAACATAACGAACCCTAATCAACAATCTGCCATCGATAAATCAATCTAACCAAACCAACAAAACAAGTGTTATTGTAGAAGCATCACTGTCGACGAAGTTATGAGGGCGCTGAAAAAAATGGGAAGGGCTAAGGCAGTGGGGTCAGACAACATACCGATTGAAGTGTGGAAGTGCCTAGGAGACGAGGGCCTGGAATGGCTAACAGACTTATTCAACACTATCGTCAAAACGGGGAGGATGCCAGAGCAATGGAGAAGCAGTGACATAGTCCCCATATATAAGAAAAAAGGAGATGTACAATGTTGCGTAAATTACAGGGGAATTAAGCTATTGAGTCACACGATGAAACTATGGGAAAGAGTTATTGACATGAGAATTAGACGAGAAACCCAGATAGCGGTAAACCAATTTGGATTTATGCCAGGACGCTTTACAACAGAAGCCATACACGTCATAAGAAGGATAATGGAGAAATATAAAGAAAAGAAAAGGGACCTACATATTGTTTTCATTGACCTAGAAAAAGCATATGACAGTGTGTTGCGTCAACTTATTTGGGAAAGTCTACGACTTAGAAGGGTACCAGAGAGGTATATCAAAATAATAATGGATATGTATGAAGGGGCAAAAACGTGTGTGCTAGCACCAGTCGGAGACACAGACTTTTTCCCGGTGGAAGTGGGATTACACCAAGGATCGGCATTGAGCCTATTTCTCTTCACAATAGTATTGGATGAGATGACTAAGTCTATACAAGAGCCAGTCCCCTGGTGCATGCTGTTTGCGGATGATATTGTCTTAATATCATAATCTAAAACGATGCTTAACGAGAGGCTAGAACAGTGGAGAGCCGCACTAGAGAGCAGAGGCTTAAGGATAAATCGCTCTAAGACGGAATACATGCATTGTAACTTTAGTGGGGGGGGATGAAGAGGACACCCAAATAAGTATCCAGGGTATGACAGTACCACAGACATCTAGGTTCAAATACTTGGGCTCGTACGTACAGGAGGACGGAGAGATACATAGCGATGTAGCTCACTGTTTGCAGTCAGGATGGTGCAAATGGAGAGCAGCATCAGGGATCCTGTGTGATAAGAGGTTCCCAGCAAAACTAAAGGGAAAACTATATAAAGTGGCAGTACGTCCAGCTATGTTATACGGAACAGGCTGTTGGGCCATAAAGAAATCGCACCAGAGATAAATCGAGGTCGCGGAAATGCGAATGCTGAGGTGGATGTGTGGCCACATAAGATTGGATCGAATAATAAACGACGTGTTTCGACAGAGGCTAGAGGTGGCTGGTATCACAGATAAAATACGAGAGGGAAGATTAAGATGGTTTGGGCACGTAAAGCGGAGGCCGTTGGTAGCACCAGTTAGAGCAGTAGAGAACATCAACGTAGAGGGTAGGAGGAGTAGAGGTAGACCTAGGTTGACTTGGGACGAGGTAATTAGGCGAGATATGGTAGACTTGCACCTCTCTGAGCACATGATCGAGGATAGGAGTGCGTAGAGGCGTAGAATTAAAATTAAGGACTTTTAGCAGGATCTGTGGGTAGGGAGGGTAGTCGTAGACTTAGTTGCGGGACCTCTGTTTTCTTCAATCTGTCCTTTCGCGCGTTTCTTGACGATTATTTGTTGTACTCAATTTCTTAGCTTTTATGTGATCTATACCTGTGTGTTGTATACCGTATATTATAATTGCTACGATTATTGTTTTCCTTACTGAGTCGGGGGTCTATTCGGAAGCGGTCTCTCTATCTTCCAAGATAGAGGAAAGACTCGCCACCAACGACCCCTTCTAGACCCTTTTCTTGAGTGGGATTTACTGGGTATGTTTGTTTGTTTGTTTTATTCATGTAATTAACTCGTTAAAACAAAAGAATTAGCAATCCTTGTGCATATGTATTTGTGTCCTCTTCGTGAAGAGCTAAAATCACACTATTTGATATGATGTTATCATTAAGCTTTTGTTGCACATTCATAGATGGGATAGATTATAATAAATACATTTGCCGTGCATTACAATTCAAGGTAACGCTTTTTTACTCTTTCCAACCAGGCTAATTAGTAATTTAGTAGGGGTCCATCTCTTTATGTATAAATACAGAATCCCATATGTATGTACATCTTGCAATGCTCAATGTACGACTCATCCATGCAATACACTGTCCCATTTCTTTTGTTATGGCCCCAAAATATTATTATCATTATGTGCCTTAATAGGAAACCAAAGTCCCACAACTCAATCCACTACGTACAAGCATCTAATGCATATAGGCATTAGAGTACGTCTCATGAGGCATTTGGATTACAAGTCTAAAAGCTCATAGCTCTCGTTTTTTACAGTGTTGAATTAAAACATTCACACTAGTTTTTTCATTCTCATATTTATATTTACATTAAAAACGTTACTTTTTTACTCTCTATTTCAATTAAAAATATTTTTTCAATTATTCTATTTTATTCCTCATCCACTAACAACTGATTTATAAATATTAAAAAATTCATGATGGTTGTATTGTGTTTTCTCAAATATAGGAACTCATGATAAAATCCTTATAAAATTTCTCTCTCATTCACTTACAACCACTCGCAATATAAGATATACACTCATATCAAAATAGGAGACGTAGTGTGAATGCTCTAAGTGTGGGTCTGCTTTTAATATGACGTTCACATGACCGTAATCATCCGTCGCTATTACCTTATTGAATATTGATGGTGTTGCCTTTTATTATTAAAAGTTGTAATTCCTTAAATGATTTAAGACGGGTCTAATATTAAGACATATGATTCGACTTGTTTAAAGTCATTTTCGACCTTTATTTATTTTGGTGATATGACGTTGTTGAATAGTCATTCTTATGTTGTTGTATCGCAAATAACACTCGAATTACAACGTTCATAACATTAAGTAGAGCTGATAATTTGATACGTGCTAGAAAGACATGATTGATGTGAAGTTAAAGAGGTTAGTGTTAGGTAAATGGGTAGAAATATTAATGACAATATTATATATACGTTTACACAGGTTCAATAGTCAGTTTTACCCTTTTATGACACATATAACACATTTAATTTACTATGTTAAGTTGTTAATATGTCAACACGACACACTTATGAGCCGTTTTTCTAAGAAACTTAGTTTTATAACCTTATATTAATAACTAGCTTTAATAAATCTGTGTATTTCACCGGTTGAAAAGATAAAATATTAATATAATAAAATTTTATTAATTACAAAATGATATTCTAAAATATGATGTGACTGAAATTACGTATAAATACAATAAGTAATAAAATAATGATATTATTTTTTTTAAATATTACTTTTAATTTTTTTCCCAAAAAATAAACATCATGTTCTAAAACAAACCGTATAAGAATATCATTTTTAAAAAATTTTCTTATTATAACTCTTAATTTTTAATAATCTTTGGTTATTAAAGAATTAACTTTTTAAAAGCACAAATTTTAAAATATTTCTTATTTTTAAAAAAGTTTGATATTTTAGAAAAAATATTATTTTATAAAAAAATATTTTCTTAGAAAGAATATTAATAAAGAAATATTTTTTAATTTATTTAAACCTATTTTAATCTAAAAAAGTATAAAGTAATATTATTAGTAATTAAAGTAATTATTTAATAGCAGAAAAAAACAAAAAAAATTGATGAGAGAAATTGTATGTTTTCACGTGTCATCTCAAGTTACTAAAAAGATTGATTATATTGAGTGAGCATATGTTATTATCACACTAATTCTACCATTTATTTTCTCTCCAAATCATTTATAATTTTTTAAAGTCATAATAAATAATTTTTAAATTCTCTCTCTCTCTCTCTCCTTCCTTCCCTCTCTCATTCTCTCTCTCTCTCATTTAAATATCCAATTTTTTAATCAATATTTTATAAAACATATATTTTTAATTAATTTAAAACTAAATATTTTGATTAAAAATACGCTTTTTGACCGAAGAAAAATATCTTTAAAAATTATGAATTTCTTTAAACAACCTATCTTTTTTCACATAAGAAATATTCTAAAATGAACGTTTTAAAAATAAAAGTTTTATCTAAACCTTTTTCTTAAAAAAATTAAAAGAAATATCTAAAAACTGAAGTTGTTAAACAATGAGATATTTATAAAAATGATATTTTGTCAAAGCAAACTTTTATCAAATATGAAAAATTATTTATGAAACAATAATAACTAAAAACCATAGTTTTGAAAATAACATACTTTTTATTAAAAATGACATTTCTCAAAAACAATATTCTTAACATGTTTTAAAATGAAAGTTCTAAAAAATAATAATTATATTTTATCAACTAAAGTATTTACTTACACGTAATTTTAGTTATATCTTATATCAAAATTGTGTTTTTTATTTCCTAACTCTTCATTAGCTTTTCTATTGTTATTTAACTCATGTAATACACAGGGTTATAAATTTAGTTTATAAATAATTATATATTATTAATGCTATTTTTATTGTATTAAAATTAACCTTATTATTTCTTACATATCAAACATGTTTGTGATAGTGTTAAAAACATAACACGTTTAATTAAACATGTCATGCTTGGATTCATTAGCCATATTAAACATGGGTTGAACATGACACATATAGCAGCTTTACACCCAAGGTAGATTGTGCGTAAAGTAATTCTAGCTATGTACAAATCATCTTCTAATATGAATTGTTTTAAAGCTGTGAAAGTAAAAACATGTACATAAATTCATGATTTGTCAAATCCCAATTTTGAGTAATATGTATGATTAACACCCATCTTTATAGAAAAATATGTGAATTAAGAAGTTATAGAACTTGTTTTAAAGATGTAGAAGACTAGATATACCTAGAATAGTATAAGCAAAGAATATATCCAAACATTTTCAGTGTAAAACAATATAAAGCTTTTAGAACACAAGGGTCCATATGGTATATATTCTTGATAATTGGTCAACTAAAAGGACCCTCACTTCACCCCACCCCCACCCCCTCTCACCCTCTTATTTACACCTAAATTAGTGGTAGCATAAAATGAAGTTATGCTTTAGACCCACCTTAAGTAGGATTCCATTAGTGCATAAAAGATAAAGAAAGGTGGGGTTTAGGAAGATGTTTGATTGTTTAATCATATGAGTTTCAGCACCATCACTTTGGGTAAGATTTACATTACTTTTGAAAGTTTTTAATCTCTTAATATTGTCATTATAACATGTAAAAGATTAAAAACAAAAGCGTATTGAAAAGCAAAAGATATGTCTCATTTGACCATTGTCAGATTTAACTTTTTATAAATAGGGAATATTGTCCTATAAAATCCAATGATTAAAACAAAACAAAAAAATATAAGCATCCAACCAGAATAACAAAATAACGAATTGGGAATACATTAAAATGGGTCTTCAAGCATGTGAATAGAGAGAGGAATTATCAATGGAGTTATTAATTTCTGCATAATTAATATCAATTTTATATAGGTGATTCAAATTATGTTATTAGGCAAGTGCAAAAAAACTTCCTAATGTTAATAAGTCTATGGTGTAATAGAAAAACAATATAATGGAATTTTCATGGAAGAAAATAATAATTTTACATAAGACTTCTTTATCATCCAATCCTTAACATTACAAATCTGATGAGAGAAAATTATATAAATTATTAATGTTGTTACGTATCTTACGAATTCATGGGGAGTTCCTCATCCAATGCGATGTGAATGTATCTTTACCCATTTGATCAACATGATTCCTTTAGCTCATTAGTGCTAATTCAAATAACCTTAAAATGTAGTGGAAATATGTTACAATCGAATATTCTAATATAAAAAGATTAAAATGTATAAAAGAATAAGAAGAAAAATGTTTTATTGTCTAGAGGTGTGAGCTGATAAAAAGCTTTTATCTTTTAAAATTAAAAGTCGTCAGCAATTTATGTAAGATTTATTAACGAAGACGCTAATCACTATAACTAGTTTGCTCTTATTAGTTAGACCATGAACACAAAGTTCCTGCAGATTACCTAAAGGTAAGTTCTATATTTCTACAGATTATTGAGAAATTTTATTTTTTCTTCCTGACGAAGCTTCATCATTGATTTTATTAAAAAAAAGTAATTACAATAATAGGTCTCTATGGTAATGTTTGATTTCACTTTTAATCCTTAAGTATGAAAAATTATAAAGAAAGTCCAAAGGTATGCACAAATGCAACACAAAAAATTATAAGGAAATGCAACACAAAAGGCCCATATCATGAATGAAGAGTTAATTGTTCTCTCGAATACATGTAAAATAACAAAATCAGATTAAAATTAATAAAACAACTATAAGTTAACAAATGATAATATATGGTTACTGGGCCGCACACCACCCTTCCCCCCTCCCCCGTTTGCAGGTTGATGTTGGTCTTCTTCTCCCATACCCCATTTTGCCTCTTGTCAGCAAAGCAACCCCACAATAGAACCACCATTGTCTACTCTGCTTGCTCATCAAAACATTAGAACAACTCCGCCACCAAGATACCAGATAAAATTGTATGTTTTGATCTCGATTCGACGATGGAGGTAACAATAAAGGTTGTATATGGAGTCGTGGTACTTAGATCAGTGGTGGGTTTCATGATGAAAACTATGAACTCAGAAGAGTGCTTAAACTATAAGAGTGGTGGGTTCGCTACAAAAATATTTTATTTTCCTTTTAACATATATATATATATATATACACACACACATCACTAGACATCCATTCCATTGATATATTCACCTCTTATACATCCATACATGTTATCATCATCATTACTATTATTTTTCTTATTCGTTATAAATATGAGCATAATTTCAAAAACAAAGATCGATATGAAAACATCAATATACTAAATCAATGTAAACGTTAACATTTTTAATACATGAACGAACTTATATACATAGACATTACACACAAAAATAAAAAATAAAAAAATGGTTCATCCTAAATCATCCACATACACTCCTAAGAAAAAAAATCATAATTTCACCTAATTTATTTCATAGCGTAAAACCATACAAAGTCATAATAATTAAGATGTTTGTTGAATTTAGCAATGGATGTACTAATAAAAATAACATTATCTAGGAAAAACAAATGATATTTACTCAAAGAAAGAGACGGCATAAGAGACCAACATTAACAATAAAAATAAAAGACAATGATGTAGTTTGAGTTCTTCCACACCAACACCCATGCATCATATTAAAAACTGAAAAGGAACACATACTCATCCACATCTCACCATCCTACAACCCTCCAAAATATTATTATTACATAATCAAAATATTAATTTCCACAACAATTACATTGTGCAACCCTTCCAAAAACTTCATAAAAAGATAATATTCACAAGAAATATATTATTATCACCACCATACTCATCAATCCTTCCCTTTTCTTCACTTCAAAAATTGAATCAAAAACTCTAAAACCCCCCTCCACAAAAAATATATATATATATATATATATATAATTAAGCCCCAAAAGGCCAAATTAAACCAGTAAATTCCCATTTTACCCTTTCCACTCCATACACTGTGAAACGGGTCGGGTCTTCTGGGTACCCGCATTAATCGGGCATGGAGTCTCCACCGGTAACACCATACAATTATACTGCAAACACAACGAACTACTCACCGGAATTTCAGTCGCCGGTTTAATCGGAACTCCGGTCAAAAAATTATGCTGCAAGTACAACAACTCGATATCTCCGGCCAACAACCGGTCCACAAACGTCGTCGGAACCGGACCGGTGAACCGGTTATTGTTCAAGTAAAGCCTTCCCACGGTGGCGAACAGCGGCGACACCGGCCCGTACAGCATATTATGGCTGAGATCCACCGTCGGAATTGTCACTGAACCCTCCGGCACCACCGGTCCGGCGAACTGGTTCCGTTCGAGCTGGAGATTGGTGATCGGGAAACCGAAGATGCAACCGGGGACCGGTCCGGTGAAGCGGTTCAGGCTGAGGTCGAGGTAGCTTAGCCGGTTGAGCCGGGGAGGAGGCGGTCGACGGGACCGGAGAACTGGTTGTATGAGAGTGAGAGGTATTGTAACGACGGTGGGAGTGAATCGGGTCCGATTTGACCGGTTAACTCGTTGTGTTTGAGGTCTAACCGGGTTAGGGTTCGGGAGATGAAAGGGGGTAGTGAACCGGAGAGATGGTTGTGACAGAGGATGACGTTGGTTAACTCCGGTAGACTTCCGATGACCCACGGGATGATTCCGGTGAGTTGGTTGTAACTCAGGTCGAGGGTTTTGAGCCGCCGGAGTTCGCCCAATGTCGCCGGAATTTCGTGGGAGATGAAGTTCCGGCTGACGGCGAGGAACCGGAGGTTCTTCAGCTCCGAAAATGTCGCCGGAAGTGCACCCATTATCCGGCCAGGGACGACGGTGAACTCTGTGAGTGCGGTTAGCTTTCCGATGGAGGGGTGGAGACGCCCGGAGAGACCAGGGGCTCCGGCACGAGGGTCACCGAGGTTTAAAGCGACAACTTTGTCGTCTTCACAGTAAACTCCGGCGAAGTTACAGGGGTCGGAGGTGAAATCCCATGAAGAAAAGTAATTCGACCCCGGCATATCTTCAAGGGACTTTCGAATCGACTGTAATGCGAGAAAATCTACAGGGTCCAAAATCGCAGAGCAAAAATGAAGAAGATGAACAACAATGAGCAATCGAATGGGGCCCAAATGCCACATTTTGTTCATCGTAACGAAATTCGAGAGAAAAAAGAGAGCTTTAATGGAAGAATTAGAAGATTATAGGAAGGATATAGGATCAATTGGAGTGTGTGTATATATGGGAAACGGGGGAGGTGGGAGATGCTTTACCGTGAAGGGAGTGATGATTCACCGGTGGGGAGATGTGGCCGTGAAAGCTTTAATGGTGGAGACAGCTAGCTAGCTCTGAGAATATTATAGAGAGAAAGAGAGATGATGATGATGATGATGATGATGATGATGATGATGGTGATGATGATGATGTGATGATGATGGTGGTGATGCTGGTGGATTGGGGGAGAAGCAAACGATTGGGGGTGGCTTGTTGGAGAAGGAGGAATGACTGGTGATCGTATACTTTTACGTTTTGTTTTTGTTGTATTTGATGAATTTGGTATCGTCGTTCTAGAAAAGAAATTGTTATTATTATTTTTTTTAAGTTTTGATGAAATATTTGTTGGGGGTGTGGGGGTTAGGTTGGGGTGGGATCAACGGTTGTCCGAGCCTACGTGGAAGGTTGGGAGTTACGCGGTGACCTGGACCAGACCCACGTGACATTTGTGGAACCTGCTACATACATTTATTACATGCTAGCGACGGTTTTTCCCTTTTCTTTTACCGGTTAGACACCCTAGTATTTTAAATCAACACTTCAAAATTTTTATACGTGTCGTGTAGCCCCATACGCGTCGTATAGAGAGGGGTCGTTTATGGCTGTATGTGTCGTATGAGGCTATATATGTCGTATAGAGGGGTCGTATAGGGCTATACGGGGCGTATTTTTCATGTATTTTTCATTATTATAACATTTATCATTCGAAGTATTTTCATGTATTTTTCATTCAAAATGGAAATTTTAATCTATAACGCAATCAGTACTAATGAAAGTTTGGACTGGACTCGTAGTGATTGGGTCGACAAAACTAGCTGGTTTACACGGAATTACAATTTGATGGTTTAGTTTTGTCTATTTTACGATTTTAAACAAAAATAATAGTTTTAAAAGAAACATAATTTGGTATTAATTTGTAAAAAGTGAAAAAGATTGTTCTTGGATATAATACATATACGTAAATTTTTATATCCAAAATAATAAAATTTTAAATACTACATGTTAAACGACTAGTTCAGTTTACACAAAGTATTCCAAGTTCCAATCCTCAAGTAAACCGTCAAAACGTATCATGAACCGAATGGTAATTACTCAAACCAGGCAAACCAACCGAAATTTTCTAGTTTGGATGGTTGATGAACACCACTAATGGAAACCTAAAAAACTCATAGGACCCATCATACCGTGCTAAACAACATACCTAGATAGACTAAATTCTCGTTTGACAGGTGTCCTTTAAACAAATAATGATACAAGACTAGTGGATATTAGGTTCGAACATAAAATCTTGAGACTAAGGACTTGAGCGTATTTTAAAACATTAAAAAGATAAATGCTTGAAGGTATTTTGTTTAGAAGGACGATTTACACATTAATTTTTTCTTACCGATAACTAAATCCACAGACTATCTATGCTTGAATGTTTTGTTTTTCCAAAACATTTTTGGAAATCTTTTCTTTTTTCTACATACTCAAAAATAGCCGTTAATTTATTGTGGGAATATGATGCATTAACGTATAATTAAATGACAATGTTAGCATTAAAAATCTACCAGTTAATTAAACAACATTATTTATTATCTATTCCTTTAGTTGTTGAATTTTTTCCGTAGCAACTATAAAAAGAAGTTGTGTATAGGTTGCATGCGTTGCTAATTTCGTTCTCTCATTTAAAGTTTCTTGCTTGAGAGCGATACAAGACACATATGAGGTTTGTTTACGAAATTGATATTATAACCATATTATTTATTTAATATAACTTCTATTAACTTTTGTAATCTCTTTGAAGTTTCCGTTGACTCTTCAAGCGCTACAATTTCGTTAAGTCTAAATAGTTACCTTTATTGTTTTATTTAAAATTTGAGTGTTGACCCAGAGCTAGTTAGAGGGTTAAAAGAAATTTTGCTCTATCAACTACAACTAAAAGATCTGATTTTTTTTTTTTCAAAAGATCAGTTTTCATTCATAAACCTAACAAACTCTAGTAAACGGAGCGTCATGTTATGCTTTCATTTTAATCATCCGTTTGAGTTATTATTACTAGAGTAATTAAAGAGAAATGTAAAAAGAGTTGCTATGACTCGTAATTTATGATTCTACCTTTGAAATGTATATCCTCTCATACAAGAATTAATAATAACACGGGAGCCTTACCACCTTTTAAAAATATATCTTTGCATATTGTCAACCTCAATTTTGGTAGACAAAATCACTTTAATTTAAGCATATCAAATCATATAAACTTTTTGACCCAACACGACTACGACTGATTTGTAAGTGTATGAATGGCATGTGATGATTGTTAATTAAATATAATATTATTATAAGGGAGAGAACGTCATCAAATTAATTACTTTTTTAAGTAAAGTAATTTCAACTAGTTTCATAACATGACTGTAGTAATGACATACGTGTATCTCGGTTGAGTGTATAAAATGGAGAAACCGTACGAAGTGTGCTAAACAATAGAAGGACGTTGCGTGAAATACTCCTTTTAAAGATGGGATTTAATTCTCATGTAAGGGTTACCGCTTGTATCATCGTTGAGGGGTTGAGATCACTTCGTATATTTCGCACGTAACTTTCACTAAAAATTTCTCTTATATGTTTTTACTCCTCTATCACAATATCTATAAATACATAGAAAAATTCATGTGACACGTTTACAACTCATGTATAAGCTTTTCAATCATACATCGTCATCAAACGTTTCTTTCATTATTATTATGTGATATGCAGCTACAACTAGGGGTGTTAAAAATTTCCATTTTTAAGAATCCAATCCGAATATCCAACAATCAAAATCAGAGATTTCTGAAATATCAGATTCGGGTTCAGATATTGGTTTTGAAAATTTCGGATATCAGGATATCCAATTATTACAAAACTTAATAAAAAATTGTTATATTTTAAAATATTAAATGTTTTTTTTTAGTTTTAGGTTGAGACTTGTTTATGTATAGTAGGAAATTTTAATATGTGTCGTTTTTACATTATTTTTATAATAGCATATATCTAATTATTGCAAAAAATTTAAAAGTAATAATAGATTAATAAAAAATAAAGTTCGGAAATACGAATTACTATTCGTATCAATATCTGAAATTTCAAATATCCAAAAATTCAGATGTGGATGCAAATAGTGGTGTCTACTTTAAAACATAAGATACTCATATATTATCTATTCCTATTAATACATTTGGTTGGTGAGGTTTTTTTTGTGTTTTTATAAGATTTGTTTTGAGTGTGGGTTCGAGGTTTGAAGTGGGTTTTTGGTATCTGGACACGTGTCTTTGATGTGTATTTCGATAATGTTCATTTATAGGGTTTGTTGACATTGTCTTTCTCTAAGTTTCTACTTTCTTTCTTTCGTTATCGACACCATGATGATTCTCGCTTTAAGGTTTGGGTTTTTCTTTGGTTTGCTCATTTTGGGGCTTTGATTTTTGTCGGTTTTCTATTTGGACTGTGCTGCCTTCTTGCGGCTTTGATTTCCGTATGTTTTGTGTATGGTGTGGGCTTTGATTTAGATTTTGAGTTCTGTATGTTCTGGTGTGTTATGGATTTGAGGTTTTAGTCTGTTTTACTTTGTGTATGTTGCAAATTTTATGGATTCGAACCTTGATTTTGATTTTGATTTTGATTTTGATTTTGATTTTGATTTTGATTTTGATTTTGATTTTGATTTTGATTTTGATTTTGATTTTGATTTTGGTTTAGGGACTTAGGGTTACATTAAAACAGGAATAGGCGTGGCAACGTGCGACGCCACAACTTAGTTAGTCTTATTACCGATTAAAGATAAATGAAGATAATGTCAATCAAAGCTTACTACCTTGAGGCTGTATTTATTAGTGGTTTGGAGATAGCAGTTACGATGGTTCCTTGTGGTTGTCAAAAGCAATCGATTACTGCGTAACATCTTCCTCGTCATTAGTCAACATAGGTATTCCATATACACATTATGTCACCTATACCATTTCAATGTTTACAACAATACGTAATTAGTAATACCTTTCTAAACTAGATATTGACAACATTATGTCAAATTGTTATTGATGATCAAATATTATCGTCATGTTAAGTTTAGAGCTTTTACATGATGATATTGTAAGAAGTAGGTTCATTTTTTTAACTAATTATAAAATAGTGATAACGATAAACACATTACATTATTGATGAAAAATACTATAAATCCATACAACATACACAACCAAACGTAGCATATGATCTAATTTATGTTAGAATTTTGGACACAAAATAATTATATTAATATAATTTTTATATAAATAGTTATTTATTTATTGTTTTAAGTTCTTGTTTGTAATGAACTATATCATGTCCAAATTGAAGTTAAGATAAATTAGATATCGATGCTCGAAGTTGAGTGGTTGGAATGAAAAAAATAAAACTTGGGTGATTATATAGGAAATTGTTGCAATTTCTTGCATAATGTTAAAAAACCATGTATTGATTAACATAGATGTTTTATGTTTTGACCAAGTCTTTTAATAGATATTATGAATGTTTATTATAGATCATAATTGATATTAAACATATCATAAATAAAATGGGAGTTTTAATTTGGTTTCAAAAAACATTTCATAAAGCAAATAAAAGTTTTGGTTGTGAATCATAAAACTCATCTTAATGTGAAGTTTTTAACATGAGTATATAACTAAACTTATGATAAATTAAAAGAGAAAAAAACTTATTCTCTTTAGATTTAACAAGTTTTATAGAAATTTATAAAGAGAAAAATTCTCTAAATTATTCTTCATACATCATCATTTTTAACATTTTTTCACATAACATCATAACATATTTTACCCGATGATCTCTCGGGCCGAGACAGTCTCCAGTAGTACATACTGTTTTGCCTGTTGTACCCTGGGAGATATACGTGCTACCTTGAGTAGAGACGCGAAATCTGTTTTAAGGGACCCGTGTCTAACACGATCCTTAGTCATAACCGTCAAATTTTTTTTTTGTTAATTGTTGAAGTCAAAAGGTATATGTAAGGCCCCGTTCCCGGGAAACCTCACAGTTGGTTAATCATAGCATAACATCATTTTAATAGCAAAACAATGTAGCGGAAATAATTAAACATTCATTTAGAACTTAAAAATCATATTGTACTCATAATTTGTCCTTCGTTTGTAAATAAAACATAGTACTTTCTTTTAAATTACAATAAAAGATTTCGTAAACAAGAATGTCATCCATAACTCTCCAAGTAGCTCCCTGGTGTCATCCTTAGCATCAGCATTTACCTGCCAACTATTATGCATAAAAGTTAGCTTTGCTGAGTAAGTTATAGTTTTAGATAAATAAGAAAATACAACTTTATCCTTCATATAATGACCACACATACAACGTAATACATAATATTTCTTGCATCATAATAAGCATATTCATTATCTTTCATTCTTTCATTATCTTTCATTTTGATCATAAATGAGATTGCACAAAGCAAGAGCTCCATGTTGATCGACAACGAATGCCGATCCCTGTCGGTACACATCATCATGGTAGCTAACCCCCCGACAGTTGGTCTACACTGCAAGGCACATAGCCCGCTCATGAATACGAACCAATCATCATACATCAGACTCATATAAGTGAAGTCTATCATAGTTCTTGCAAGACTTTTCATCATCAACGGGCCCGGGGGTAACATTCATTAAGTTTCACTTTTCATTAATATCGTCTTTCACTTTATTATATAATACTTAACTTAATAAGTATACAACATACCAAGTGCTAGTCATCATAAAACATAACCGACTCTCCGCGGGACAGCGGGGGTTCGGGGGGCGGCAACCCCTGATAGCGGGGTCCTAGGGGTAGTAGCCCCTAGTGGGGTCCACGGGGCAACGCCCCTGGCTGGGGCCAGGCTGGCAAGTCAGCGCAAAAAAATTTTATTTATAAATATTTATATAACACATTTCCTTATAGAAAAATCTATCTTCCTGTTAAAACCTCATAAAATCTCCGTCATTTAAAAACGTATATTTAGTATGCATAATGTGACATCCTTCGCCTTAAGGTCCGTCGAACGACATAAATAAGCATAGAAATATTTTAATTATTCTTCCTTTTCTTCATGAACTCCTGCTTTAAGGAATCATGTCTGCTTTATTTTCCCTTGTGCCTGTACTTCCTCCGAGAACGTGTGCTAAGCATAAACCTTTTATAAATTTCACCACCATTACCCCCAAATATATCATTTTTAATTTCAACCATTGTCATTAATAAAACCATTTTAGACTATCAAATGCCATTAAACACGCTTTTAACCTTAATATAACGAACATTTTAAGATCGTAATCAACCGAAACAAATTTTGGGAAACTCGAGGGTTAAGTGTAGGGACTAAACTTGTAATTTTGCAAACTTGGACCTGGGTATATAAACCCCATTCCCAGCCATTTATCCTCATTCTCATCTTCTTCACCTTCAACATTTTCTCCACTTTCTCTCTCGATCTAGCACCTAAAACCGTCACGTTTGTTGCGTTTTCACTGCCAAATCTTGGGTATCATCGTGTATACTCGTTCCTAGCAGGTAGACAACCTTGTTCAACCCGTTTTTGGCTTGGTTTTACTGTTGTGTTTTCTAGGGTTTTGGGTGCTCGGGTTCATCCGAGCACATGAGGTCGTGTGGGTGCGTGTGAGGTCTTTCTGCTTGTGTTTCATGTTTGTGTATGTTTGTAGAGTGTTTCTGGAAGTCCTTGTGGTGTAAAACTCGCGTTTAGAGCAGCTCGGGGGCTGATCAGCCCGACCACAGTCGCGATTCTGCAGTTCAGGCGACTGGGTCTGCCAGGCGATTGAGTCGTGCGACTGAGTGAGTCGTGCGACTGAATCTTGCATCTAAGTCAATCGTGCGACTGAGTTGTGCGACTAGGCATGTTGTGCGACTGTGAGTTTGTATGCGATTGAGTCATGCGTGCGAATGAGTGTATGTGATTGAGTCATGCGTATGTATGATTGTGTGCGATCGAGTCAGGTGACCGACTGAATGTATGCGACTGTGCGTGTTTCGCACGACTGGAGTCCAATCGCATGAATGAAGGTTCAATCACACGAAAGTAGCTAATTCGCACGATTGAGGATTGATTCGTGCGCATGGAGGTTTGGCCATGCGAATGTGTGTTGTGTGGTACGACTGAATGCCAGCCATGCGAATGAAGACTCAATCGTACGAATGAAGCTGATTCGTACGATTGAAGGTTGATTCGTAAGGATGGAGCGTTGAGTCGAGCGTCTGGTCCTGTTGTGTGACTGATGATGTTGAGTGTGAATTTCCCCTTGAACGTTTGTTGATGATAAGGCAACATCAGTTTCGTGGCCCCTTTTTGTGCTTATACTACTTTACAAACATTTACAAACATGGGGGAAAAGTATGCTCGCCCGTTTTCTATGCTGTACAACATACATACAATTTAAATACTTGGAATCAACGTGCTACTGTTTTGTAGGTACTTATCTGATACATGCTTGAGTCTGCTTTGTGGTTCTTTCTTATAACCATTTAATTCCAGTGTGGAACCGACGGTTAGGTATTGGTAGTACTACTGGGTTGACACCCCCACCCTCGTGTTGGTATACTAGTTAGTACCAACAATAGCCAGGTACGGGCCTTGGGTGAGTATATTCCGACAAGATTCTTTGTGTACGTCATTAGGTTTGGTTGTAAAGCTCTTGTCATGTGATTTTGCTTACTTATAACTGTATGCACGGTATTCTGCAACAACTTTATACAGCATCAATTACTTATTTACTTTAAACCTGCGAACTCACCAACAATTTTGTTGACCATTTTGAGCATATCTTTTCAGGTGATCATACTAGCTGAGGTTCTAGGTGTGCTGCCTTAGTGGAGACCGTAGGATGCATTTTCGGGCCAAACTTGTCTTTTTGAAAACAATTGATGTATCTATTTCAAACAACATTATACTTTGTAACCTGTTCCCGGGTTGTGGGAATTGCATACAATGTTATTATCTATGTTTATCTTATATCATGTTTATGCTTATGGCTATGTTGTCGTGAATACTGACTAAACACGACACAAGTCCCCTTGTTGTCGGGTGTTGTCATGACACGCTTGTCATCATTATTATTATTGCATCTCTATCGCTTACCATGTGTTATGACGATTCCCGTCTTGTTACGCCCCCGTGTTTCCGCTCTTAGCGGGGGTGTGACACATAATAACCCCAAAACATGGAAAACTTATAAATAAGAGGATTTAGAACTCACCGGGATACCATGAGTAACCTCTAAAATAAGCTTACAAGGCTAGGATCACACTACACATCCTACAGATAAACTAACACTTAAAGGGGTTAATTTCTACCTAAACTTTCTGCTAATTTCGCTGCCAGATAAGCAGTTTCGATGCTAGTTACACTGACAGTTTCGCTGCCAGTTTCGCTGCCAGTTTCGCTAACAATTTCACTGCCAGTTTCGCATGAAAGTTTCGCCCAACTTTCGTTGAAATTCCATGGCTGCGAAATTATCTGTGAAACTATAGTTTCGCAGAAAACCCATAGTTTCGCAGCTTGAATATGCAATTTCGCTGGATGCATACACAGTTTCGCAGATCGCATAAAAATTACAAACCAACCCGTTTTTAACCCAAAATTGTAACTTTTTACGTCCAATCTCTTAGTTAATCATCCATGAGGCTATATTTAAGCTTTTACATGTTTTCATACGTAAAAATGTGACCTTTATACGATTCTTTGCAACTTTTCAAAACCCAAAATCCTAGAATCCGGGTTTGATCTACAAAAGGGTTTAGAGGCCGATTCTTACCTGGATTTGTTGCTCCTTTCCTATGGTTTGATGCTCCAACACCCAGATCTTCAATCTCTTAACCTTTGAGCTCCAAATCTTGAGTTTTATTCACTTTCTCTCTCTACTTTCTCTCTCTATGAATTTTGGTGGCTAGAGTTGGAATGAGGAAGATGATGGCTAATTATATGGGTTAAAGGACTGATTATGGGCCCTAAATCACTTAGGCTCTTGCCCATAAGCCTAATTAGCTCACAACCAATTTCCTTTCTTTATTAAATACCCACTAATTAAGCCTATTATCCTTAATGACTCGTTTTGACTTTTCAGGGTGTTACAGTATAGTTGAAGATTCGAATGTGATAAAGACTCGTGTCAAGAATGCTATATGAAGTTTCGTTGGAATATATACTAAAGATTGATATTTGAATCAAGTTTGGTACATAAATACTGTTTATATTTAGTTTTCTAGTTGTATTTGTAAACAATATTGTACTAGAATATTTCTCATGACTAATAAAGGTATTGTTAGAAATACTATCTTTTAATATAAAAGTGAACCTACTTCCTATTATTTATACTAATTGAAACACATACAATTATAATCTTCAAAAGAAACTAAAATGAATCGTTATTCGCTTAAATCTTGGAGTCGTTCTTCAACGAACCAAAAGGTTGAGTACTTTTGTTCAACGGAGCTCTCTGATTTCACATTTCTTCTCAAATGAATGTGTCTGTATCCTAGTGTATAACAACCAAAACAATATGTGCACTGCCGTAGATATCTTTACATCCTAGATAACACTGTATATATAAGAAGGTGTCTTGAAAATGAAACCGAAGAAAAAGAAGTTCTTAGAATGTGGAAGTATGAGTATTAAGATTGGTTTATGAAGTAATGTAGTTTTATGAATTATAAACAATTCTGCCAACTACAACAATGACCATATCCTTGTATGTATATGTTATGAGCAAGCAACGATTTCAAGATAGTTATATCAATAGTCACTACATTAACACCGAGTTAATATTTTATTTTTAATCTTTTATTCGATTTTTTAATTTTATTTTTTGATTCTTTTAATTATAGATATAAGTTGCACAAATGGTCCTTGTGGTTTGATTATATTGCAAGTTTAGTCCCTACATCGTTAGAAACTAATTGACACTAACGGTGATTTGCAACTATCTACCAAATGTTTGGACTAAATTTGTAATTTCTAAAACTTGAGGACCATACTTGCAATATGGTCAAATGTTGGGGACCATTTATGCATTTTTAATAGATAATAATTATATTAGTAACAAATATTAATAATTATTAGTGTCTAAAGTTACTAAAAAAACCCAATTTTTAACTAAATTTCCAATATTTATTTATTATTTTATTAAGTTAGTGAACGATGTTTGTTAATAATTATTTATTTATTATTTTATTAGTGCAAAATAATGTAACTTTGATAGCGTCACAATTTGAATGTACTTCATGTTTTATCTACAGAAATAAGTATCGGTGGAAAAAAAATTTGTTAATTTGCACCAACCAATTTTCACAAGGTATAAACTACTAGTAATGTGATAGTTTTAATATATATGAAGTTACTTTATTGTAGATAATCACCTTCCATTTAGCAAGTAGCAAGACAAAAAGATATTAAAAACCATTCAATTGCATTTTTTCTTTAATTTTTGTAATTAACAAACGTGTTTTATAAGTTAAGATGTCTTCGTCCACTTAAGCTAAGGAAACTAATTAAGTAAATTAAGCTTAACAAGAAATCAAAGACTCTTTAATTCAAGCTTCCATGGTTAAAACCGACTTGTACCGTTCAAGTCATAAAGCCTAAACCCATGTGGGTGTAAATGCAACATGCACATGCAAACAAAGATATGAAGCTCTCAAGTACCAACATAATCTCATCTATCTTCCAACACAAGCATCAATTTAGAAGTTGGATCAACGAAGAGTAACCCAAATCTTAACTATACCCCTAAATGGGCCCAAACAATAGTACAATGATGAATGTGAAAGGGCAAATGTGTCATAACACTAACTCATATATAAAAAACATCATCACCTTACATGGGGTAGAGGTATAATTTCAGCCCCATATATGAATCAGGATTGTGTTCTTGATTCCCATAATAATATAAAGATGTGTTTGTATTTATACATTTTAGGTAAGATGTCACTTTCTTTCATCCACATTCATTTACTAGATAGTAAATAAAATAAGCCCCACCCCACCCTAACAAAGGTCAACAAATATATACAAGCATATAGAAAATAATAATAGTTATAGGGGAGACAAATAAGAATATAAGTAAAGATGTGAGTTTAAAGGTAGTGAAAATAGTGAAATTTGGTAAATTTTTTGATTAACAAGTCAAAGGGGTTGTATAGATAAATTTTAACTTAAAAAGAATCGGATCATATGGTTTAAAGTTGGTTATATTCAAAGGTTTATAACATTTTTGTTTTGATAATGGTTATTATATAACATTGGTTATTTATAAAATATAAACAAATAATGAAAGTATTTATAACCCAACACTTTATCTGTCATGAAAATTTTATGTGTGTTATTTAAAATCCTTATAACCAATTAACTAATCTGTCAAGTTTGCCACGTATAAAGGTAGTGACCTTTCGGTCCATCCCTGACATGTAACAACAGTCATTAATAAACTGGTCCCAAACTTATAGGACTTACAATTTGACTTTGGGTTTAAGGTCTTAATAGGTCAATGTTGACTGTTAAGTTTGACCACAAAAGTCAAAATGTTTTACGGAATAACATGAATGCTTATATTAATAAGGTCATTCTTGGAAAATACTTCAATTCCAATTCTATTTGATATCTTTTGGATTTCTTTCTTCAATGAAAAAAGGTATATACTTTCTTTTCTTTTGCACTGATAACTTGTATACAACTATACAAGCAAACATGATATGAAGTAAAGCATATGTGAGGAAACCAAATAATACTCATTCTCTTCACCAAATACCAGACCCACCTTAAACATATATTTACATGGTAGAGATGATCACATCCTTTAACAAAAGGTTTCAACTAGATAGAATATGATAAAATAAAGATATGAAGAAGATACGATCTTAGTTTATTTTGAACATTATCTCTATGCAATATATGTTTTTATTATTTGTAAATATCATTTCTTGTTACTTAATTAGAGATTAGTTAGCTACTTTATAGCTTTAAGAATCATATAAAATCAATGTAACATAAACCCTAATTATGCTTTTACAATGATAAATAGTTGAAGGGTGTTGCTCTTTGCACCCTAGTCTACTAACACCCTATTTCATAGTAATTTATTATCTTACTTTATAACTGTTTATTACACTTCAGTCGTTTATTAACTCATTAACTCGAGTATTAAAAACTCACTACCTACTCATTAATTTTTTATTGTTTCCAAATTGTAATCAAATATTACTTAAGAAATATAACCCCCTGATTATTATTAAAAAATATGTGCCAAACTAGATTGCCGTAGATTTTCTTCTTCTTTTTCTTTTTACTTACAAAAGTTTTTTTTTAAATTAAGTTCTCACTGCATAAAAAAACCTTAATTATATATGAGCTAATAAAATATACATATAAAATTTATATTATTATACTTTTTATTTATTAATTTAACTATAGTTTACAACAATTTTATTAGCAAATATATGTTCTCATGTTGAAATCCACGAACTAATTTTACTAAATATATATGCATTTTGATGCTTGTCACCAGTTTTGGTATACGTTACTTGGAACCATTTTTATGTTTTCATTTTATTAAATGTCGACTATTCTCTCATTAAGTTTCTTATTTGGTTGTAAAATATTCTAGTTATAAATACAAAATAAATTAATTAATCAACATAACTTTGGTAAATATTTAACACCCATCTATAAATTGTTTTTCACAAAAATCTTTTTAAAGAACTCTTAATCATTTTATGTTAAATTAATCGGTTTTTGATACACGTATCTTGATTAATGTAACATTTAATTTTTTTTTGTCAACTTCTAGTTCTAGATTTCAGTTTTAGTTATAAAATAATAACTTTAATTGGTTTGTTTATAGTCAAACATAATTAAGAAACTAGGGTGTAAATAGAAAATATACTAGGATACCCATAGTTGAATAGCAATTCTAAAAGTTTGTGCTCTAGATCTTGTGTTTATTATTTCTTGAGATCAAATCATTGTTCTTCATAAGTTAACAACTATAATTCCGTTGATATAACAACTAATTAACAGGGTATTAAAACTTACTAACATACATACTACAATAAAAAAACGTAAAGGATTTAGCTCATGTTTCTTTTCTCTTAGGTACAAATAGAACATCTATTTTGTAAAGCCAAAATATATAACAGCTCATCTTATTTTTCATTGAGAAAAACATTAAGAAAAGAATATGATAACACTACAAGAAACAATACTCACTGGTGTGGGAAAATTATATATATTAAATTATTATAAAAGCGTTTTCACAAATTAGTTCTAAATATTAGAAATTCCCAACTAAACTTTACACAAACGGCAAATGTACCGGTCGTGATATAGAAAAGTTCAGGTAAGTCCGGATATCGAATCCGTGGACACTAATGACGGCTTTCGATAATAAACCTTTGTCGACTTCTAACATAATTAAATTTAATATTTTAAATAATTAATATTAATAAACAAAGCAAACAATTTGACTAAAATTAATTAATGGAAACACGACAAAAGAAATAATCAAATAAGAATTCAAACTTTGAAACTTGAATACGATCAAATATGTTAAATAACTACCTAGGCAGGGATCTAACTAACATGTAATGACATAAAGGTAATGACTCGTATGGCTACCTTTAAAAATACGGATCTAGAGTTAACTAGGTATGTTCCTACTCACTAAAAACCAAAGACACATGTAAGACACTAGATAGGTTTATTAAATATCTAATGGAAGATCATTCCTAGGTTTTCTACCACAGTGTCTTTAAGATTATATTTTCTAACCCTAAGACAAATGACAACTTGATTAAATCCAATTAAATACCCTAAGACAATAACACCATCAAAACACGTTCTCGTGAAATCTAAACCTACCGAGCAATGAATAAGAGGTTTAAGCAATATCTATCACCTCTAGGTTTTAGATAAGGTAGCACATTGAAAAATACTATCAAATCATAACCAATACTCCTAAGATTATCTCTAATCAAAGTTTAAAACTAAAAACACTAAATAATTAATTTTAACGTGCAAGCCTAATTTAGATGTCACGCAATCAATCTAGATAAAACATACGCGAGCATGACAATAACATTTAAAAATAAAATAATATACGGGTTCATATTTAATTGAGACAATAATCAAGTTCTAAGATTAATAAACAAATATACGAAGTCAAAACCAAATATCTAATCAAAACATAAATAGTTTTCAACCCAACCTAGGTAGTACTAAAAAAAACTAGTTAGTAATGACGTTTAAAATCATCAAGAACAATAATAAAGAAGAAAGATTTAATAACATGAATGAGAGAAACAATGAAACCAAAAAAAGTAATCGATCACGAAACGAAACCGAATGATCTTTAGTGCTTATATGTTTCAATCCTTGCTCTGCGATCTTACTCTCCACTTTAATTTTGCTCTCTAATGTTACTCCAAAGCTCCAAGTTGAATGGAAATTAATGTTTTTTCTTTCCTTGTCTCTTTCTGTCGTCGCTCGCTGCTTGTTTTCCTTTCGGCAACCTCTTTTTTTCGTGTGTGTATCTTTTCTCTACCGTCATCATCATTATTAATACCCAAAAAAAATAAATAGGTTTTCATAGACTTTGAATCGAACGTATATAATTAATTGGGCTTCAAGGACATTCTTTATTAATGACTTGGGCTTTTTCCTTTATTCTCTAAATTAATCAATAGCCAACTCCAATATTCAATTTATCGCTTTCAGATTCATCTTCACGTGAGTTTCACATGAATATTTTGGTTTACATATATAGATCACCAATCTACTTTAACTTATACCCACAACATTCAAATCAATTATATTTATGTCATCCAATTTTAATTTTAGATTTAATTAGCTCCATGGACTTTGTTTGATTCTGTATGTACGTTGTTTGATTATAGCTCATTTTTATTTTTTTTTATAAAAACAACGAATTGACTTAAACATAATAATTCATTTATAGCAATTACTAAACCTACATCTTTGATATCACAATTTATATTAACACATTTTTATTTTTATCAAGTAATTTATATTTCAAAATTAAATCTATTTAGATAAATAATTTTCATCAACCGTCATTCTCAAGTTTTGTTAAGAAAATATGTCTTTAGAGCTTACAATATATTGAAACTTATAAAATGCAAATGTAAACCAAATATGAGTTAAATTGTCTAAAAATACTCAAAAGTTATTTAAAAGCATAGAAAATATTGGTTTGTAAATATGTATAGTTCAGATCATATCAAATATCTTCACACTTGAACTTTGCTTGACCCTAAGCAAAATCCATCTCACGATATCTAACATCAACACGTTTATATACATAAATGTAAAATCAAATTAGCGCAACCTGTTTTTTCCTAAAAACACAATCAACTATTCAATCACAATTAATAGAATTACAACTTAATAAGCAACCATGATACCGATTAAAAAAATAGATGTTGTAACTAAACTGGGTTCATTTAAAAACTCTAAACACACAATAATCCACAACTTCTCACAATGTTCTCTCCTCTCTATTTGTTTAGTGGATTAGTCTACGATGTACTAGTTTATATTTGTGCTACTCTCGATATCATCATGACAACATTGTCATAAGGTTGAAATGTATCACATCTACACCAACTAACAATTGAACTTTGCACAAATCAAGTAGGTCTAACATGAGTTGTAACGTGACAAGGGGATGGGTAGGAATAAACAAGATGAAACAAGGCTAAGGGTTTAAAGAAATCCGACTTTGCTAGCCTAAACATGAAAATAATACATATGATAAACAAACCAAAAAAGACCAAACTTGAATCCTTAACAACTAACTACTATAGACATTTTTTTCATCCTTTTTTTTCTTTCTCTTTTTTTTTTACTTTTTTCATCTTCTTTTTATCTTTTTTTTTAGATTACTAAACAAATATAACAATTGAATCACACTATTTAAACACTAGCTTAGCCGGATTTTCTAAAACACACGGGTAATAAGAAAAGGCTTAAATAGATAAAAGCTAGGTAAACATGGGTATAAACATAAGAAAATGGTAAATAAATGGCTCAAAGTGACTAACTAGTGAATGATTTCAGGGTAGGGTAGTCATAGACTAAACACAGGGCTAAATCCTAAGCACCTCTATCATTTCTATGCAAGTTCAATGTTCATGGTCTTGACGCGTATAGCCTATACAAGTTCTAAAATGCATGTATGTGTGATATAAACACTCAAACAAAGAAATGCATGTGAAATGCAAATAATCAAAAATTAAAGGCTCAATCTCATATGAAAACGGAGGTAATAAGGGTATAAGTTGTGGACAATTGCATGTTTATCATCTCTCAATTTATCTCACTTAATTAGACGTCTATACCATTTTTAAAAAAATGCTTGTTAAGTTAACTTAATCATGTGACTTGAAAGGTTAATCATGCTCTAAGTTTAACTAGTTAGCGCTATTCGGTATTACATCATGATTCGTGCAAGGCGTTTTATATGCGTGGATGAGTTGTACTTAGTGTCTTTTTTCTTTTCTTCTTTTTTTCTTGAATTTTTTTATTTTTTTTTAAATTTTGGGATTTATCAAAATTTTACAATATTATCAAATCAAAATGCAGAATGTTTCAGTTTTGCCAACTAACCCCATCCCTACACTTAAATTGAACATTGCCCCTAATGTTCTAGCAAATAGAATAAGCAATTAAGGTAATAAAAGTGCAAGAAATAAGAAAACTGAAACTCCCCTTATATGTAGCGTGTAATGACAGAAGGTTCACTAAAAATATACGTGTCATCCCCACACTTTAACTTGACTAAGGACCTCAAGCAAATGATCATTCAGCTCCGAGCGATAACCTGAAATCAAAGGCAAACACAAAAGCATCCGGTACGAAGAATTAAAAAAAAAAGTAAAAACAAAATGTAAAAAAAATAAAAACAAACTCTCGGGTTGCCTCCCGGAAGCGCTTGGTTTATTTACGAGTCGTCAGCCAGACTCGAACCTCTCAATCAGGTTCCAACAGGGGTGAGGTCAACCACTTCTTCCTCGTGCTCAATCACCGGCCTGCTAATGTAATGCTTCAAACGATGGACGTTTACCTTAAACTTCTCCCCGTCCTTTTTCTCGATTTCAATTGTTCCGTATGGAAATACCATAATGTATGGTCCCGACCATCGGGATTTTAATTTTCCCGGAAACAATTTCAATCGCGAATTGTACAGCAACACCTGATCCCCACACTTGAATTCTTTATTGCCTTTCAGGTGTCGATCAAGTAATTATTTTGTACGTT
The DNA here is from genome assembly GCA_025506515.1 of Flaveria trinervia. Lineage (NCBI taxonomy): Eukaryota > Viridiplantae > Streptophyta > Magnoliopsida > Asterales > Asteraceae > Flaveria > Flaveria trinervia. The sequence goes on along the minus strand of CM046442.1, from coordinate 11,670,327 downwards.
CTTTGCATCGTGTCGAATGTACATACACATGATCTATTAATTCCTCCAACTCGTGCAACTGGTGAAATTGATTCGCTCCAGCCGTGGACATATTTAAATTCATTGTCCTTAATGCCCAATTTACACAATGCTCTAACTCCACCGGTAGATGACACGCTTTCCCATAAATTATCCGAAACGGTGTAGAACCGGTCGATGTCTTATATGCCTTGCGGAAAGCCCAGAGTGCGTCATCTAACTTGTCGGATCAATCCTTACGATTTGATCCAACTATTTTCTCTAGAATCCTCTTGATACCCCGATTACTTACCTCAACTTGCCCACTAGTCTATGGATGATAAGGCATTGCTAGCCGATGGGTGACCCCATAACGTTGCAAGGCTTTCTCCATCCGCGCATTGAAGAAGTGGGTCCCTCGATCACTGATCAGGGCTTTGGGGGTACCAAATCGGGAAAAAAACTTTTTGATGAATCTCACTACAACCCTAGCATCATTCGTGGGCAAGGCTTGAGCCTCCACCCACTTAGAAACATAATCGAGGGCTATTAGGATGTACTTGTTCCTGCGAGATGGCGGAAACAGACCCATAAAATCAGTGCCCCACAAATCAAAAATCTCACATGCCTGAATAGTAGTCTGTGGCATCTCATTCCGGATGAGATTTCCTACTCTTTGACACGTCACAAGTCCTCACAAACTCATGCGCATCCTTAAAGATTGTCGGCCAATAAAACCCAACGTTGAAGACCTTTTCACTGTCAAACTCGCTCCATAGTGGCCACTGTTGGTCCTGAGTGGCAATGCCTCAAACTTGCCTCATCACCATTGCACCTGCGTCCTCAACCATGCGTAGTATGATCTGATTTGCTCCAATGCGGAAGAGGTAGGGGCCATCCCAAATGTAATGCTTAACATCTGTAAAGAATTTCTTCTTTTGCTGATGTGTCATGCCTCTCATCAGAACCCTGTTGCTAAGTAATTAGCTAGATCTGCAAACCATGGAAAACCCTCTTCCTGTGCTTTCACAAACATTAGTGTCTCATGAGGAAGTTAGCATCAATCATGTCCTCCCTAATCTCCTCACGCCCGGAGTCCTCTAAATGTGACAAATGGTCCGCTGCACATTCTCTGCACCTTTTGTTATCTCTAATCTCAATGTCAAACTCCTGAAGCAGCAAAATCCATCGTATCAATCATGGCTTAGCATTCTGTTTGCTAAACAAATACTTGAGTGCAGCATGATCCGTATAAACAATATTCTTAGAAAGGACGAGGTAAGATCTAAACTTATCGAATGCAAAGACTACTACCAAAAACTCCTTCTCTATCGTGGTTTAATGCTCCCGCACATAAGTGAGCGTCTTTCTCGCATAATAGATCGGATGAAAACGTTTGTCCCTATGCTGACCTAAGACCGCTCCTATCGCATAGTCACTAGCGTCGCACATCAACTCGAAAGGTAAACTCCAGTCTGGGGCGACCATAATTGGAGCATTCACCAACTTCTCCTTTAGAAGCTCAAAAGCACTCTACACTCCTCAGAAAACACAAATGGCACATCTTTCTCTAGGAGTTGCATCATCGGCCTTGCAATCTTAGAGAAATCTCTAATGAAACGTCGATAAAAACCAGCGTGGCCTAAGAAACTCCTAATAGACTTCATCGATGTGGGTAGCGGAAGCTTGCTAATAGTCTAAATCTTTTCCTTATCAACCTCAAGCCCCGTGTGTGAAATCTTGTGCCCTAAAAAGATGCACTCCTTTACCATGAAGTGACACTTTTCCCAATTTAGCATGAGGTTGGTCTCCTCACATCGAGCCAACATCTTCTCCAAACGCTCCAAACATGAGTCAAAGAAACTCCCAAAAATAGAAAAGTCATCCATGAAAACCTCCATGAGTCCTCGACCATGTCCTGGAATATAGCTACCATACACCGTTGAAAAGTAGCTGGAGCGTTACATAACCCAAACGACATGCGGCGATACGCAAAGGTGTCATATGGGCATGTAAGGTCGTTTTTTCCTGATCCTCTGGAGTGATGGGGATCTAGAAATAAACTGAAAAGCCATCAAGGAAACAGTAAAATTGTTGCCCTGACAAACGGTCCAACATATAATCGATGAGGGAAGCGGGAAATGGGCCTTCCTCGTGGCATCATTCAATTTGTGATAATAATGCAAACTCGCCACTCGGTGATTGTCCTCGTTGAAATCAACTCGTTCTTGTCATTGGTCACCACTATCATCCTCCCTTTCTTAGGAACAACCTGTACGGGACTCACCCACTTCGAGTCAAAGATAGGGTATATTAATCCTGCATCTAACAACTTAATTACCTCTTTCTTAGCTACCTCATGTATGTTAGGATTTAATCTCCTCTGACTCTGTCTAACAGGCTTATAGTCATCTTCCATGAGTATCTTATGCGTGCAAAATGAAAGGTTGATACCCTTGATATCCATCAGCTTCCAAGCAATCACCTGTTTGTGTGCCTTTAGCACATCTACCAGTCTCTTCTTTTCCTCCTCTGTCAATCCAGCAGAAATGATGACAGGTAACTGAGATCCCTCATCCAGAAATGCATACTCTAAGTGAGACGGTAATTCTTTAAGCTCTAAGGATGGGGGAGTCTCAACTGACGGCTTCTATATTGGTTCCTCTCTAGTAATAACCTCACACATGTTAGCCTCCTTGAGAGGCGTACTTTCACGATCTACCGAGTCATGCTTAAAGGCAAAAGTGGTCAACTTGATTTCTTGGTTCTCCCTAACCAGGATTTGTGAGTCTGTATGATTAGATCTGATAAATTCTCGAAAACTCGTAGTCACCTGTGTCCAAATGGTATCTATGAAGTACAAGGTGTCATCCTGATCATGTGTGTTCTTCATGGATTTGTTCACGTCAAATGTAACTGTCTCATCCGCAACTCGTAAGGTTAGCTTGCCGTCAAGGACATCGATCAATGCCCTTGCAGTAGCTAGAAAGGTCGTCCTAAGATCATGGGACCTTCTCGTCCTCATCCTATCTAAGATCACAAATCAACGGAAAAACAAAGTTATCCACCTTAACGGGCATGTTCTCTATGATCCTCACAGATACTTCACCGACCTATCCGCCAACTGTATGCTCATGCGTGTCGGTGTTATCTCACCTAGGTCTAGCTTAGCGAATACATAATATGGCATAAAATTGATGCTAGCCCCTAGATCTGCCAATGCATTGCTCATAGATAAGCCACCTATGATACATGGAATAGTAAAACTACCCGGATCAGTCATCTTCTGTGGTAGTTTGTTCTGCACACCAGCTGAACACTCCTCACTCAATATCATAGTTGAGATCTGCTCCAACTTCTTCTTATTGGTGAGTAGATCCTTAAGAAACTTACCATACTTAGCCATGTGTTGTAATGCCTCCACAAAAGGTAAGTTCACCTTGAGCTGCTTAAACATCTCAAGGAACTTGCCGTATTGCTCCTCAGATCGATGCTGAGTCAATCGTCCGGGATATGAAAGTTTGTCAAAATGGTCTAATGGCTCCTTCTTTTTCTTTTTTTCAGCAACCTTCTCTACGACTTTCCATTCCTTTTCGTCACCGCTTTCACATGCGCATTTGGATTCTTCACTACATTACTAGGTAGGCCTCCAGGTTGCCTTTCCTGTAACATATTTGATAAGTGACCTACAATTATTTCTATATTCTGCAATAATGCTCCCTGATTCTTGATCATGGCCTCGTTCTCCTGGAACCTAACTTGATATGCCTGATCTCTAGCCTACACTTCCTTATACCTAGTGTCATCCATCACAATGAACTGAGTCAACATCTGTGATTACTGCATCATCATCTCCTCAGGGGTGGGCTTCTTCTCCCATGACCTATGCCACTAGTTTGACCGTTACTCGAACTCTGATTCTGAAATAAACTCTGAGTACGTGGTTGAAAACCCATGGGTTTCCACTCCTTCAATTCTGTTGATTCCTCCAACTAGGATTATAGGAATTACCAAGGAATTTCCTTGCAACCGGTTAGGATATGTGTTGACAAAGTCAACCTGCTCCTAAAAACTATAAGCAGAATGGGACAATCAATAGTATTCATGACCACCCCGACAAATCTCACAGGCATGCTCCTTTTTCTTCTGTAGGTCTGCTACCATCTTAGCTAATGCCTCAACCTGGGCTGCTAAAGCAGTGCTAGAATCACTTGGTGCACTCCTCGCTGAGCAGCAACTGGGCTCTTTAATCAGGATACTCATAACTACTCATGGCTACGTCCTCGAACATTTGTTACACTCCTCAATGGTCTTGGTGGTCATCGGATTACCACCAGCAGTAGTATCAAGCATGTTCCTTGTTGCAGGAGTAACTCCATTGTAGAACTTCTCAATCAACGCCCAATCCTCCAACCATGATGTGGACATTTATGCACTAGCTCCTTAAAACGCTCCCATGTCTCGTAGAATGTCTATCTCGACTTCTGTTGAAATAAAATGAATCATGCTCCTCAGACGAGCAGTCTTCGAAGGGGGAAAGTATTTACACAAGAACTTGTCTTGCATATCAGCCCAAGTAGTGATATGTAACATCCGTCATTTTCAAACTACAAACCCGAACCCGAACTTATTTTGAGTTTAATTTTTAAATTATTTCAATAGTTTTAATGGATTATATGCAACTTTCATTGTGAATTATTTATTTACTAGTATTTATAACAACTTGTAATAATTTATAGATTTATAAGTAATTCTTATTTTTTGTATAGTTATAAAGTGTTATAATCATTTTACAATAAATAATTAAATGGACATGTTTACTTAAAATTTATTAAGTTATAAAATGACTTTTAATAAATTATAAAGTTTATTAGTAGTCATGAATTTTTATTAGTAAAAATAAATAATCAAGTTATAAAGTTTACATGCTTATAAAAGTTTTAAAGATTAATAACTAATAATTGTTCTAATACTCAAATTCGTTTATATAAGTCTAGGGTTACTTTCTAATTTCCAAAACTTAATTTAAAGTTTTACATAAATAACAAACAACTTAACATCAGGGACCAAAGTTGTAAGTTCGTTTGAAACACCCAAACCGCCCCCTTGCCCGTATTTCTGGCGGCCCTACCTCGGCCACCCTCCGGTCGGCTCCGGCAAGGGGTTAAAACGCAAAAATCCTTTGAAATTTCACCCAAAAACCGTTTTAAATCATGTCGTGCATCGGTTTCGAACCTTTAGATGTGCTTTAGTTTGATTATAGTCCGGTTATGGAACGTTTAGAAGTCGAAACCGAGTATAATCAAAGTCCCAATCGGTTCGGCAAATAAAACTTGTTAATAACGCAATTAATCGAACCTGCACGATCAACAATCTGTTTCTAATTCTTCAATGATTACAATTTCATATGAACCGTCGAATTAACATCGAATTGAACCTCATTACGTTCGCATTCAACTCGAAAGTGCTTAGGATGAACCGTGCCAAATTGAAGCTATTTAACAGAGGGCAAAGGTGCCTTCGACCCCTTTCAATCTCCTATGAACCACAATTCGTGATTAACTACTCAATCAATCGAATTTTGGCTTTTTTCGTCGCAAGATAGCCGAGACAAAACCGAGCCTAAATACTACAAATCCAGCCTAATCAAGTAAGTACAATACATCATTCAAGTCAATTCCCTTAGGGATCAAAAGCCTAGGTTAATCGAGTTGAAACTCAATTCATGGTCAAAGGTTATGAAGTTTGTATATATTGTTAATTATATCAACGATTCAAAATTGTTTCTTTATGACAAATTATTAATCGATGAAAACAAAAAATTTTTATTATTAAACTTATATATCAAAACCCAAATTCTCCCTTGAAACCCTAGATCATGTTTGTAACACCCGAATATTTATTATTTTGAAGCCGGTGAAGAAAGAAAAGAAAATAAAGTCCAAAAGTCGAGGGACCAAACTCGCCAACGAAGAAAAGTTGGGAAATGTGGTGATATTAGTAGGGAGAGGGCAGCCCACTCTCCCCACACACCCCACATTTCAGGTTCTTAGAGAGGAGAAGAGAAAAAGAGGAAAAGTGTTGGTTCGGGTCGCCAAAATCGTCGTGAAGCAAGCCAAATCGAAGCTCTTGTTGTTGTGCTCGTTTAGGTGAGTTCCAGGACCCCTCTTTTACATGTTTTTGAATGATTTTGGGGCTGGAACACATCTGAAAACCCTTTTTCGCGTTTTTGGGTGAAAACTCGTATGTAAGCGTGTATGTATGTGTAGGACCCGTATGGGGCTTGATTTCTTGCGTGGGTGTGCTTGTATAATGTTATGGTATGCATCCCTAAGGTTTAGGATGGTCGACTTAGGCCTAAAATGGTTTGGATGAGTTTGGAGGCCGAAAACCCTCGGCTGCAGTCGGGATGAACTGCATTCTGCATCAGTTAGGGTTAGGCGACTGACTGGAGGCCGAATGGAAGCCATACGGCCGATTAGGGTGCGATTGGGGACCATTCGCACGATTAATGTCCATTTGCACGATTGAGTGTCCATTCGCACGATTGAAGGTTCATTCGCACGATTGAAGGGCCAGTCGCATGGGGGTCATGCGACTAAAGGTCCATTCGCACAATTGAAGGTCCAGTCGCATAGGTGTTCATCCGCATTGTCCATTCGCACGACTGGATGTTCATTCGCATAGGTGTTCATCCGTATTAGTTCATTCGCATGATGTTCAGTCGCATGGAGGCAATGCGACTGAAGGGTGTCCATACCCCGAATAGGGCTGTTGTACCGAGGAAGGTGTAGATTGACTTCTGACTTTTGGGGAAAGTGCAGATGTAAGTTTTGACGTAAAGGTTCCCATAAGAGTTTGTAAGATGACGCTTGAGGTCTTAGAAAGCATGTTGGGCATGATAAGGATGATGATGTGCATGTTTAGGCTTGTTACGTATGTATGATGTTGCCCCGTATGATGATGACGAATGTGTATGATACGTTCCTTAGTATGATGTGTAATATCTTTCCTATGGCTTTACTTATTATAAAATGAACGAAGTATTATGTAATGTAAAGTGAAAGGTAATGAAAGAGGAACATGATGAGGAATGTATGCATTAATGAACGAATGAAAGAAGTCTTGCAAACATGGGATAACAGGTCCTTCTTTGTGATTGACCAAACGTGTAGTGCCTCTACCGCTTACCCCTAGTACTTTGGCATACGTTTAGCTGTTCATTTGTTGACTTCGGCCCAGTAGCTAAGACTGATGGTTACTCCTAGTACCGTGGCATACGTTTAGCTGTTCATTTGTTGACTTCGGCCGGTAGCTAAGACTAACCGGGGTGTAGCACATGGTATGGTACGGATGATGTCCAATGCGCAAGTAAAGTCATAATGAACGAATGAATGAATGAAGAAGATAATTAGATATTATCTATGTGTACGTACGATGTGTGATCATGTAAGTAACGAATGGTTTTATATGAAGTAAAGTATGTTGTATTTAAAAACTAGAACTCACTCAGCAACGCTGACTTTGATGTGTTTCCAGTTGGCAGGTAATGTTTGCTGAGGATGGCACGGGCGACTACTCACTCTTTTGGGGATGACATTCTTTTGATTAATGTTTTTGCATTGTAATGCGAACAAGCTATTTTGTAATGAATGTTGTATTAACTTGCAAAAGCATTTACATGGAAATGAAATTTGTTTTAGTTTTCCGCTGCGATTTATGAAATACAAATGTAATTATACGTTTTGTGTGCGATGAGAACCCAGCTGTAAGCGTCCCGGGAACAGGGCCTTACAAGTTGGTATCAGAGCCAAAGTTTAAGTGAAATGAGTAAATTTTCAAAATAAACCTAATCTTAAACTGAGAATGGGACGGAAAGGGAATGGAATGCCAATCTGAGTAGCTGCGTGCCATCAGGTATTTTCGTAAAGTTAACCAGTTTTATGTGCGCATGGTATGTGTTATGTGTTGTATGTAGATTTAAATACTGATGTTGTCAGGACAGGTAATACTTGGGGTATGAAGAGTAAAGTAAGTGGCTAATCACAACTGGCCACTGTAATTAGGGACTTACTATACTTGACATAAACTGAGCTGTTCCCTTGAATGACTGTGTTGGTGTTTGAATCTTTCAGTGTGCGTGTGATGGACGGAGGTAGATCTTCGAAAGCTTCTAGGGGTGGAGGTCACGGTGCTGAACCGCGACCTAAGAGAGGGAGACCCAGAGTTGAGAGGGTGGTTCATGAAGAACTAGAGACCCCCCATCCGGAGGGTGGCGACGAAAGCGCCAATCTGAGAGCCTCAGTAAAGGAGGCTGTTGTAAAAGAAGTCCATCAGGTCATGCAGACAATCTTACCGTCTGTGGTGACTGAAGTTATTAAGGCTGTACGAGAAGGGGAAAGGAAAGAAGAAACAGATCCTCTGGAGAACGGGAACAACCAGAGTCGGAAACGGTTCTATCTGATGATGAAGAGGAAGAAAAAGAGCCTGCGCCGGAGACGGCACGAGGATGTAATTATGGGGCTTTTATGAGATGCAAGCCCCCTACTTTTGATGGAAACGACACCGCTGCAGCCGCTCACCGGTGGGTGAGGGAAATGGAAGCTGTTCTCGATATCAGCGAGTGCCGAGAGACCAAAAGGTGAAGTTTGCTACCCACTCTTTTGTGGATTCAGCTCTGTGCTGGTGGGACAACATTGTCCAAGCTGAGGGTAGTAGGGCCATTGGGAAAATGAATGGCCTGAGCTGAGAAGGTTGGTGATTGAGGAATTTTGTCCTCATCGGGAAATGGATAAGTTGGAAAGGGAGTTTCTGCAGTTGGAGGCTGGAACCATGACACACCAGCAGTATACACCAAGTTTAATGAAATGGCACGGCTTGTGCCTGATCAGGTGACGCCTCTGTCTCAGAAAATCAAGAGGTACATTCAGGGTTTACCGGTGGATGTTCGCCGGCATATGATCGCCGCCCGGCCAAGCACGTTTAGGTCGGCAGTTGATTTGGCAGGGAGGCTGTATGACGAGCGGGAGGTGGTGGTGACTGAAGCGAATAAGAAGGGTGGTGGTGATCAGAACTGGAACGGGAAACGGTTTGGTCGGGGTGATGCCCCGATGGGTAACAAAAGGCACGGGTGGATGAACGCCGTGTGGTCACATCAAGTGCGGGGTCGAAAAGGTGTGGCAAGTGTGGAAGGGAGCACGGCGGGGAATGTAGGTTTGGGTCAAACTTGTGCTTGGGAAGACAGGGCATATGGCGAAGGATTGCCTGTCGGGCAAATGGTTTAACTGTGGGGAAACTGGTCATATGAGCAGAGATTGTAAGAAGTCGAGGACTGAGGGTTCAGGGGTGAAGAAGACGGAAGTGATGGGCCGAGGGCGAGCGCTAGAGCGTTCACCATGACACAGGAGGAGGCTAGGACGGACCCTGACGTTGTGTCCATACGTTTCTAGTGAACCAGACCTTAGCTTCTGTGTTATTTGATTCTGGTGCCAGTAAGAGTTTTATTTCTGCTGCTTTCTGTGCTAAGCTGCCTGTTAGTAGTAGGCGTGTTGATGCGCCCTTTGATGTAGAAACTGCCATAGGTAAGTCTACCAGGATTTCTGAGGTGATAGAGAATTGTGATGTGGAACTTGAGGGTCATAAGTTTCCTGTTAGACTGTTTGTGATGACCTTGGGTGGTTTCGATTTGGTTCTTGGGATGGATTGGTTGGCGGACTTCGAGGCGAACATTGTGTGTCGCAAGAAGATGGTTCGGTTGACACCGCCTGACGGAAGTTTGGTAACGATTTATGGTGATCGGGTTACTACGATCCCGAAGGTGATCTCAATGGCGGTGGCGGGAAAGTGTATGAGGCGTGGATGTAGTGCTTACTTGGCCTATGTAAAAGATGTGGATACACCAACACCACAACTAGCCGATGTACCGGTTGTGTGTGACTTTCCAGACGTGTTCCCAGAAGACTTATCAGGAGTGCCACCTGACAGAGAGATTGAATTTCAGATTGATCTGATACCGGTGCCCAACCTGTTGCCAAGGCACCATATCGGTTGGCTCCAACCGAGATGAAAGAGTTGATGGAGCAGTTGCGAGAGCTGCTTGATAAGGGGTTCATTAGACCGAGTATCTCTCCTTAGGGTGCTCCGGTCCTATTTGTAAAGAAGAAGGATGGTAGTATGAGGATGTGTATTGACTACCGCGAACTGAACAAGTTGACAGTGAAGAACCGCTACCCCTTACCGAGGATAGATGATTTGTTCGATCAGCTTCAGGGTGCCAGTTGGTTCTCGAGGATAGATCTTCGATCTGGTTATCATCAGTTGAAGATGAAGGAGCAAGATATCCCTAAAACAGCTTTCCGTACGCGCTATGGCCATTACGAGTTTCTTATCATGTCCTTTGGTTTGACCAACGCGCCAGCTGCTTTTATGGATCTGATGAACCGTGTGTGTCGGCCTATGTTGGATAAATCAGTGATTGTGTTTATTGATGATATCCTGATTTATTCGAAGAGCAAGATTGAGCATGCCGGTCACATTCGAGAGGTTCTGGAGACGTTGAGAATGGAGAAATTGTAAGCTAAATTCTCCAAGTGCGCGTTTTGGTTGCGCGAAGTTCAGTTTTTGGGTCATGTGGTGAATCCTGACGGGATTATGGTTGACCCGACGAAGGTGGAGGCGGTTATGCAATGGAGGTCACCAAAGACGCCATCCGAGATCCGTAGTTTCTTGGGCTTGGCGGGCTACTATAGAAGATTCATCCAAGACTTCTCTAAGATTGCTTCTCCACTAACTAAGTTGACCCGAAGGATGTGAAATTTGTATGGGGTCAAGCTCAAGAGAAGGCGTTCGAAGAGCTGAAGGCGAGACTGACTCAAGCTCCTGTTCTGTCATTACCCGATGGAAGCGAAGATCTGGTGGTTTATTCTGATGCTTCCTACTTAGGGTTGGGGTGTGTGTTAATGCAGGGAGGGAAGGTTATAGCCTATGCATCTCGACAGTTAAAGGTTCATGAGGTTAATTATCCCACTCATGACTTGGAGCTAGCAGTCGTGGTCTTTGCGTTAAAGATTTGGAGGCACTACCTTTATGAGACGAAGTTCACCATATTCACTGACCACAAGAGTCTGAAGTACTTCTTCGAGCAAAAAGACCTGAACATGAGGCAGAGGCGATGGTTGGAACTTATAAAGGATTATGATTGCGAGATCCATTACCATCCAGGCAAAGCTAATGTGGTGGCGGATGCCCTTAGCCGAAAGGAAAGGCCCGAACCGATTAAGGTGAAAGCTTATCAATTAATCATGACCTCCGATGTGATGAAGCAAGTTAAGGAGTTTCAAGATGCATTGAAGAAGATCACCTTAAGTCGGAAAGAATGAGAGTTCTGGTTGGGGAATTGGTGAAAACACACTCGGTGTTAGAACTCGATTCGGTCGTGTGTGGATTCCTCGATACTCCATTCATCCTGGTGCCACGAAAATGTACCATGACATGAAGAAAGATTATTGGTGGCCGGGTATGAAGCGTGACGTTGTGGAGTATGTGGTAAGTGTCTTACTTGCTTACAGTGAAGGCAGAGCATCAAAAGCATATGGAAGATCCAACCTTTGGATATACCGGAATGGAAGTGGGAGCACATCACCATGGACTTCATTACGAAGCTGCCACGTACTCCGAAAGGGTATGATGCCATATGGTGATAGTTGATCGTCTGACGAAGAGCGCTCATTTTCTACCGATCCGCGAGACGTATTCATCTGAGAGGTTGGCTGATCTATCATCAGGGAAATTGTAACTCGTCATGGTGGCCGGCGTCTATTGTGTCTGATCGCGACACTCGGTTCACATCTAAATTTTGGAAGAAATTCCACGACGCTATGGGGACGAGGTTACATATTAGCACGGCTTATCATCCCAACCGATGGTCAGTCAGAAAGAACCATTCAGACATTGGAAGACATGTTGCGGGCATGTGTGATCGATTTTGGTGGAAGTTGGGATGACCACTTACCGTTAGCCGAATTCTCATACAACAACAACTATCATGCCAGCATTGGTATGCCACCATATGAGATGCTATACGGTAGGAGATGCAGAACACCCGTTTGTTGGGGTGATATTGGTCAGAAGGAATTAGGGAGCGTCGAGGTAATCGAGGCTACGACAGAGAAGGTTGAAAAGATTAAAGCCTTCATGAAGGCAACCAAAGATAGACAGAAGTCGTATGCCGATAAGCGACGTAGGCCAATTGAGTTCCAGTGGGTGACCGGGTTATGTTGAAGGTCTCACCTTGGAAGGGTATTATCAGATTCAGAAAGCGGGGCAAGTTGAGCCCAAGATATATAGCCCTTTCCGAATCATTGTTCGAGTAGGGGAGGTGGCCTATAGATTGGAGTTTCCAGATGAGTTAAGTGGGATTCACTGACATTCCATGTATCTCATCTGAGAAAGTGTATAGCTGATGAAGACATGATTGTTCCACAGGAGGACATTGAAATAGATGAAAGGCTCAATTATGTGGAGCAACCGGTGGCAATCATCGATCACAAAGAAAGAGGCTGTGGAATAAAGTGGTTCCTCTTGTGCGTGTACAGTGGAAGCACAGGAAGGGATCCGAGTCAACGTGGGAGACTGAGGAAGAATGAGACAGCATTATCCACGTTTGTTCGACAAATAACAGGTTTCGGGGACGAAACCTATTTAAGGGGGTGGACTTGTAACACCCGAATATTTATTATTTTGAAGCCGGTGAAGAAAGAAAGAAATAAAGTCCAAAAGTCGAGGGACCAAACTCGCCAACGAAGAAAAGTTGGGAAATGTGGTGATATTAGTAGGGAGAGGGCAGCCCACCCTCCCCACACACCCCACATTCAGGTTCTTAGAGAGGAGAAGAGAGAAAAAGAGGAAAAGTGTTGGTTCGGGTCGGTTCGAGTCGCCAAAATCGTCGTGAAGCAAGCCAAATCGAAGCTCTTGTTGTTGTGCTCGTTTAGGTGAGTTCTAGGACCCCTCTTTTACATGTTTTTGAATGATTTTGGGGCTGGAACACATCTGAAAACCCTTTTTCGCGTTTCTGGGTGAAAACCCGTATGTAAGCGTGTATGTATGTGTAGGACCCGTATGGGGCTTGATTTCTTGCGTGGGTGTGCTTGTATAATGTTATGGTATGCATCCCTAAGGTTTAGGATGGTCGACTTAGGCTTAAAATGGGTTTGGATGAGTTTGGAGGCCGAAAACCCTCGGCTGCAGTCGGGATGAATTGCATTCTCCATCAGTTAGGGTTAGGCGACCGACTGGAGGCCGAATGGAGGCCATACGGCCGATTAGGGTGCGATTGGGGACCATTCGCACGATTAAATGTCCATTTGCACGATTGAGTGTCCATTCGCACGATTGAAGGGCCAGTCGCAGGGGGTCATGCGACTAAAGGTCCATTCTCACGACTGAAGGTCCAGTCGCATAGGTGTTCATCCGCATTGTCCATTCGCACGACTGGATGTTCATTCGCATAGGTGTTCATCCGTATTAGTTCATTCGCATGATGTTCAGTCGCATGGATGCAATGCGACTGAAGGGTGTCCATACGCCCGAATAGGGCTGTTGTACCCGAGGAAGGTGTAGATTGACTTCTGACTTTTGGGGGAAAGTGCAGATGTAAGTTTTGACATAAAGGTTCCCATAAGAGTTTGTAAGATAACGCTTGAGGTCTTAGAAAGCATGTTGGGCATGATGAGGATGATGATGTTGCATGTTTAGGCTTGTTACGTATGTATGATGTTGCCCCGTATGATGATGACGAATGTGTATGATACGTTCCTTAGTATGATGTGTAATATCTTTCCTATGGCTTTACTTATTATAAGAAATGAACGAAGTATTATGTAATGTAAAGTGAAAGGTAATGAAAGAGAAACATGATGACGAATGTATGCATTAATGAACAAATGAAAGAAGTCTTGCAAACATGGATAACAGGGTCCTTCTTTGTGATTGACCAAACGTGTAGTGCCTCTACCGCTTACCCCTAGTACTGTGGCATACGTTTAGCTGTTCATTTGTTGACTTCGGCCCAGTAGCTAAGACTGATGGTTACTCCTAGTACCGTGGCATACGTTTAGCTGTTCATTTGTTGACTTCGGCCCGGTAGCTAAGACTAACCGGGGTGTAGCACATGGTATTGGTACGGATGATGTCCGATGTGCAAGTAAAGTCATAATGAACGAATGAATGAATGAAGAAGATAATTAGATATTATCTATGTGTACGTACGATGTGTGATCATGTAAAAGTAACGAATGGTTTTATATGGAAGTAAAGTATGTTGTATTTATAAAACTAGAACTCACTCAGCAACGCTGACTTTGATGTGTTTCCAGTTGGCAGGTAATGTTTGCTGAGGATGGCACGGGCGACTACTCAGCTCTTTTGGGGATGGCATTCTTTTGATTAATGTTTTTGCATTGTAATGCGAACAAGCTATTTTGTAATGACTGTTGTATTAACTTGCAAAAGCATTTACATGGAAATGAAAGTTTGTTTTAGTTTTCCGCTGCGATTTATGAAATACAAATGTAATTATACGTTTTGTGTGCGATGAGAACCCAGCTGTAGGCGTCCCGGGAACGGGGCCTTACAATGTTTAAACTCTAAATCTCGTTATTAAGAACTTAAACTTGTAATATCTATATATTTAGGTACCTTGTGAGGAATTGTGTTGAAACAATGTTTATTATTTCTATTAACCTTCAATCATATACTTATTGATCATGTGAGTTTTCTTGCCCCTTTTTACTTTAATTCACACCTTTTGGGTGAAACATATTAACCTTATAAACTTACACTTGTAAACATCTTGATACTTGTAAATGCACATGCAATTCATCTTTACCTTTTTTCATGGTTATTTGTGTTATTGTAAGTTTTATATGAGATACATATTTTGTTTACAATCATTAACTATTGCTAGCTTGGCGACATCTTAGATCTTGGTCAAACAAGCTTATTTGGTGCTCTTAGGATCTGGTATTTGAAAGAAACACCAACTGATTAACGTGTTAAACCAAACCAAATAGTGCGGAATCCTATTTGATTGGCGATCCAATCAGTGAGAACGCACATAGAAACAATAATGTATTGAAACTAACGTCAAGAATCGATTAGGAATTGATCTACAACGTTCTATGAACTTGGAGTACGAACTTAGAGGCTTCTGGACGGCTAGGGTACGTCTGGAGTCGAAGTGGATTCAATGCTTACGTTTTTCCACGATTAGGTGGTATTTATAGGTTAGAGTTGCTTATTCGGCCGACTGAACCATAAGCATGGTTCATTCGTGCGATTGAGACATGAGGTTGATCCATTCTTACGACTGAGTGTTCAGTCGTGCGACTGAGTGTTCAGTCGTGCGACTGAGTGTTCAGTCGTGCGACTGAGCCAATCTCATGTTATAGTCATACGACTGATCCAATCTCCTTGTTCAGTCGTGCGACTGAGTCATTCGCATGAAGTTGTTCATGCGTATGGTCCTATAGCATGGGCCATTCGCATGATAACTTCATGTTATTAAGTTTGAATGTATTAAACATAGTAATGTTATTTATATTAGTTCAATCAACCACAAACCTATATAATCAAGTCAATGTGCGTTAAACAACTCATTAATGAAATATTAAACATTATAAACACAACCAAACATTTGCATTTCATTAAGTACCCAACTATTACATAAGCGTAAGACAACAAAGACATATTACAATAAGATTAGAATCAAGGTACACATGCATCAACAGGTGCTAAAGCCGATGTATTGCCGCTCCCGATGACGTATGACTTGTTCATCAAGAGAACCAAGTACACTTAGCCAATCTTATAACTTGTAATCAAGTCGAGGTTTGGTTGTACTATATGTTTGTTCTAAACTTGTTAACTCATAACCATTTATATGAATTACTACTTGTAAATCTTTATAATATTATATATATATATTATATATTATATTATGTATGTTCAACCCATGGGAACTCACCACTTTCAAAGTTAACCTTTTATTTTTAACATGATTCAGTTTGATACTTAAACAAACTCTTCTTGATCATATAGGACTTGGACTTAGATAAATTAAACATTATATGTTGTTGTTTATACCTTGTTTGTATGTAATGACTTAATTGACTTGTATTGTTAAATGAATAATGGTATTTAATATTATTTCAACTTATTAGTTCCATGTGCTATGAACAATCGTTTCACATTCGTCCGCCCCGATGATTCCACCGTCGGTCGAGGTGTGACATGATAGATCCTGTGGGAAGGGACTCAAGCCAACTGTGTGCGCGGTCAGTAAGAGAGAATGAGAGAGGCGCAACTTGCATGCGTCCTAAAAAACACCGTTCACTTGAAAGGTGTCACAGATCCTCATGAAGCGAGCCAAGTGAGAATTTGGGTCTTCAGCAGGCAACCCGTGGAATTGAACAGTATTAGTGACCATAGAAATGATTTGGGAAGGGATTTGCCAGTTGTTGCTAGTGATTGGTTGACGTACAGTACTAGACCTAGCTTCGGCAGCAGTGGGCTTGGCGTGGTCGGCAATCACTCTCCTCATTGGTGGTTGTTCGTCGGCCATTGTGGATTTTGTGGCGTGAGTGGATTCGCTGTCGTAGGATCTTTCTCGGTCTCAAGCTCTGTGTCAGATTCATTCGAATGTTGATCGAATGCACGCTCTGGATCATCAAGTGGCTGAATTCTAGTGGTCCAGCACACGGGTGTGACGCATAAACTAAAAGAAAGGTAAAAAAAGAAAAAGAAAAATAAATTCACTTAATTAATTAAAGCACGAACAAATAAAAGTAAAAAATATAATAAAAAAATACTAACTAAAGGAACAGTTAAATAAATAAGAGGAAATTAAACAAAAAAATAAACTCTAAACTAAAAAACAAATGATTAGATCCCCGACTCGGGTCGTTCTCAAAATCGCCAAAACAGTGTCTCCGGCACCGGCGTCAAAAACTTGATGTGTGAAAATTATATATATTAAATTATTAGAAAAGCGTTTTTCACAAATTAGTTTTACAAATTAAAAATTCCCAACTAAACTTCACACAAACAGCAATTACCGGTCATGATATAGTAAGTTTAGGTAAGTCCGGATATTGAATCCGTGGACACTAATGACGGCTCTCGATAATAACCTTTTTCGAATTCTAACCTAATTAATTTTAATATTTTAAGTAATTAATATTAGTAAACAAAACAAACAATTTGACAAAAACTAATTACTGGAAACACGACGAAAGAAATAATCAAATAAGAATTCAAACTTTGAAACTTAAATACGATCAAATATATTAAATAACTACCTAGGTACGGATTTAGGGTTAACTAGGTATGTTACTACTCTTTAAGAAAACCAAATACACGTGTAAGCACTAGATAGGTTTATTAAAATGTCTAATGGAAGATCACCCCTAGGTTTTCTATCGTAGTGTCTTTAAAAATTATATTTTCTAACCCAAAGACAAAGGGCAACTTGATTAAATCCGATTAAATCCAATTAAATACCCTAAGACACTAACACCACGAATGAAAGACAAAACACGCTCTCGCGAAATCTAAACCTAACAAGCAATGGGTAGGAGGCTTTAAGCAATATCTATCACCTATATGTTTTAGATAAGATAGCATATTAAAAAATACTATTAAATCACAACCAATACTCTCTATTATCTCTAATCAAAGTTTAAATTAAACATTAAATAATTAATTTTAACGTGCAAGCCTAATCTAGATGTCATGCATTAATCTAGATAAAACATACACGAGTATGACAATAACATTTAAATATAAAACAATACATGGGTTCATATTTAATTGAGACAATGATCAAGTTCTAAGATTTATAAACAAATATACAAAGTCAAAACCAAATATTTAATTAAAACATGAATAGTTTTCAACCCAACCTAGGTAGTACTAAAAAAATTAGTTACTCATGACGTTTAAAAACATCAAAAATAATAATAAAGTAGAAAGATTTAATAACATGAATGAGAGAAACAATGAAACCAAAAAAAATAATCGATCACGAAACAAAACCGAATAATCTTTTGTGCTTGTATGCTTCAATCCTTTCTCTCAGATTTTGCTATCTACTTTAGTTTTGCTCTCTAATGAGCTTCAAGTTGAATGGAAATTAGTGTTCTTTTCTTTCCTTGTCTCTTTCTGTCGTCGCTCGCTGCTTGTTTTCCTTTCGGCAACCTCTTTTTTTCGTGTGTGTATCTTTTCTCTACCGTCATCATCATTATTAATACCCAAAAAAATAAATAGGTTTTCATAGACTTTGAATCGAACGTATATAATAATTGGGCTTCAAGGACATTCTTTATTAATGACTTGGGCTTTTCCTTTATTCTCTAAATTAATCAAATAGCCAACTCCAATATTCAATTTATCGCTTTCAGATTCATCTTCACGTGAGTTTCACATGAATATTTTGGTTTACATATATAGATCACCAATCTACTTTTAACTTATACCCACAACATTCAAATCAATTATATTTATGTCATCCAATTTTAATTTTAGATTTAATTAGCTCCATGGACTTTTGTTTGATTCTGTATGTACGTTGTTTGATTTATAGCTCAATTTTTATTTTATTTTTTATAAAACAACGAATTGACTTAAACATAACTAATTCATTTATAGCAATTACTAAACCTACATCTTTGATATCACAATTTATATTAACACATTTTTATTTTTATCAAGTAATTTATATTTCAAAATTAAATCTATTTAGATAAATAATTTTTATCAACCGTCATTCTCAAGTTTTGTTAAGAAAAATATGTCTTTAGAGCTTACAATATATTGAAACTTATAAAATGCAAATGTAAACCAAATATGAGTTAAATTGTCTAAAAATACTCAAAAGTTATTTAAAAGCATAGAAAATATTGGTTTGTAAATATGTATAGTTCAGATCATATCACCCACACAGGAGATACCTATAGCAACGACATGTGTCGTCTCTATAGCCAAGGCTATAGCGACGACAAGTCGCCTCTATAGCTCTTTGAATTTTGTTGACCAATTTTTAGTTTTTACTTCGATTTTGCGTCGCAATATATTATTTTCTTCGACGACATGACACTTGGATTATACAAATTCACAAACCGTAACGTAATTAAAAAATATAGATCAAGAAACTTAACCTAAATCATCGATGGAGAAAACTAAATCATTGTTATTAACACATACAAACTAACTTTTCTAATTATACTCTCCATGTAATCAGTTTTTTTCCAAGATGTTTAGGTTATCATTTCTTTCCTAAGTTTTCAAGTTTTCTTTACAGCAATTCCCTAAGATATCGTTTTTTTGTTGTGTAATTTGATTAAAACATTGTAGAAGATGGTGGTGGCTTACATGCAAATTTGAATATTGGTGGAAGTATTCATGTTAACAGGATTGATTTTTGTCTAGCTAGGTATTGAAATGGTTTCATACTAAAATTTTCCAAATAACTCACACTTGACTTTCTTTCTACGAGTTCATACATAAAAATTTACTGGAAGTAAACTAAGTCTTTCCTTTCGAAATCCACTCCTGAAGTCACGTCTTTCGGTACTCGAACACAAATCAAGTACTTTCGAGTTGCTCTTTGCCCAAAGCCCTCTTTCCAACTTAGAACGACCAATTCACAATAGCTTTAGTATCTATTTTGTTGGAAAGGTCTTTATAGAACTAAAGGGAAGGTTTGGAACCCTAGTAGTAGAATGTAATCAATAGGTTGACTATCATGCTAACATGAATAGTTTAACTCACCTTGTATTACTTGCATCACACCAAGTGATGATAGGATTGAAAATGCTTATTATTGATAAAAAAGAAACATAGGAATTACAGAAGGAAAACACAAAGTCTTTTAGTTTAAATGCCCCCTTAACTCTGATCATAGTTGTCTTGTCTCTAGTCGTCAAGTTTCGCAGTTCGCATCCAAACAGGAGGAAAAATCCTGACTAACCCCTTATTGGTTGGGGAATGCTAGCTTTTAAAGCTACTTTTTTCTATGAACATTTAATATATTTCTCGTTTGAACCTCTTTATGTGTTTTCTCTCTTCTGTTAGGTGCTCTTTGATCATAGCTGTCTTGTCTCTTCTGTTAGGTGCTCTTTATGTGTTTTTTCTATCTAACCTCTGAGTCGCAATTAGTTTAAGAATTAAGTAAGGACTCGAACTTACTGAAGAGGGGGAGGGGGCCCAAGAGAGGGGGAGATGAAATCTCACAACTCTAACTAGAAACCCTAAATTTAGTGGACATATCAGCATGGGTATGTAAAAATGTAAAACATATATGGTGATTACGGTTTCCAAGTCAAATTTAGTATGTAATTATGGAGACCGCTATCAAGTAATACAAAAAAGTAAATAACTTACCTGATTAAGATAGAAATGATATCGTATTCACGTGAAACATGTGATTAGTTGAACACATGTGGCCTCGTTAGAATAGTAAATTTAAAATTTAACTACAATAAAAAGATCTCAACTAAAGCTAAAAAATTGTGAATCAAATTAAAAAACAAAATGCACACAAAATAGGTAAAAGTTACGGCATGAAGATAAGAAACAAGCAAACACTCATGATTTTAGGTTTTGTTAGTTAGTTGCAACTACTCCAGACAACATGGCCTCGTGGTAGGACATTAGGATTTTCCAAATGAGACTCTGGTTCGATCCTCACCCCAAGTAAAAATGTTGAGTGGCCATGACGAGATTAGAAGCTTAGATCAGGGTTTGAGCATAACGTGATGTTGGAAAGAAATAGTAGTTTGAACCCTACATTTTGTCGTCGCTAGGTAAGCTCGTGAGCCGCATTGCCTCTTGTGAATTTCTAGGGTATGGGTGCTACAAACCGGTTGATGAGTCCCATATTACTCATTTTTGGTTACTTTGAGATCTAATTAATCAACTACACAAACATCATTTATCTTGATTTTATGATTGATCAAGAGCTCTATGTGATGCACACAAATCGTCTAAGTGTCTAACTAAGCTAACTTGGATATATTACACATGATCACGTAAAGTGTCATAACTCATTTGTCGCATTATCACAAAAATCATTCACACTAAACTAAAAATCACATGCACATGATTACCACCACAAGCCAATTAATGAGTCTAGTGATATTAATTTATGGGATTTTTACGTATATCCCCTACCTAAAAACATAAATTATATATTTCTCCAACCAAAAAAATCGATTACATAATTCCTCTTTTTAAAACTTATATATCACAGATATATCCATTTCATTCAACTTAAACATATATCCATTTCATTCAACTTAAACTATTAAATAACTATTTTACCTTGTTTTTAGTAAGAGATTTTTACATATGGATGTTTTATTTTTAAAATTGTTTAAAACTTTTGACAACTGTGTTTTGTATCTGGAGATATAACTTTGGTTATCAGTTATTGTAGTTTTGAAATAAAGTTTTAAACGAGATTTATTTATTTTTATTTCTATTTATATAGAAGACTCTTACTTGAGGAACTACGTAGTTGATAGTATTAGAAAGTAAAATGTGTAAAAGTACTTTGGTGAAACACAAGTAAAATAATTATTCAATAAATTATTTCACCAAAATGGGTAAATATGTAATATATATGTTTTAGAAAGGGAAAATATGTAATTGATTTTTTTGATTTGGGTAAATATATAATTAATGATTTGAGTAAGGAAAAATATGTAAATACTCCTTTATTTGTTTATTGTTAGCTAGTTGCAAGACATAATTTATTATAGAAGATCTACAACAGCTACACGGACATTATTTATCTCGATTTTATGATTAATCAAGAGCACTTGTACTACATAAGAATTATCTAACTAAGCCAACACAGGTGTACTAGACATGATCTTTGA
The DNA here is from genome assembly GCA_025506515.1 of Flaveria trinervia. Classification (NCBI taxonomy): domain Eukaryota; kingdom Viridiplantae; phylum Streptophyta; class Magnoliopsida; order Asterales; family Asteraceae; genus Flaveria; species Flaveria trinervia. The sequence continues at coordinate 11,648,395 of CM046442.1, read as the reverse complement.
CGTGTTGTAAATCGTCTGCCGCACTAATACAAGGATCAATCATTTGTTTGTAGCGAAACTTGAACACCTTCATCGAGAGTTGGGAGAGAAGAGGGGAATTAAATTTTTTCAGGGGGTAAAATTGTTGGACCTCATATGCCCAAGACACATACAAGATTGATGTGGTTAGTATGTTATGATCCAAGTCAGGTCATACCCAATAACAAGCTATACAAATACCAATAAATGTTTGTTTGTTGATGAGATCATACAAATAAACATTAACACCAATTAGAAAATGAGTTTTCTAAAACATTGCTTTGTGGTAGAACAACATTATATGGATAGCTTTGTGGTAGAACAACATTATACGGATAGTTTGTTCATTAGATATTATTTGTTTTATTTTTTAAGTTAGTTAAATAGTAACAAATAAAATGTGTTATGGTTATAAAATTAAAAGGGGTTTTAATTTTATAAAATCTTATGGTTGAAAGAGTATTTTATAAAACTTTCAAATGGGAGGGAAACCCATTTTATGTTGATGATTTTGGCCGCCCATATGGGTGGTTGGCAGCATGTGTTTTGTCTTGTTATTTGCAAGACTTAACTCACTTTTTCACTCAACCATCTAACACACTTTTCTCTCACACACACAAAAGAAAAACCTCTCCAAAGAACAACCAATTTCGTTCAAAAGAAAGAAAAGAAAAGGCTGAAAAATCGGTTTTTGTTGACAGCACTTCAGGATTTTCTTGGCTGATTTGGGTTGTTCAAAAGGGAGTAAATCTTGGTGTTCTTCTACCTAACAAGATGAGGTGTTTGTTTAGGCTTGTGGGTATACAAGCTTGAGGTCTTCTCCTTTGAAGGCTATCTACTCAAGAACATCATCTTCTTCCACCTTTTCATCTACAACATTCGTTCAAGAAAGGTTGTTTCTATGAAGACCCTATGGTTGTTATTTTATGTTTTGATATCATACTATTTCATATAAATTTCGATCCTCATTCTTGGGTTTTGTTGATGGTTTAACATGGCAAGATTTTCAGATTATAAACCATAATTTAACTCTTTTATTCCGCTGCGCTTTCATAGTTTAAATGGTTAAACTAAGTGTTTTTACTTGTGACAAAACCCAATAATGGCATCTAGAGCCGGTTATGTGGAATGTATGCTTCAAAAGGTCTTGAAAAGTTAGTTTTCATAGACCTTTTCAACCCATTAGGGGCTGTTTTGTTGTGGGTGTTTGAATCCCTTATGTTTCAAGGTTTAATCTTGCATGCTTTAGTATAAACCTTGAAAGAATTATGTCAAATGGTTGATTATGTTGTTTGGACAACCTTAAAGTTTTAGTTTATGTTGGCTGAAACTTTAGAGCTGAAATAAGGGATTCTTTGTTGTTCTTGGATGTTGAATGTGTTTCATTTTATGGTGCATAACATAGCCTTGGCCTTATGTGTTTGGTTTTGGTTGATTGTTGTATGTCATGTTGGTTTGTTCCTTGTAAGGGTTGTATTTTGTGTTTTGTATCTTGGGTTGTAATTTATTTATTCATTTGGTTATGTAATAAATAGATTAGATGCATTTCTTTTATTAGAAAAATTGTATTAGGATATGATTTTTGTAAAAGAAGATGCACAAGATGAAGACTCAAAGAAGGACACAAAAGACATGGACACTTGAAGCATTTGGATGTGGATTCAAGTGGGAGTTCATGGACACATTTTGATGTGTCATCTTCACCCTTAGGAAAGACCTTATGATAACACTTATGATGGCAAACAAGTGTGGTCAACTTAGTGGCTATGGTTATGCACTCATGTTTATATGTTTATGCTTGTTTGGATGTTTGTTGTTTGATTGTTTGGTTGATATTTGGATATGTATTACAAACTCATTAACAAACTTAACAAGTTGAAAATTTGATGGTTCTTTATCATTAAGTGGTTAATAAAAGGTTATTAAAAGGATTAATGGTTTTAATAAAAGAGGTTTTATTAAAAGTGAACCATAGGATACCTTGTATTTGAAAGCATGCATATATAAGATACATAGAGTTTTTTAAACTAAGATTATAAAAACCTTAATTTCTTTTTTAAACAAGTTTAACACCATCCTTTTGCACAACACTTGAATCATTTGGAAACTCTTAATGGGATAAAGGTCACCTAACCATTTTGAGGGAACTTGTGACTTGAGGTAGGGATACCATATTTGTGGGATAAAGGTCACCTAACCACTTATGTTGGAAAACTCACATGTGTGTGCAAGTAGGGTAACTTGATTTACAAACCATGTTAAATGGATCACCTACAATATGGTTTACAAAGGTGTTGATGGGATAAACATGCCGACAATACATATGATGTTTAAAGTCGGTCCCATACCCTAGATTTTAAAAGGGTTGCAATTGTCAAAACGTTGACTACCTTGTTAATTTAAATAATGGGGTAAAAATCACCTAACCACTATTTAAATGTAACGTTGGATTCTAGATTTTAAAATTGTGTAAGACACTTAAAAGGGGTTTTAATTATTAGAATATGAACAATATGAAATTACTAAAATTGAACTTTGTTATATTTTGTAGATGGCCACCAACAATAATGATAACAATGAAATCCCGACCGCTCACTCGCTATAATTAAGTACCATTCTCCAAAAGGAGCGTCTAAACCATAATAACTTTATTGATTGGTTTCGAAACTTGAGAATTGTTCTCAAGCAAGAGAAACGATCATACATATTAGACGATCCAATTCCCGATCACCTAGTGAGGATGATGAGGAGGCCTATAACAATTGGGTGAAATACACTGAGGACTCGGTCCAAGTGTCTTGCCTTATGTTGGCAAGTATGACTCCAGATCTCCAAAAGGAGTATGACCATCATAGAGCGTACGACATGATAACCCAGTTGAAGGAAACGTTCCAACAACAAGCACGGGTTGAGCGCTTCAAAACGGTTCGAGCACTCCATGCGTGTCATATGGAAGACACCCAATCTATTTCATATTATGTACTTAAGATGAAAAGCCACATTGACCGCCTCGAAAGTGTAACACCTCGAAATTTCTACTTAAACGAAAGGAAAAGAAAAGTAAATAGAAAGAATCGAAATTGTGTACAAATGGAGGGGGATAAAGTGTACAAAGTACAAAATCTTATTATTTTAAGATATTTAAGGGCATGGTCGCCCATATCAAGCAGAAAGCTGCTTGATCTCGGAAGAAGAAGAGAGAGAGATAGAGAACCCAGTTCTAGAGAGAAAGAGGAAGAAGAAGCTGAAAAAGGTAAGTCTTCTCTTGTTTGAGCTCGGTTTCAGTTGAGTATTGAGTTCTTGACCGAAGTTCCGGTTGTTTAGAGTTTGTTTTCGGGATTCAAGAGCAGAATCGAATGTGGGACTCGAATGGGAAGAGTGCTGCTCAAAAGCTGCTAAAGGTGAGTTTCTAGAACCCCTCTTTTACGGATTTTTAACTGATTTGGGGCTATTATGCATACTAAGTAAACGTTTTGAAAGAAACCGTGGGTTTACAGTTTTATATCCGAATGTTATATGTATGTATGCATGTTATAGTGATGATTATGGGTTAGATATGATGTTTAGCATGCTTAGATGGCCTTAGTATGTTAGATCTGTGTTTGGGTATGCTTAGAATGAGAATCGGGTGAAATTAATGGCATAGAAAAGATTTCAGAATGTCTGATGAACATGAACAGTGGTTCATGCGCCCAAATAGTTGTCCATGCGTCTAGCATGAGTGGCCAGACGCCTAAGTGTTGGCCATGCGCCCAAGGGTGGGTCATGCGCCCAAGGGTGGGTCATGCGCCTAAATAGTGGCCCATGCGCCTAGCATGTTGGCCCATGCGTCTAAGTGTTAGCCATGCACCCAAGGGTGGGTCATGCGCCTAAATAGTGCCCATGCGCCTAAGTGAAGAAAAGGCTAAGTGTGGACCATGCGCCTAAATAGTGCCCATGCGTCCTAGAGATTGAAACGACTAAGTATTGGCCATGTGCCTAGGCAGTGCCTATGCGCCCAAGTGCTTGAAACGGCTAAGTGTTGATGCGCCTAAACAGGTGCCATGCGCCTGCATAGTGGCAATGCGCCTGAACAGGGCAAAAGCGCCCAAATAGTGCCCATGCGCCCAGACTGTTTTACACTTAGAATTTTTATGCCCATGCGCCTAGAAGGTCCCATGCACCCAATTTGGACTTAAGGTTTCTAAGTGGTTTTTAAGGGGTAAAATGGGAAGATAGGCCTGGTTATGATGTGATGGTTTATGTCTGATGTGTGTTATGTACGTATGATGTTGCCTGTATTGGTGATGGTGTATGTTTATGTTTATATGTGTTCCTTATTATGTATGTATGTCTTCCCTTGGCTTTGCTTTGAACGCTAATAATGTAATGAAAGTATTATGTAACGTAAAGTGGAAAATAATGAAAAGAGGGACGTAATGAATGAATGCATACATGAATTAATGAATAAAGGGAGAAGTACAGAGATGTAACATCTGCAAATTTTCGAGTTAAAACCCAAAACCCGAACTCAATTTGAATTTCCATTATTAAATTATTTTAATGGTTTTATGGATTAAATACAACATTTATTATGAATTATTTTTTTTAATTATTTAAAACAACTTGTAATAATTTACTTAAATCTTTTTATAAAGTTATAAGATTTATTAATCATCTTACTATAAATATCTAAATGGAAAAGTTTTATTAAAAAATTATTAAGTTATAAAATAACTTTTAATAAGCTTATAAGTTTTATGAAATTTAATTGTTGAAAATAAACAATTAATTTAGTTCATTTAGTTTTATAAGTTTAAGGTTTAAATTGTAATTTATGGAAACTTAAAATTTCTAGCATAAAATAATGAATTATCAAACTCCATGGGCCATATGTGTAATTAACCCAAACCTCCCTCCCTCGCCCCCGTTTTCCCGGTCGCCGGCCGACAAGCCCCAGCGCGGCTCCGACGACCCCAAAAACTCTTAAATTAATTCGATTTTTAACCTTAAACCGTTCCCCAACCTTTTTAGAACCCACTTCGAACATGAATGCACCATTTAATTGTGTTTAATCACCGGTTACAAGCACCATTCGGATTGAATAAACCGAAACCTTTAATTCCATAACTGATCGACCCTTAAATCCTAATAATAACCTTATTAAACTCATCTAATCAATCATCTAAGTGTTCCTAAACGTTCACAACTTACAATTTCCCCTGAAACCAACACCAACATCACCTTTAACAATTCAAGTTCATTGCGAACCGACCTCTACTCGAACTTTGTCACCTGGTCATAAAAACCAAAATTTAATGAGGGCTTTTGATCTTGGGGTTTACTTTTTGTATTTTTATCAGCTTTTGCACATCGAACAAAATCGTGTTTGGCCGCAACCTGTTCTTCATCTGTTCTTGTGCTCCACGCTTTGATTCGGGTAATTAAAACTAGTTTGTTACTCTATTTTACATGGGGAATAAAAGCCCCATGGTAATCGGTATCAACAACTACGAATTCATCTTCAATTTTGGAATCAAATTGATTCTAGGGTTTATGTCAAATTTGGGGGATTTCAGCAATTAATGGTTAAAACGTTTTGAATCAATTTCTAAACAAATTCGGGCTTAGGCCCAACTGGTTCCCACTCTAGCACCCTATACCGGAGGTCTTGGGTTCGAACCCGGCCTTCGGCATTTATTTTTTAAACCATTTTATATTTTTTTTAACTCCATAAATTATACTAATATGTTACTAAATCAAATTAAAAATTATGTTGTTAACTAAACATTTCAGAAATTATTAATTAATTTTAAAGGTGTTAAAAGTTATAATTTTAAATTTAATTATTATTTAAGGATAACAAGGATTATAAAATGTTATTAATTATTTAATGTAATTTAAATGTTATAAACCTATTATAGTTGAAATGTAGATTATTTTAAAACATTATAATCTACATGTTTTAAACAATAATTATTGAAATAGTTATTTTAATAGTTATTTAAAATTGATTACTTATTTATACATTTAAACATATTATATATAATTAATCAATAATGTTATTCCTTAAAATTTTAATTGATTTTTTTTTGAAACTTATAAAACAATATCACTTTCTGTTATACTTTATTTTAAAGTCTTGATAATAAATCATATAAATCATATAAAAACTTGATATTAAATATTATACTTTATTTTATTTTAGAGTCTTGATATTATAAGACTTTTATAATAAATCATTTAAAAGTGTAAAACTCTATAAAATGATTTTAAATATTTTTAAGTCATTTAATATGTATTCAATTAATTACCTTTATCAAATCTTTAATAATTAATTATTAAATTAATTATTTCTTTCACACATTATACTTAATTTTATTAAATCAATAAATTAAATTATTGAATCCTTTTTTAATATATTCTTGGTCTTAATTGATTTATACCATCTTTATTAAACCCAAAACATAAACGATTCATTATTTCATTTAACTATTTAAACCCCCAAATTTCCAATTGAAACCCTAGTTCACGTTTATTCGCTAATCTTATGTCACACCCCAACCTTGACGGCGGAAACGTCGAGATGTGAGGGTTACGATTGTTCACAGCCACATAACGCTATTTATTTAAATCCAAATGTATTAATCATAAAACTGAATTGCAACATTACAAGCAAAAGTTTCAACAAAGAATACATCATGTACAATTGCTACAAATAACATGATCATCCATTTTATCTCTAGGTCCAATCCTAGATGTGATAAGCTTTAAAGAGTAAACACATACTTGAGGTATTCCTGAAACATGTTAAAAATAAAAGGTCAACATAAAAATGTTGGTGAGCATTCCATAGTTTTCAATACATAATATATAAAAGATGGCAATTCAAGTCATAAGTTAGTGAATAAAGTGATTAGGGATGTTATGAACAATGCAACAATCAAACCTCGACAAAAGTTTTACAAGTCTCAAACGTTAAAAGTATATACGATCAGCTAAGTGTACTCGGATCAACCAAGCAGGCTTGTCTTACCCATAGATCTATGACTTCGCTGGGCTAGCAATAGTTAATGATTGTACATATAACGCCATAACATGGTAATCACGAAAGTTCAACTAACCACAACTTTTACAAGATGAATTGCCATAGGTTTACAAGTCTCAAATAAGTCTATGAGTGCAATAGTATAAGTTAACATGTTTCACCCCAAAGTGTGAAAATAGGAAAAAGGGGTATAGAATACTCACTTGGATATAGGCATCACATGATGATATAAAAGATTAACGTAAGATCCAAAAGATAAATCCAAAGTATCCATTACAAGCACCTAAATATATAATTTACAAGATAAAGATTAAGGTTAATAATAAGGTTAACGTTCAAACAAGGATTAGGGTTTCAATAGTTTTAAGGGGTTTTTGATAAGTAACAATTTATAAAGTAATTATTTTACATTTTTAATTCTTTAGAAGAATTATATATGTAAATATTTTAGAAATGAATCTAAATATAACAAAATTGGAGTACAATAGGTAATTATATTTTTCTTGGTAACAATATATTTGTATTTTAATATAAAGACGTGAAATAAGAATAACATTTATACTAAAGTTTGTAATATTTATATAAAAATAAGGTCTCATAGCTTAATAAAATAAGCACGTTTTAAACAATAATTATACTTGTTATTTGAACAAATAATGATTTAGTGAGTTATAACGATATTCAATGTCTATTTTATAAGAAGAATAATTTAAATATATTATTTGAGCAAATAACTATTTAGTAATATTTTAAATTTAACTTATGAGAAATAATCTAAATATATTATTTGAACAAATAATGATTTAATAATTAAACAATATTTAAAATCTATTTTACCATAAATTGAACTAGTTACATCATTTGTTTGGAATAATTAATAATAATATTAGAATATTAAAATAAATTTCAAGAAAATTAGCTAGATGATTTTAAAAATATTTGAAGTTTGTAAGAGTTATTTTTATAATTATTATGAATTTTTCATAATTATTTTAAGGCCAAAAAGCCTTTTTAAAAAAAAGATGAGGCTTCCCGGTTCGAACCCGGGACCTCAAGGTTTGAAGATGGACATGGAACCGGTGAACCAAGGCATACAGCCGCGGTTATCATCGTTCGTGTTGAATTTAACACAATCCCAAGGATTCCCCAAATTCTAAGAACCCTAGAATCAATTTCGATCAAATAGGACCTCAATTCAACAACGATTACTGAAATAAACATGGGGCTTTGATTCCCCAAGTGAAATCGAGTATATAACAACGTTTAATTACCCGTTTTGATTCGAACTGATGATATGAACAATCGAAGAACAAGTCACGGTCGAAGATGCACAAAGTATGACCAAACTTCAATGATAATCGAATTAAACTTGTTGGAAGCTTCTTTGGGTGCTAAAGATTATTTCCCCTCAACTAATTTCAGTTTAGACAAACCGAAACAAGCTTCATGGTTGGGTGCAGGTCGCGGTTAATGGAAGGAATCAAAAGAGATGTTTGAGTTAGTTTCAAGTAGAATTGTGAGTTGCATTCGATTAGTGATCGACATAAGATCGTTCAGATTGCTTTAATTAGATTGTTATTAGGTGTAAATGCTCAAACGGATACACGATTTTAAGGTTTCGGTTATACGTCTGTTTGACGTTAATAATCAGTGTTTAAACGAATTTAAGGTGGCCATTAAAGTTCGAAACGTGTAAACGAGCCGATTGGGATGATTTGGTACCAAAATTTAAGGGTTTTCGGGTGGTTTTAGGGGTTACCGGCGCCGCGCCGGACTTGGCCGGCCGGCGGCCGGAACACGGGGAGAGAGAAAGGGGTGGGGGGTTGGGTTTGGTAATTTACACAAATGGTCCCTGTGGTTTCAACAATTAACAACAGGCCTTAAAGTTTTGTTTTTTAGTTTTAGCTAATTTACACTTTAAACCCTGAAGTTTTAAAATGTTATTATTTTATGCCAAAGCTAGTTAATACAAGTTTTTAAAATAATGACACTTATATTGTTTCTATATTTTTTTTACAAGATTACTTTTAATATTATCATTATTATTAATCTTATTATTATGATTATTATTGTTACTAATATTATTATCATTAATATTATTATTATCAGTGTCATAATAATAATAATAATTATTTTATTTAAGCTTAATAACACCTTAAGCTTTATAATAATAAACAAACATTATAACACTTATAATGTTTTTATTATTATTTTAATTTGTTAGTCAGCAGTATAACAAACCCCAGAGTTTCAAGATGTCATAAAAGGCCCTTTTAAGATTCAACAAAGTTAACTTCTAAGTTAACAAAATTAAGTGATGTCACATCTTACCTTTAAACTTAACCTTGGAATATATATACGTTAGGTATCTTGTAAAAAGGAATCGTTGGAACATCGTTAATTTCTTATTATCATCTTATTTATTTCATGTGAGTTTCTCATGCCCCCTTTTTTACTTTATTTCACACTATTTTGGGGTGAAACATGATACTTATACATCATACACTTATAAACGTTTGAGACTTGTAAATCACTTGCAATTCATATTTTTGCCATGGTTATTTGTGTGTTGTAAGTGATTATATAAGATACATAGTTTGTTTACAATCATTAACTATTGCTAGCCTGGCAACATCTTAGATCTTTGGGCCTGACAAGCCTATTTGGTGCTAAAGTCGATGTATTGCCGACTCCTGATGACGTATGCTTGTTCATCATGGGAACCAAATACACTTAGCCAATCTTATATACTTGTAATCAAGTCGAGGTTTGGTTGTAACGATATGTGTTCTATAACCTTACTAACTTATAACCTATGACATGAATTGCTACTTGTAACCTTGTATATTATGTATGAAAACCTTGGAAACTCACCAACTACTTTTAGTTGACCTTTTATTTTCATCATGTTTCAGGTTTACTTCTTGTGGATTTCTCTTCGTGCTTATATAGGACTTGGACCTAGTTTAAATTGAAAGTATTATGTTATTGGATGTATTATGATTGTTTTGTAATTACTTATTTGTCTTGTAATGGTTGATGAATTATGACATTTAATATTATTTCAACTTAATTAGTTCCATGTGCTATGAGCAATCGTCTCTCATTCGTCCGCCCCGATGATTCCGCCGTCGGTCGAGGTGTGACAAGAGAGGCTTGAAAGCAATATGTACAGAGGTGCACGGCTCTAAATGCCTAAAGCTCTACCGTGTGAGGTTCAGCAAATCCTAAAGTATGCATGCAAGGGTTCCAGTCTTTGTGACTGACCTTCAGAGGTGTTACCCATGACGGTGGGGATGTTGTTACCCATTTCTATGGGGGTGTTACCCACGACGGTAGGGGTGTTGTTACCCATTTCTATGGGGGTGTTACCCACGACGGTGGGGGTGTTGTTACCTATTTCTATGGTGGTGTTACCCACGATGGTGGGGGTGTTGTTACCATTTCTATGGGGGTGTTACCCACGACCGTGGGGGTGTTATTACCCATTTCTATGGGGGTGTTACCTACGACGGTGGGGGTGTTGTTACCCATTTCTATGGGGGTGTTACCCACGACGGTGGGGGTGTTGTTACCCATTTCTATGGGGGTGTTACCCATGACGGTGGGGATGTTGTTACCCATTTCTATGGGGGTGTTACCCACGACGGTAGGGGTGTTGTTACCCATTTCTATGGGGGTGTTACCCACGAAGGTGGGGGTGTTGTTACCTATTTCTATGGTGGTGTTACCCACGATGGTGGGGGTGTTGTTACCCATTTCTATGGGGGTGTTACCCACGACCGTGGGGGTGTTATTACCCATTTCTATGGGGGTGTTACCTACGACGGTGGGGGTGTTGTTACCCATTTCTATGGGGGTGTTACCCACGACGGTGGGGGTGTTGTTACCCATTTCTATGGGGGTGTTACCCATGACGGTGGGGTTGTTGTTACCTATTTCTATGGGGGTGTTACCCACGACGGTGGGGGTGTTGTTACCCATTTCTATGGGGTGTTACCCACGATGGTGGGGGTGTTGTTACCATTTCTATGGGGGTGTTACCCACGACGGTGGGGGTGTCGTTACCCATTTCTATGGGGGTGTTACCCACGACGGGGGGTGTTGTTACCCATTTCTATGGGGGTGTTACCCATGACGGTGGGGTTGTTGTTACCTATTTCTATGGGGGTGTTACCCACGACGGTGGGGGTGTTGTTACCCATTTCTATGGGGTGTTACCCACGATGGTGGGGGTGTTGTTACCCATTTCTATGGGGGTGTTACCCACGACGGTGGGGGTGTCGTTACCCATTTCTATGGGGGTGTTACCCACGACGGTGGGGGGTGTTGTTACCTATTTCTATGGGGGTGTTACCCACGACGGTGGGGGTGTTGTTACCCGAGTTATGTATAACTTCGAGGGTGTGGCAGGAAGCGAAGCATAGTTATGAGGTGAGTGACTCCGTGTTGCAACAGACTCGACAGAGGTCTTTGACCATGAGACGAGATATGAGGTGAGCGACTCTGTGTTGTAACAGACTCGGATGGAGTTCAATCTCTGTGATTGACTCGTATGGGATCTTTGTCACGTATCCCGGTGCTGTGTCAGTCTTCGGACATGAGTCGGGGGTTTGTGAGCAGGCCCCGGCACAACATCAGCTTTCGGGCATGAGTCGGGGATATTGCAAGAGACAAGATTCGAGTGATAAGAGTATGACGAAAGATCATGTACGAAAGAACAAACGTATGAATGAGCATAATGAATTATCGTAATAAAGTACAGAACAGGATCCTCGTCATTCGACCTCAGTAATCGTGGCTGAGTGCCACGAAGAGGGTCAAGTCTGACCGGATCTAGAAAGAGAAGTGAACGATAATGTAATACGTTGAATGAGCAAGTTAAGGAACGTAATGGCGAAGATAATAATGATATTATCTGTATGTACGTATGATGCGTGATCACGAACGGTTGTAAAGTATAGCATGTTTTGAAATAAACTAAAGAACGGTTTTAACACAGCAAAGTATGTTTTATTATAAAACTAGAACTCACTCAGCGTCGCTGACTTTTGTATGCATGATAGTTGGCAGGTATATGTTGATACTAAGGAGTCGCAGGCATGGATGCATAAGCTACTGGGAGCATTTTGAGGCTGGCATCCGTCTTTTGACATTTCATGTATTTTGAGATGAAAATTAATGTTGTAAATGACATGTTTTAGTTATAAACGAAAGTTTTAAATTCCGCTGCAAAATTAATGTACATTTTATAATGTTTTAAGTGCGATGAACCACCAGCTGTGAGGTGCCCGTGAACGGGGCCTTACAAGTTGGTATCAGAGAAAAAGTTTAAGTGAATTGGGTAAATATTTTGAAAACCTAATCTTAAACTGAGAATGGGACTAAAAGGAAAAGGGATGCCAGTCCTAGTAGCTACGTGCCTGCAGGTAAAGGTTTTATGTAAACGTTTTATGTAAGTTATGTTAACCGGCATTATGTGCGCATGTTATGTGGCTTGTGTGCTTTTGTGTAGATTTAGATACTTATGTAGTCGGGATAGGAAATGCTTGGGGTATGAAGAGTAAAGTAGGTGGCTAATCATAACTGGCCACTATAATTAGGGACTTACTATACTTGACATAAACTGAGTTATTACCTTGAATGATCACGTTAGTGTTTGAATCTTATAGTGTGCTAAAAGATGGTTGGCGGTAGATCTTCGAAAGCTTCACGAGGTGGAGGCAGTGGTGGATGTGGTGCTGAACCACGGGTCACAAGAGGAAGGTCTAGGGCTGAAGGAGCAGCCTATGAGGAACCCGAGACCCCTCATCAGGAGGGCGGTGATGAGAATGCAAATCAGAGGGCCTCAATGAGAGAGGTAGTCAGGGAGGAAGTGCATTAGGTTATGCAGACGATCCTACCGTCTATGGTGACCGAAGTTATGAAGGTTGTTAAAGATGGGGAGAGACAAGAAAGGGTAGATCTTTGGGCGAAAGGAGACGACCCGAGATCGAAATGGTTTTCTTCAATGACGAAGAGGACGAAGAGGAAGAGCCTGCGCCTGAGACGGCACGAGGCTATAATTATGGGGCGTTTCAACAATGCAAGCCCCCAACTTTTGATAGAAACGGCACTGCTGCTGCTGCTCACCGATGGGTGAGAGAGATGGAAGCGGTATTGAATATCAGTGAGTGCCGGGAGGATCAATAAGTAAAGTTTGCTGCCCATTCTTTTGTGGACTCGGCTCTGTGCTGGTGGGACAATATAGTCCAAGCCGAGGGTAGCAGAGCTATTGGAAGGATGAGATGGCCGGAGTTGAAGAAGCTGGTAATTGAGGAATTCTATCCTTATCGTGAGATGGATAAAGTTGAAAGGGAATTCTTGCAATTGGAGGCGGGGACCCTGACACATCAACAGTACACCACAAAGTTCAACGAGATGGCACGTCTGGTGCCGGATCAGGTGACACCTCTTTCACGAAATATCAAGAGGTACATTCAGGGCTTGCCGTCGGACATCCGTAGGCACATGATCGCTGCCTGACCGAGCATGTTTAGGTCGGCGGTTGATTTGGCGGGAAGATTGTATGATGAAAGATCTGTGATGGTGACTGAAAGTATCAAGAAAGGAGAGGATGACCAAGAATGGAACGAGAAGCGATTGGAACGTGGCGGAGCCGCTCCAAGTGGCAAAGGTGCACGAGTGGATGATCATTGTGTGGTCATAACTGGTGCGGGGTCGAAAAGGTGTGACAAGTGTGGACACAGGCACCCCGGGGAATGTAGACTGGGGGGCAATGTTTGTTTCCGTTGTGGAAGGACCGAACATGTGGCGAAGAACTACGGTATGGGGATATGTTATTCCTGTGGTGAGGAAGGTCACATGAGCAGGGATTGCAAGAAGCTGAGAGTGGAAGGTTCGGGAACGAAGAAGATCTGAGGAAGCTCCGGTACAAGAAAGGAGAACAGAGGGTGAGGGCTAGAGCCTTCGCTATGACCGGGAGGAGGCTAGGTCAGACTCCGAGGTAACATCAGGTACGTTCTTGCAAGTTTAGATTTATACATCTATGCTTTAATTGTGACGTTAGTAGTAGTTTTGTTGCCGCTATTTTCTGTGATGTTGCACGTTAGGGGTAGGAAGATCGATGATCCCTTTGATGTAGGAATTGCTGTTAGTAAGTCTACCAGGTTACCTAATGCCCTAGAGGATTGCGCGATAGAATTGAGAGAGAGCGCTTGTTCCTGCTATGCTGTTCAAGACATGCATCTCTGAGTGAGTTCATCAGTAGTTTATGACTCAAACCCCAAGTGTTTCAAAACAGGGATTGCTCAACCGTGCGAAACTAGAGTTCGGTGACGACCTACGATAATGAAGTATGAGGAAGGCTTCGAACATGAGAGCAGGTTGCTTGATTTGAAATCGAGTAAAGCTAGTACTAAAGTGGAGAGGGTCATTCTCAGTTGTTGCTTAGGTAGGAGAAGTGGCACATCGACTGGAGCTACCTGATGAGTTAAGTGGAATTCATCTGATATTCCATGCATCTCGTCTAAGAAAGAGCTCAACCGATGAGGATATGATCATGCTACTAGAGGATACGGAGATGGACAGAGTATCCAACCACGAGGAGCAACTAGTGACCACTACTAATAAGAAGAAGAGAATAGACCAAGGAGGATGATGGTTTCACTTGTATGGGTGCAGTGAAGCCTAAAGGGATCTGAGCTTAAATGCGAGATCAAAGAAGAGGTAAGACAGTGTCACCCGTAACTGTTCGAGAAGCGACAGGTTTCGGGGACGAAACCTCTTTAAGGGGGGTAGACTTGTAACACTCTGAAATTTCTACTTAAACGAAAGGAAAAGAAAAGTACATAGAAAGAATTGAAATTGTGCACAAATGGAGGGGGATAAAGTCTACAAAGTACAAATCTTATTATTTTAAGATATTTAAGGGCATGGTCGCCCATATCAAGCAGAAAGCTGCTTGATCTCGGAAGAAGAAGAAGAGAGAGAGAGAGCCCGGTTCTAGAGAGAGAAAGAGGAAGAAGAAGCTGAAAAATGTAACTCTTCTCTTGTTTGAGCTCGGTTTCAGTTGAGTATTGAGGTCTTGACCGAAGTTCCAGTGTTTAGAGTTTGTTTTCGGATTCAAGAGCTGAATCGAAGGTGGGACTCGAACGGGAAGAGTGCTGCTCAAAAGCTGCTAAAGGTGAGTTTCTAGAACCCCTCTTTTACGGATTTTTAATTGATTTGGGGCTATTATGCATACTAAGTAAACGTTTTGAAATGATGTTTAGCAGTTTTATGTCCGAATGTTGTATGTATGTATGCATGTTATAGTGATGATTATGGGTTAGAGATGATGTTTAGCATGCTTAAATGGCCTTAGTATGTTAGATCTGTGTTTGGGTATGCTTAGAATGAGAATCGGGTGAAATTGGTGGCATAGAAAAGATTTCAGAATGTCTGATGAACATGAACAGTGTTTCATGCGTCCAAACAGTTGTCAATGCGTCCAGCATGAGTGGCCAGACGCCTAAGTGTTGGCCATGTGCCCAAGGGTGGGTCATGCGCCTAAATAGTGGCCCATGCGCCCAACATGTTGGCCCACGCGTCTAAGTGTTGGCCATGCGCCCAAGGGTGGGTCATGCACCTAAATAGTTCCCCTGCGCCTAAGTGAAGAAAAGGCTAAGTGTGGACCATGCGCCTAAATAGTGCCCATGCGTCCTAGAGATTGAAACGGCTAAGTATTGGCCATGCGCCTAGGCAGTGCCCATGCGCCCAAGTGCTTGAAATGGCTAAGTGTTGATGCGCGTAAACAGGTGCCATGCGCCTGCATAGTGGCAATGCGCCTGAACAGGGCAAAAGCGCCCAAATAGTGCCCATGCGCCAAGACTGTTTTACACTTAGAATTTTTATGCTCATGCGCCTAGAAGGTCCTATGCGCCCAATTTGGACTTAAGGTTTCTAAGTGGTTTTTAAGGGGTAAAATGGGAAGATAGGCCTGGTTATGATGTGATGGTTTATGTCTGATGTGTGTTATATACGTATGATGTTGCCTGTATTGGTGATGGTGTATGTTTATGTTTATGTGTGTTCCTTATTATGTACGTATGTCTTCCCTTGGCTTTGCGTTGAATGTTAATAAACGTAATGAAAGTATTATGTAACGTAAAGTGGAAGTTAATGAAAAGAGGAACGTAATGAATGAATGCATGCATGAATTAATGAATAAAGGGAGAAGTACAGAGAGGCTTGAAAGCAATATGTATAGAGGTGCACGGCTCTAAATGCCTAAAGCTCTACTGCGTGAGGTTCAACAAATTCTAAAGTGTGCACGTAAGGGTTCCAGACTTTGTGACTGACCTTCACAGGTGTTACCCACGACGGTGGGGGTGTTGTTACCCATTTCTATGGGGGTGTTACCCACGACGGTGGGGGTGTTGTTACACATTTCTATGGGGGTGTTACCCACGACGGTGGGGGTGTTGTTACCCATTTCTATGGGGGTGTACCCAAACGACGGTGGGGGTGTTGTTACCCATTTCTATGGGGGTGTTACCCACGACGGTGGGGGTGTTGTTACCCAAGTTATGTATAACTTCGGGGGTGTGGCAGGAAGCCAAGCATAGTTATGAGGTGAGCGACTCCGTGTTGCAACAGACTCGACAGAGGTCTTTGACCATGAGACGAGATATGAGGTCAGCGACTTTGTGTTGCAACAGACTCGGATGGAGTTCAATCTCTGTGATTGACTCGTATGGGATCTTTGTCACGTATCCCGGTGCTGTGTCAGTCTTTGGACATGAGTCGGGGGTTTGTGAGCAGGCCCCGGCACAACATTAGCTTTCGAGCATGAGTCGGGGATATTGCAAGAGACAAGATTCGAGTGATAAGAGTAATGACGAAAGATCATGTACGAAAGAACGAACGTATGAATGACCGTAAATGAATTATCGTAATAAAGTACAGAACAGGATCCTCGTCATTCGACCTCAATAATCATGGCTGAGTGCCACGAAGAGGGTAAAGTCTGACCGGATCTAGAAAGAGAAGTGAACGATAATGTAATACGTTGAATGAGAAAGTTAATGAACGTAATGGCGAAGATAATAATGATATTATCTGTATGTACGTATGATGCATGATCACGAACGGTTGTAAAGTATAGCATGTTTTGAAATAAAGTAAAGAACGGTTTTAACACAGCAAAGTATGTTTAATTATAAAACTAGAACTCACTCAGCGTCGCTGACTTTTGTATGCATGATAGTTGGCAGGTATATGTTGATGCTGAGGAGTCGCAGGCATGGATGCATAAGCTACTGGAGCATTTTGAGGCTGGCATCCGTATTTTGACATGTCATGTATTTTGAGATGAAAATTAATGTTGTAAATGACATGTTTTAGTTATAAACGAAAGTTTTAAATTCTGCTGCAAAATTAATGTACATTTTATAATGTTTTAAGTGCGATGAACCACCAGCTGTGAGGTGCACGGGAACGGGGCCTTACATAAAGGCTGAATTGTCCGTCTCGAAAGAGTTGGCTACGGATTTGATCCTCAACTCTTTGTCAAAAAGGTTTGACAATTTTGTCATGAACTATAACATGAACGGTGGGACAAGAACATAAGTGAGCTTCACTCTATGCTCAAAACTGCCGAGGCGGCCATGGGTAAAAGGGTTTTACCCGTTCTCACCATCAATGAAGGTGGGAACAAGAAGAGGCCTCACCCCATAACCAAGGCAAATGTTGTCAAGGGTAAGGGGCACATTAGGGGAAAGGGAAAGGGAGTGGTAAGAGCGCCACCACCAAAACCAACGGAGAAGAAGCAAAAGGTTGCTTCAAATGACCCATGCTTTAAGTGTGGGGAGATTGGAAATTGGGCAAGAAATTGTCCAGTCCATCTCAAAGAGTTGCAAGCAAAGAGGGATGTCGGGCAAAGCTCAGGTACAATTTTCATGATCCATATTGGTCTAAATATAATATCCTCTAACACATGGGTATTGGATACCGGATGTGGAACTCATATTTGCAACTTATTGCAAGGG
Source organism: Flaveria trinervia (assembly GCA_025506515.1). Taxonomy (NCBI): domain Eukaryota; kingdom Viridiplantae; phylum Streptophyta; class Magnoliopsida; order Asterales; family Asteraceae; genus Flaveria; species Flaveria trinervia. The sequence continues at coordinate 11,630,320 of CM046442.1, read as the reverse complement.
TTCAAAAGAAGTAAGGACTTCAAGAAAGGGGATGTGAGACTCTGCATGGGGAATGCGGCAAAGGTTCAAGTTGAAGGCCGAGGGGACTACATCTTGAAGCTTCCAAATGGTTTGGAAGTAATTTGAACAATATTTTGTATGCTCCTAGTTTGACTAGGACATTATTTCTGTTGCCCAATTAAGACAATATGGTTATGTTTTGTCATTTATTGAGAATGAAATTCATGTTTCTTTAAATGGCACGTTTTATTTTAAAGTTATTCCTGTTAATGGTATTTATGAATTGGTTCGTGAAAACACATTATATGATAGCTCATTGTACCAAACCACCACTAAGAAACTCAAATTAGATTTGAGTGATACCTATCTTTGGCATTGCCGTCTTGGTCATATAAACAAGAAGTGCATACAAACACTTCAAAAGAACGGTCTTTTAAAAGCAAATGAATATGATTCATTTGATGTATGTGAATCTTGTTTACAAGGTAAAATGACTAAGGCACCTTTTAGTGGCAAGTCCGAACAGGCAAAATATTTATTAGGCATCATACATTCAGATGTATGTGGTCCTTTTAAGCCAATGACTAGGTACCATGAAAGATACTTCATTACCTTTACCGATGACTATAGTCGATATGGTTATGTGTACTTGTTAAGACACAAAGATGAAGCTTTTGAAATGTTCAAAATCTTCCAAAATGAAGTAGAAAATCAACTCAACAAGAAAATAAAAATTCTCCGCACTGATAGAGGAGGTGAATACCTGAGTGATGCTTTTAGAGATCATCTTAGAAGTTGTGGTATTGTCTCACAACTATCTCCACCTGGAACACCACAACATAATGGTGTGTTCGAGAGGAGAAATTGAACTCTATTAGATATGGTTCAATCTATGATGGCTAGAAGCTCACTGCCTCTATCATTTTGGGGTTTCGCTTTGCTCTCTGCGGCCCGTATTTTGAATATGGCCCCAACCAAGAAAGTGGAAATGACACCTTTTGAAATATGGAATGGAAGAGTTCCATCACTATCATATTTAAAGGTATGGGGTTGTGAGGCTTATGTTAAGACTCCCACCCCAAACAAGCTAGAAATCCGTTCCACTAAGTGTATCTTCATTGGATATCCCAAAGATTCTATGGGATATTATTTCCATGATCCATTGGAACAAAAGGAGTTTGTTACCAAGAAGGCTGAGTTCTTAGAAGCTAAGTTCCTTACGGAAGGAACTAGGAGTAGAACTATGGATCTTGAGGAGGACCAAGAACCACAAACCGATACACGTTTGGTTGATACTAGCACTCAACATGAGGATGTTGAAAATGATCAAGTGGTTGATCAAATTACATAGAACGTTCGCAGATCTGGTAGAATTAGTAATCCACCTGAAAGATATGGATTTTTCGTAGATGGATGCTATGTGGTAGATTCTGATGAACCAACCACCTATCATGATGCAATGTCCAATTTGGATTGTGACAGATGGCTTGAAGCCATGAACGTTGAGATGCAATCCATGTATGAAAACCAAGTGTGGGACTTGGTTGAACCACCTCTTAACTCCAAGATAGTTGGAAGTAAGTGGGTTTTCAAGAAGAAAACCGATATGCATGGAAACTTGGATACTTATAAAGCTAGACTTGTAGCAAAAGGTTTCACTCAAACTCAAGGGGTTGATTATGATGAGACCTTCTCACCAGTTGCAATGCTAAAGTCTATTAGGATATTATTTGCCATGGTTGCTCATTATGATTATGAGATTTGGCAAATGGAAGTCAAAACTGCTTTTCTAAATGGATATCTTGAGGAAGATGTCTATATGGTTCAGCCTGAATGTTTTGTCAACTCAAAACATCCTAACAAAGTATGCAAGTTAAGGAAATCAATCTATGGATTGAAGCAAGCATCAAGAAGTTGGAATCATCATTTTGATGAAGAGATAACCAAATTTGGGTTCATCAAAAACACTGATGAAGCATGTGTATATGAGAAAGCTAGTGGGAGCATCACCATTTTCTTAGTATCGTATGTCGATGACATCCTACTATTTGGAAATGACATTCCAACCATGGAAGGTGTAAAAGCCTGGCTTGGAAGCTATTTCTCCATTAAGGATCTTGGTGAAGCCGCCTATATTTTAGGAATAAAGATCTATAGGGATAGATCAAGGCGGTTGATAGGTTTGAATCAAAGTGCATACATTGATAAGATCTTGAAAAGGTTCAAGATGGAAAACTCTAAGAAAGGTACTGTACCTATTCAAAGAGGAACAATTTTGAGTAAGACTCAATGTCCAAGCTCAAAGGATGAGCAAGACAAAATGAAGGGAATCCCGTATGCGTCTGCCATAGGATCCATTATGTATGCAATGATATGAACTAGACCGGACGTGTCATGCGCCTTGAGCATGACAAGCCGATACCAACAAAATCCTGGAAGCAGTCATTGGATGGCTGTTAAGAACATACTTAAGTACCTAAGGAGGACTAAGGATATGTTCCTAATCTATGGATCTGGTGAGGAGGAACTCGTAGTAAAGGGTTACACGGATGTGAGTTTCCAAACTGATCGGGATGATTCAAGATCACAATCGGGGTACATTTTCATCTTGAATGGAGGAGCAATCTCTTGGAAGAGCTCTAAGCAAGATGTGGTGGCATTATCAACTACAGAGTCAGAATACATTGCTGCTTCATTAGTAGCTCAGGAAGCTGCATGGTTAAAGAAGTTCATTTCCGATCTAGGGGTGGTTCCTTCCATTCAAGACCCCCTAGAAATTCTTTGTGATAACGAGGGTGCGATTGCTCAAATCAAGGAACCCCGTGCACATTAAAAGACTAGGCACATTGAACGAAGATTCAACTACATAAGGGATGAAGTTGAAAAGGGAAAGATATGTATTCGCAAAGTTCACACGGATCAAAACATTGCGGATCCACTCACGAAGCTTCTTGAAAAGGCAAAGCATGAAAGTCATGCTTGTGATATGGGGCTTCAATATTCTAGTGACTGGATTTGATCTTTAATTTTGTATTGAGATATTGTAACCCTTTATTACTTGAATGAATTATTCGGTTATAATGATTCAACTAATATTCCTATTTTGCATGTTTAAAATCCATGAGTAAAGTATTTACTCAGAATGTCCGTAGTTGTTCATGCTTGTGGGAACGAGCATGAAGGTAACACTATTATGAACTTGGATTGGTAGACATTCATATAGATGAATGTAGAGCAAAAGGTTGCTGCCAAAGTTCATAGATATTTGTGAGATGCAAATATTGGACTGACCTGCATCTCAAATATTACTATATGGAATCTTCCTGATTGATCATAAGTAATTTTGAGTAAAGGCGAACATCATTTGGTATCCTTTGACCTAAGACACATATTGGGTCTTGATATTTACTGAATATTATACTTTGACTTAGCTCTTCGCTGTTCTGAAACATGGCAGTACATAAGTCTGATTTCAGGTATGATATAAGGTAATTGTGAGAGACGTGTGTTGTCAAGATGGGATTTGTCCCTCTTATTCGTGGAGAGTAAGATGTCTAAGGCCTGATAAAGTTAAATCAATGGAGAATGATCACTCTGTGTCTCTAGGATTTAACATAACATCTGCAACAAAAGGATAGATGATTGATTCACCTAAAACATTTCAAGTATGGTACTTGAAGGAGATGATGTTATTGAATGGCACTTAGTCATACGTATTAAGGGTAGTAAACCGTTGTTACACGGTATTTACTGCTTGCATCAATCTTCTATGAATCTTGTGCAAGTGGGAGATTGTTGGACCTCATATGCCCAAGACACATACAAGATTGATGTGGTTAGTACGTTATGATCCAAGTCAGGTCATACCTAATAACAACCTATACAAACATCAATAAATGTTTGTTTGTTGATAAGATCATAAATAAACATTAACACCAATTTAGAAAATGAGTTTTCTAAAACATTGCTTTGTGGTAGAACAACATTATATGGATAGCTTTGTGGTAGAACAACATTATATGGATAGTTTGTTCATGAGATATTATTTGTTTCATTATTTAAATTAGTTAAATAATAACAAATAAAATGTGTTATGGTTATACAATTAAAAGGGGTTTTAATTTTATAAAATCTTATGGTTGAAAGAGTATTTTATAAAACTTTCAAATGGGAGGGAAACCCATTTTATGTTGATGATTTCAGCCGCCCATATGGGTGGTTGGCAGCATGTGTTTTGTCTTGTTATTTGCAAGACTTAACTCACTCTTTCACTCAACCATCTAACAGACGTTTCTCTCACACACACAAAAGAAAAACCTCTCCAAAGAACAACCAATTTCGTTCAAAAGAAAGAAAAGAAAGGGTTGAAAAATCGGTTTTTGTTGGCAGCACTTCAGGATTTTCTTGGCTGATTTGTGTTGTTCAAAAGGGAGTACATCTTGGTGTTCTTCTACCTAACAAGATTAGGTGTTTGTTTAGGCTTGTGGGTATACAAGCTTGAGGTCTTCTCCTTTAAAGGTTATCTACTCAAGAACATCATCTTCTTCCACCTTTTCATCTACAACATTCGTTCAAGAAAGGTTGTTTCTATGAACACCTTATGGTTATTATTTTATGGTTTGATAGCATACTATTTCATATAAATTTCGATCCTCATTCTTGAGTTTTGTTGATGGTTTAACATGGCAAGATTTTCAGATTATAAACCATAAGTTAACTCTTTTATTCCGCTGCGTTTTCATAGTTTAAATGGTTAAACTAAGTGTTTTTACTTGTGACAAAACCCAACAAAAATTGATATATATATATATATATATATATAATATATATATATATATATGTATATATATATATTTATATTATCTAGCCAAATATTTACTATCAAACTAAAAATAACCAACTATTACACGTCATGAACTATATTTTTGGTACCTAAAGTAAATGAACGTAATTATTATTATAGTAGCTTTAGTAAACCCGTGTATTACACGGGTTGAATAAACAAAATATCAAATAAAACAAAATTGTATTAATTATAAAATGATATCATAAAATATACGATTGAAATTACATATGAGTAAAAATTATAAGTAATAAACAATTATATCAATTTTTTATCAAATTTTTGTATGAGAAAACCTCTAATATATACATGAGTTTAAAATTTTAAATAAATAACCTAACGTGACCATTAAAAAAATAAAATATTGACTAATCTCGTATCGAGTAATTGTAAATGACAAAAAACATAAAATATAATGGTGTAAGTAAAAATTACTTGAAAATTTATTAAAAAAAAGCCTCATAGAAAGAAGGGTCCATAATGCTTTTCTATACTAATTATAACATATAATCATGTACATATTTAGTTGAATTTACTATTAAACTATGTTTACATAATAATACAACTAAACATAAACAATGCAAAAATCAATCTAAAAAACCTTTTAAATTTCAAATTAAAAAATGACTACTCTATATCTTAATAGATTTGATTAAAAAGTTCTATAATAATAAAAAATATTATAATAAAACTGAATCAAAAGTAAACAGAAAAAAAAGTTATCTAATAAATTAAAGAAACCACTTATAAAATAAAATAATTTATTTCTAACGAAATAAAAACAAAAATTAGTTTAAAACATCTTAAATTTTGGAAAATAATGATTTTGTTGATGCTAACAAACAAAAAAAGAAAAAAAGACGATAATGAAATAAAAGACAATTGAAAATATTGATATCTAAATTACCGTTTTTAATTGTATTTTATTTTAATTTCTAAAACCAATTCTTTGTTTTTACTGTAGTTTCTATAGAAAAAACATATAAAACATTATAACTGGTGTGTTTGTAAGTGGTACTATACAATTTTAAAGTACACAATTATTTTAGAATTATGATTTAAGACTTATTTTGTCTTTCAAAAAATAAAAATTTGATAAGAAGATAATTTTAAAAATTAAACAATAGAGTTTGTAACAGTAAAAATAAGAGATATATATTATTTAGTTTAGAATGGAATGATTTTAATTTATATCCTGTTAATTTTGGAAACAAAATGTGTATTTAAAAATTTTAATACAAAAATGGTATATTTAATTCTTTTGGGTGTGAAAATTATTTATTATTAAATGTCAAGTTGACATGTGACATTAGATGGGTTTACAAAATGACATGTGGCATTAAATGAGTTTACAAAGTGACATGTGGCAACCATAGTTATCATTTTATTAGAATAGTAGGATAATCCTAAAAGATCAAATGAAATGAACAGGAGAGTTTGGTTTTTTCTATTTTTGTCTCTAACACTTTTTAATATTTTTGTTTTTAGCTTTATTCTATGGGTTTTTTTAACTTTGCCCACTAAGTTAAAAAAATTATATTTTTAATTAGAAACTAAATAAACGGTTATTTTTATATTTTATTGTATTTGTTTATTGGTTGGAGAAATTTGTTTACTGTGTGGGAAAATGAGTCGATTCATATATAATATGTTCATTTTACGGTACAAAAATGTATCGACGAAAATTTAAGTGCCAGGTAAAATATAATATGTTTCATTCGACACTATATACGTTTCGATGTAAATTTAGTTCAGAAATGAGTTGGGTCCAATATAATACGTTTCATTCAACGTTATAAATACGTTTCAACGTAAATTTAGTTTAGAAACAAGTCAAGTGTGATTTTAATGTATACTTATTCACGTCACATACGGCACCGCTGCATGTGCTTTTTTCATGTATGTTTTGGGTTGGTCAACATTTCAGCATAAATTTGTTTGGAAAATAGTCGAGTCTAATATAATTTGTATTCATTCAAAGGTACTAGTTTAAGTTTCTCTATGTTTCGATGTAAAACTAATTCGAAACGAATCGGGTCGATTGTTGTTATACTCTATCATGTTGTGTACGATAACGTCGCAAAACGTAACGGGTAAAAAACTAATAAATTATTAAATAACATACAATTACTCGTCAAACACTCAACCAAATAATAACAAAATATATGAAACCAACCATAACACAAGAGTCCAATACAAATCCGAGTGTTCGTCCTAAGCTTAGACAAAAAGAATGTATAACAATTAGGATTTAGGATTCTGATTCCATTTGTCGTTCATCGTTTTCAATGTACTACGAAACAGAAAACTGATCTCCATCCTTTTCTTTCTCTATGCAGATCATTTTTGCTTCTAGCGAGATTCGAACCTAAAACATTCTCATTTTCAATTGTCTTGAGTTTAACCATTTGCGGCTTAGATCATTAATATCTATTTATGTTTTCTAATGTGGATTTTAATCGAACCATATTTTTAACAGCCAAGCAAATGGGCCGGAGACCGGAATCACAAGGGAAAAAACTAAACAAAATAACTTGTATATAAAAGAAGATTTCACTTTCCACCGGCGATTAATTTTCTTTTTCTATATAGATAATATTAAACTAAATTATGTTTATTTTAGGTAAATGATATTGGGGTTAAATTATTTAAAATGTTAATGGACTATTAAGTAAAGTTTAAAGTACTAAAATAATCACATTGTTATTGGGTTAAGTAATAGATTATAGTTTTTAGAAAAAAATTACATAAATATAATATAAAAAAATTTACAAATTTTGAACCCTTAAGAAGATCAAACCCTAGGCGGTCGTCCACCTAGGCCCCCTTAGGGCTGCCCTTGGATACACCCACAACTAAATAAACTAAAAACAAGCTAGCAATTGGGTCACATTTGCTGGCCAATTGGGTTGTATTGTATAGAGGGCCCGAAAGTCATGGGACACAAATTAAAGGAGTTGAACTCAATATGTATAAAAATTTTCTGTTAAATACATATAAATTTCTACTTTTGAGCGTAAAAACAAAGGAGGTTGGCCCCTAGCCCTCTTAAAAGCTTTATCATTGAACGTGTGCAATGAAGTATTCCACTCTTTGTAAATTGGACAAACAAATCTTATTAAACACCTTAGCATCTCTAGGTTCCTAAATAACCTAAAGACCAAATACACAAGAGCCGGGTTGAATGGTTCACCTTTTTTGCCAATACAGCCACTATGATAACCTCCGGCAGCATTTGGAACGAAGGTTGACCCGGAAAGAGCACACTTACACCAAGCCGAAACCTTGCTCTAGATCTCCTTTGAGAAAGAACAATGAAAAAGATACGCTCGATGGACTCAGAACGCGATGAATGGAACTGACACCCAACGTGTTGTGGACTAATTCCTCTAGTCACCATGTTTAAGCAAACATAAATATAGTCTTGAATTCACCTCTACGCAAAATAGCCAACTTTGATTAAAATCCAGATGATCGAGTCACTTTTCAGTTTTCACCTTTTGGCCTTGATCAAGCCATGCTTTCATAAAATATTTCTTAGAGATTTAACAATGAAATTGCCAAAGGTTGCGTCCATTTTTAAGCATCACTTCCGCCTTAAACTTTGTAGTTGTGAAATAGACATTGAAGATCTTAAGCATCCTTGTGTTCATCAACAAAGAGATGTTTCTTCTTCCAACTCCACCTGATAACCAATGATGCATCATTACCCACTTGAATTGTTTAAGAGACAAGGCAATATTGTAATCATGCACTATACAACAAAGGGTTTTTTTAATGGTCATGTTCAAAGTTAACATAAGAATGATGGTTTTTTCATTTTTTTAATAAAAAACTAGGTTATAATCCTATGTATTACATGGGTTGTATAATAACGGTTATAATTCTATAGCGTGTAGATGATAAAAATAGTTTAACTACACATTAAGAGAAATCAAACTATAAGCTCCCAATTAAGTCAAATCCATGTCCAACTAACTAATGTTTTGAGCATGAAATAAGAATAGTCAAATTGTCTAACATTATACACTTAAACACACACAACTATACAATACCTTTCACACACCCTACATTACTCCTGAATTCACTTACCCTCTTCACGTCAGCGAGAAAATCTCATTCATTATTTTTAACTCTAAAGGAAAATAAAAATTAAAATTCTACCATAAGAAATAACTTTTTTTAAATAATTCACTCTTAAAAAAACTTAAATCTCGCCATGTACTTAAGCGAGAAATTTTAAAAAAACTTGCCAATGTCATTAGATGAATCAAGGGAATCATACGATCTTTAAGTTTATTATGAATTCTCTAACAAATATGATCCATATTTCTTTGTTTGATTCCTCATGTTGCATACTCTAGTTTTATTTCTCTTACATGTTATTATAATTTCTTTTATATAAGCAACACTGCAGGATCGTTTAAGGGTTTGAACACAATTACAACACAACAACACAATGAGGAGATTATCTAAACTCTAATCAAACAGTAAACTGGGTTAACCAAAAGTGATACAAAGAACACAAGTAAAGCAAGAGACAGAACAGGAGAATATGGTTTTCAAGGATGCAGTATATTGCTTTCTCAAGTTCTTTTACAAGTGTTACAAAGTATGTTAAAGATACAAGAAACTTGAAATACTTATACTACAACCTACAGCCGGCTATACTATGAAAGCCAGCTGGATACAATTGACTAGACACTAACAAAATCAATTGTAGAATCAAAAGGCATATCTGCCTTTTGACCTTGTGACTATGACATGCCATAGCTCACATCCTTATACATTACAAAAAGGATAAAGTACATAAAGTGGAAAGTTTCAAACTCAAGACCTCAATGTACAGTTACCAAAAGCATGGACCTTTTCACCAACTCTTGTAAGTTGGTGACTTATCAGAGATGCAGCGGAAAAGGTGCTTTATGAAACAGTACATCAGATAAAGCATGTGTACTAAAAGTCTTCGGAAGAAATCTGTCTTCATAGGGTGAAGCTTCGGAAGACTTTGTCTCTTGAAGCTTTGGAAGACTTCATGTTTGGCTTCGGAAGATATGGTCTTGGCTTCGGAAGATTTTACACTTAGAATGTTTTCTAATGTATTGTGTTTAACTTCCGAAGCATTCTTCACTTCAGTACTTAGTGCATGTTGCTGAGACACTTTGTATGTTTTGGGTTGCATCAGACTTAAGAAATCCTTACAAACACCATGTTATAACCTCGTGTATTAACCCCATGTATTATGCAAGTTAAATAAGAAAAATACAAAATATTTATTGATGAAGAGATATGAACCGTAAAACGTTAAATATAAAAGTATTTTGATTAGCTAATAAAATATTTTTACTAATTATTAATAATTTCATTTAAAAAAATTATTGCTTTGAAAAAGCTCGTTTTAACAATATCTCATTGTTTAAAAACTCTGGGTTTGTTTTGTAAAAAATAATTTTATATAAAACTTTATTTTGTAAAAAGATTAGTTTTAAAATATTTTATAATTTTAAAAAGTTTTCTTGTTTTAGGAAAAACTTTATGGTTTTAGACAATTTTGATTTTAAAAAAGTATTTCATTTAATCAAAATACTTAGTTTTTATTTAATGAAAAATTGTTATTAAAAATTAAAAATTAAAAAAGGTCTTGAATTTATAATAGAAAAAGAGAAAGAGAAAAATTCAAAAATTAATTGTTTGACTTTTTTAAAATAAAATAAATAGTATGGGCGGGAATACTAATGTGAGAAGGATTGTGAGAACGTCATATGACATCAAATTTAAAAACTATTAGGTAAGATGCTTGATTTATAATATAATACTTTCAATAATATTTGAGAACTAGTTTTAGTAAACCCGTGTATTACACTGGTTGAGTAAATAAAATATTAATATAATAAAATTTATTAATTATAAAATAATAATCTAAGATATTAGATATGATATGACTGAAATTATGTATAATAACTATAACTAATAAAACAATGATATCAATTTTTAAAAATTTTATTTTTTTAACATTTTGTTCTAAAACAAACCATATAAAAATGTTGTTTTTAAAATGTTCCTTATTATAACTCCCAAATTAATTAATTTTGGTTTTAAAAAATTGAATTTTTAAAAATACCAATTTTTATTTGTATTTTTAAAAAATTTTTATGCTTTAGAAAAATTTATTATTTTATAAAAAATTGTTTATTGGAAATAACATTAATAAATAGATTTTTTAATTTATTAAATGTAAAAGAATGTTAAATAATATGATTAGTAACTAATGTAATTATTTAATATAAGAGAGATGCAGAAACATTTTGATGAAGATAATTGTGGTGTTGATACGTGACAACTTAATTTACTATTTTATTAAAGTAACAAGGTAAAATAAGATATAAAATACAAAGAATGATCGTTTTCACTTCTTTGTTCGTTTCTCATGAAGTTGCCACATATTCTATTTTAACATTGATTTGTGTGATAACAAAACGAAAGTTCACCCTTCTCGCTGTTTTCCCAGTTTTTATTTAATTTGCTTGTTAACATAATGAAAGTTCACAGTAAAAATGATGTATATAACCAAAAGCAATAAACCACATACACTTCCCTTTGAAATGATATTCAATCAATTCATGTTCATAGGCATATAGTAATTAGTAAAGGTATCGAGTATTGACTAACAATATAAATATATATTTTCTGAACGATAAATATATTACACTGTTTTGGATAATATGTCTTATCTTAATTGGGCATATTTGTATGTTTTCCAACCGGGATCATATCCTTAACCCGCTCAGAAGGGAACCTATTACTAGACAAACTTATTGCTTAAAGTGAAACTTAAACTCATAATCCTCCCATATATATACATGTCAAGGGTAGAGGTGGGCATAAAAACCGGGTTTGGACCCGACCTGGTGGATCCGGCTCGGACCCGGGTACGGGTAGTACCCGATGGGAGGTGTACCCTGGTTGGATCTGTTTAAACTCGTAGTGTTGGAACCGTTTATAGATTTTGAGTTTTTTAAGAAACCCGATCCGATCCTGAACCAAAGCGGGCCCGGTTGAATCGGACTAAACCCGGTATTAAATACACACACACAAGAAAAAAGAAGGGAAAAACAAAAAACCCGGTATTGAACCCGACCCTACCGAACCCGAGTATAATGGGGTTTTTTTTGAAGTAGGTGAACCCTACTCGGGTTCATACCTAGTGTGCCTCAACCCGAGTACCAAAAACTCAGTTGGGGTGATTCGGTTTGTATGCGGTTTCGAGTACGGCTGTCTCGCTGTCTACTGGAGCTCGGATCCGACTCAAAGTGGGTTCGTGTGTATACACCCTGCCCAAAGCTAGCATGAAAGAAAGTTCAATAAAAATACACGTGAAAGTAAAATGAAGAATCTTTCCCCTTATCTATCCATAATATATTTTTTCTTTGATAAGAAAGCCTCCAATGGGCGGGCTACTCCAATAATTACGGCCAAAACCTGACTTGCTGATCTCTGGTCAAGGCCCTTGACTCAAGGAGTCAAGGGTACCTCAATTTTGGGCTAAGGATTATAGGTTTAAGAATATGAGTATATGCCTATTGAGATTTGAGGTACTGACATAACTCTTGGGCCAGATCTTGTTAGGTCTAGCAATGTAACCCAAAATAAAGTATAAAGTGGGCCATAGTTAAACGGGCTGAATGCAAATAAAAAGAAGGTGAAGTTTGTTGGTGGGCCAAATGTTATCTTCCCGGTTTCCAAAAAAAAAATAAAATAAAAACGTTTTTAACATAAACCTGTTTTTTATAACTCTGTCAAAACCTACGATATAACTATTTCGGCTAATAACATGTTTCTATATCTCAAAAATCTAACCTATGAAAACCGATTCTGTGTAAAACCCCAATTAATTCTTTTAAATAAAATTTCACAATAGTGTAATGTGCACCTTTTTATGTATAATCATCTACATAATTACAAATCAACAATACACAAACAGCTTTTTTTTACCATTCAATTTTTCTAATCACATGATGTCCATAATATGTTGTCGAGTAATTACGGTTTTTGTCTCTTTAGTTTTGACCAAAATCTCGCATTTACTTCAAAACATCTTTCTCTTGGTTTTAGTCCCACGTGGCTTTAACATTTCTATTAAATTTTTTATATATTTACGAAAACGCTCTTGGTATTTAGGTCTAGTAAAAATAACCGAGATACGGCAATGCCCTATGTGACATGACAAAATGTAGATTACAACTGTCTCAACTCGTTTTTAAACTAAATTTATGTCAACACTTAAAGTTACTCGAATTTATATTATCGAAATAAAAATATTATATTTTACCTCAGTCGTTTCAAATAAATTATATGTCAAAACGTAAACCAACTAAAAACGTATATAAAAATTAGCACAAAAACATTTTACATTTGACCTAGCTTATGTTAAACAAAATTTACGTTAAAATGTAGATGAACTCGAACTTGCACCGGCACACACAATAAAGATAAGAACATAAAAATTAAATTCTTAAGTGAAAATATATAACGAATAAACCTGAGGGTTTAGAAACTTGACAAAAGTTTACAAAAAGTTTACAAAAAGTATAAGGGGTTAATGTTAATTAAAGAAACTTGAAGGCGTTTTTCGCCGGTAACATTTCCTACCAACTTTTGAAATTATGTATATCGTAATGTGATGGTTTGTAACACCCGGTTATTTTTAAAAGACAAGATATGAGGAATAAAAATAAAGAAAGACAAATAAGTCCAAGTAGAGGGACTAAAAGTATCCAAAAGGACAAAACTTTGAAAAAGTTGGTGTAAAGGTGGGCATGGCCGCCCACCCCCACCTCACATCATCATCTTTCTTCGGCTCTAGAGAGAGAGCAGAGGAGTTTTCACAGAAGAAAAAAAAGAAGAAGTGAACGAATTCAAGGTGGTTTTTATATGTTGCATGCTTATGTGCTTATGTGTTTGTGTATGTACTCGGGTATGTGTGTTGGGTGTTGTTTTTAGGTGTTTGAACTCATTGCAAGCGGGTTAGAAAGGAAGAAATACCCAAGTTGCATCAGGTGAGTTCTAAACCCCGGTTTTTACTTGTTTTAAACATCTTTGAGGCTGAAAATGTATTAAAACGATTTTTACAAGGTTATGTATGTTTACCCGTATGTAATGTGCATGATTGGACGTTGATTCTTCAATGCTTATAGGTTTTTCATGTTTAGAATAGCCACATTAAGCTTAGAACAGATGGGTTCGATGATTGGGTTGAAAACATACTGGAAACATGTTGAACAGAGGGTCCATGCGCCTAGATAAGGCTCATGCGCCTGAAAATGCCTTAGAAAGATTAAGCGTAATCCATGCACCTAAACAGTAGCCCATGCGCCTAAGATTATCTTAGAAATGTTTAAGTATAGCCCATGTGCCTGAACAGTGGCCCATGCGCCTAGAAATATTAGTCAGATGACTAAGTGTAGGGCTATGCGCCCCAATAGTGCCCATGCGCCCAAGTGGCTCATGCGTCTGAATAGTACCCATGCGCCTAGAATTTGGGCTGGAATTGACTAAGTGTCCAGACGTCCAGGATTTCCAATGCGCCTAAGCACTCATACGCCTGCATAGTGCCCATGCGCCTGAAAGTTTCCCATGCGCCTAAGTGTTCCCCATGCGCCTGCATAGTGTCCATGCGCCTGCATAGTGCCCATGTGCCTAAGGACTTAGAATATTTTTCTGATATTTTGGAGAAAAAGTGCAATGTAGGCTTTGACTTGGGAGATTCCCAGGGGGCTATGTAAGTTGACTTTTGGGGTCATAGATGGTATGATGGGCATGTTATGTTATATGATGATGATGATGTTGCATAGTTATACATGATGTATGTTATGTGTGTATGATGTCCTGCTTGATGATGTATGAATGATATGTTTATGTTCCTTATGATGATGTATGATTATCTTTCCATGAATTTACGTGTGATGTTAATGAATAACTGAAGTATTATGTAACGTAAAGTGAAAGATAAAGGAAGAAGGAACATGAAGTAAGAATGCATGCATTAATGAGTAATGAAAGTAGAGATAGTCTTGTAAGCATGGCATGTACATCGGGGTCTTTCTTTGTGATTGACCATTTGCATAGAACTATTGCTGCATACCTTAGGTACTGTGACCACGAGGTGCGATGCACCGTTATAGAAGGTCTATGATAGGCCTAGGTCCAGAACCACGGATAGAGAGGTATTGCATATGGCAATGGTAAACCTACATTCATACCTTAGGTACTGTGACCACGAGGTGCGATGCACCGTTATAGAAGGTCTATGATAGGCCTAGGTCCAGAACCACGAACAGAAAGGTATTGTATAGTAAACCTAAATCTTACCCTAGGTACTGTGACCATGAGGTGCGATGCACCGTTATAGAAGGTCTATGATAGGCCTAGGTCCGGTACCATGAACAGAAGGGAAGGGTTTATGGTTGTTTGAAAGAAAAAGGTAAAGCATGAAAGATTAAAGAAGATAGTGATGATAGTATCTGTATGTACGTATGACGTATGATCACGGATGAATGGAAAGTATAGTATGATTTTGAAAGAAAGTAAAGAACGGGTTTCGTAAGAAAAATATGTTTTATTTATAAAACTAGAACTCACTCAGCAACGCTGACTTTTATACATTTTCAGTTGGCAGGTAAACGTTGCTGGGGATGGTACGAGGCGGCTACTCAGCTCGTTTGGATGACATTCTTTTGTTAATGTTTTTGCATTGTAATACGAACGAATGATGTTTTGAAATGAACGCTTGTATTAACTTGCAAAAACATTTGTAATGATATGAAAAGTTATATTTTATTTATGTTTCCGCTGCAATGTTTTCGTAAGGCAAATGTAATTATAATGTTTTATGTGCAATGAATGACCAACTATGAGGTCTCCGAGAACGGGGCCTTACATGGTTCCTATCAAAAAATACAAAGGAGATGGTCCATGTTGTACTAATTACAAAGGGATGATGTTCATATATTTTAGTTGGTTTACGTTTTGATATATTTTATTTGAAAATGATAATTAAAACAAAGGAGATAGTTGGTTTACTAATTACATTTTCTTATTTGAGATACATTCATTGTAGTTGTCATCTAGCTTAAATTCATATAATAAAGTTATAAGAAAATGATCATTAAAACAAGAATTCAACGATGGTATGTATCTCAAATAAGAGAATGAAAATATATTGAGATGGTTTGGATATACGAATATAAGCTAGATTACAACTACAATGAATGTGAAAACCATCATTATGAAGGGGAGGAAAGGCAGAGGTTACCTAAACTAAATTTAGATTAGCGGATTAGGGATGATACGATAAACTTACAACTATTCGATGACATAATTGAGGATATGAGTTCATGGGAACATCATATTATGGTTATGAGTGTGATGGAAGAGTATATAGATTTGGCTTAAGTTCTTCTGATATTTTTGTTTGCCTTAGCCTTTGTCTTATTATTGTATTAGGAATATAGACCTTTTTCAAAAAGTCTATAGGTACTTGTATAAGGGTTAGTACTTCTTTTTGTTGTCTATTTACCCTTATATATTTAGCTATTATATGTTTGTTTGCTCTTTTTCTAGTATAATATACTCATCATCATATGCTAGTGGTAAATTGCAACTTTTATTATTACTAATCTTGTATGGTTATTCGCTCTAATTCTATTAGTTATATTTTTATGCTATCTGAATTACTATATAATAATTTCTTATATTCATATCTACACAAAATAAGTATTTGAAGTTAGTTTTTTAGCATAGCTACCTCTCTATCACTTGAGGGAGGACTAAGTTTTGTCACCATTACATCATTTTAATAATAGTTTTGTTATAAGTAAGATTATATTTGACATGTTTATTTGTTTGTTTGTTTCTTACATTGATATTAAAACAAACAAGATACAGTAAATAAATAAAATTAACCACCACCTCATCATCATTTTTCTCTCTTTTGAGCAACATTTCCCATTTTGTTCATGATCTTTCTTACGCTTTAATGTTACAATTAGAATTTTCAATATGGAACATGTCCAATGAGCAAATGATAAGACTAGACTTATACACTTGTTCACACACATTTATCCTATTTCGGGCACCTTTCTTGTTGGAATCACGTGTTGGATTGTCTTGAACAATTGAAGACTTTTGAGGATTTTATGAAGAAGTGTGACCACATCTAATGCTTGTGCGACTATGCCTAAAATAAGTGTGACTTCACAGACTAGGGTTTTTAGATTCGCAGTTAACTTGATCAAGATCAACCACGCTTAAGTCATGTGTGATCATGCCTCCTATGTGATGACAAGATATGCTAAGAGTTACTTTTATCAAGATTTCCTTACCACTTGAAAAATGTCTGATCAAGCCTAAATTTTGACAAAAAAAAAACAGTTGTCGCCTAGTCAACTCATGGTCGTTGGGGGAAAGTCACATTGTGGTTCTTGCTTTTGGTAAAAGATCTCGAGGTTAGCTCAACTAAGTGTTTTGAATCAAAAAGGTAAACTGAACTTTACTTGAGACGAAAGGACCAAATGTAAAAATAATCGGTTTCACTTCAAACTACTAGTAATTAAGATTAAAAGTAAGAAAATCCTTTTCCAGCGGTGCATGTGCTCAATATTGGAATCTCATAATCTATTAGCCATAACACTTATTATCTTAGAAATCCCGGTCTTAGGAGGAGACCACATTGCCAAGGTATATATAGCAATAGGGGAAATGACTGATTTTAAAAGAGTGAGCTTACCACCAAAAGAGAAACCTAGCCTTCCATCCGATAATTCTTTTTCTGATATTCATTTCTAAACCAATAAAATATGATGTTTTTCTTCTATCCAGACCCATGACCATGGTTATTATAAAGAGGAAAATCACGATTGTGATTTCTAAATGCGAAAATCCCTATAAATACAGATCATTTGTTCAGAATTTAGGCGGACTTCAAACTTCACCCTTGACACTTCAAGGCTATACCTTGTGGGGTATCCATTATTTATGTATAATATTGTTTCTAGACATTTGGTTATTGTAATTATTTGTACTTTAATTGTTAATTGTTTAATTTATCTTCATCTTCATTTTCTTAAGTTTATTTTTATAGTTCTAGTGTTCTTGTTAACAAGATGACGAGTTAAGTACCTAGTTTTCATTTAGGAAAGATGAATCCGAGCTGCTAGTGGTGAGAAACATGTTGTGAAAATTAGCAATGTTATGTTGTTGTTAAAGAAAAAACCATAATTATCTTTAATAAAGATGCATATTGACATGTGACTAATGGTGACAGTCGAATCTCCATTAACCATCCATGAACATGTATGTGTATGTGTCATCATGGCGTTTGAACAAGGTATCGGCAAATGAAGCTTTGAATAGAAGAAATGACTTATGAAAGTGTATCTAATTACTTATGTCTTGGTGGGTTGTTGTGATTGTTATGATTTCGTTAATAAGACATCTTATCACCAATAGCTCACTAATTGCCAATACTGATAGGTTTCGTCAATGACGCTCCACCTGAAAATGCTAGTGGGTGTTATCAATAGATTACTTTAGTTGCAGAACCAGTGACAAATGAAATGAAAAACAAAAAAATATTTGAATTACCGACATATTTTAGAACAATAAAATATATATTATTTTTCTACCATATTATGAAATATACTAATAGTAATATTAATATTAATAAGAGTAAAATGTTATTTTTTACCTGACATTTTATTGAATTTGTCATTTCAATCCATTTTTTTTACTATTTTAATCACTGTGTTTTATCAAATGTTGTCATTTTCATCCACTACACTAACTCCGTTAAGTTCTCCGTTAAATATGAGTGTATTTTAGTCTTTTTAACATACTGATTGTCCAATTAAAACAAATTCAATCAATAAAATATTCAGTTAAAACTAAAAAGAAAAATATAAAGCAACTAGTGAGACCAGACGCTTCAATTTAAAAGTTCTAATTAACGCTAACTAGTTTAGAAACCCGTCTACTACACATGTTGTATGAAAAAATTAAATAATAATTATTTAGTAATATTAAAAATTTAAAACAATTTTTTTGAGATAAAATATATTAAAGTTTCATATAATTAACCATTAAGTAATTAAAAAAGAACACTAATTTTTCAAAATTTCATCTTTAAAAAATTTACTTTTAAAAAATATTGATTTTTAAAATCTCCAAAAAAATATTAAAATGTTTGTGTTAAAAAACTTTATATTTCATATAATTTAGTTTTTAAATGTTTTGTTAATAATTTTTTATTAGGGTTGTCTGGTATCATAAAAAAATAAATTAAGTTTTTTAATACAAACATTTAAATAATTTTTTTGGGAATTAAAAATCAATATTTTTAAAAGAAAAACTTTTTTAAAGACAAAACTTTTTAAAATTATTTTTAACTTTAATAGTACTAAATAAAATTATTTTAATTTTTTCATACAACACGTGTAGTAGACGCCTAGACGGGTTTCTAAACTAGTTAGTATTAATCAAAATTTTTAAACTGAAGTGTCTGGTCTCACTAGTTGCTTTTATATTTTTCTTTTAGTTTTAATTGAATATTTTATTGATTAATATTGTTTTAATTGGACAATTAGTGTGTTAAAAAGACTAAAATACACTTATATGTAATGGAGAACTTAACGAAGTTAGTGGAGTGGATGGAAATGATAACATTTGGTAACCTACAGTGATTGAAATGACAAAAAAAAGTTTTTTGATTGAAATAACAAATTTAATAAAACGTTAGGGATGAAAATGATATTTTACTCTATTATAATATCAAAATTTGTTGTATTATGAAATATACTAATATTAATATTAATAATATCAAAATTTGTTGTAATAGTAGTGCCGCTACAACAACTACTATGACTCAAAAATAAATAAAGAAATGAACCATCAATCAAAGCTTGAATTAATAGTAAAATAAAAATATAATATATGCTATAAATTAAAGTAGCTAAGCATTAGCATCTTGATCGGGCATCAGATGCATCATCATTTCGACAAGCTTGATCACTAAGATCCTTTATTCCTGTCAACAAGTTAGCAACAATCTGATAGAGCTCAACGAACTAGGCTTCTAAAGCAGAATCTTACGCACGGTAACAATAATGGTACATTTTTAATCAGTTAGTATTTTTCTTCATGTTAAGACAATAATTAAAATTTTAACTATAGTATACATATGTGTGTAGAGTGGGGATATATGATTTCCTGGTGCTAGGTGTCCCGCCAGAAATGAAACAAAATAGAAGTGTTAGCTAGTTTATTAGAAATACACATCTAAACGCCAAAAACATATGTTTTTATTAGGAAAGTAAAATACTAGATACTCATAAGCTTTTAAAAAAAAAGTTGGACCCACTCTTGTGTCTCTACATCTACCTTAGAGTGGCTCCTCACATACGATTTGTGTTGATTTATGAAGAGAATGAAACTATCAAAAACTCAAAGATTTGACGCTGACTGCCAACTAGCGATTGTTGTCAAGTGCTAAATCACCGCCTATCAATACTTAACTGGATGAGTTGCTGATTTACTACTACCGATCGGCACTCAACTTGATGAGCTGCTAATCGACTGCTACACTAGACAAGACTGTCTGTGCTGAAGTAAATTGCTGGCTACAATGTTCTACCTTTTGGAAACTACATTGTACTAAAGCTACTGATCTCTGATATGCTGATTGGATGCATACGATGTAAATATGTTATCCTAAATAAGAAATTGATTTATAGAGATTTATTTTTAATATTTAGTTTTTTTAGTATAGATACCTCTCAATTGTATAATTTTGAGGTAGCTTGTTAGCCCATTTGTTAGCTGCTGATATTTACTTTTTGTAACTAGAAAAGTGAATACTTTGAAAAAACATCATATATTTTTACTTTTACTTAAAGTATATGTGTTTGTTAATAAGACAATTGACATAGATTTTGTATTTATCATCTGCCAATCATTAGGGAAGTTTTGTGAGTTCATAACTCAATCCAACATCTCGCTAAACGATGATTATGACTTACTGATAGGTTTTTTATATTAAAAAGTGATAATTTTTTTTAAACTAAACAGTAGGAATTCTGTTGGAAACTTTCCAACTACATCATCTATCAGAAATATGTCATTGGTGATATTTGTTTTTTTATTGTAGTGATGAAAATAATTGTAATTGGATTGTTACACTAATCAAGCTTGGTGTATGAATTTAAGCTCAAGCTCGAGCTACTTTTCAAATGAGCTAATTTTAGATTCAAGCTTGGTTAAGCATGACACCATTTAAGTTTTAGTGGAGTATATATCACAAGGAACTTATTAACGGTTAAACTCATTTGTACCTCTATTTCAATATGTATACTTGAGTCAACAAAAGAAAGTTGAAAGATATAACTTAAACCTAACTTGAAGTGGGGATACTTTTTGAACACAAACTAGTGCATAAATGGAGCCAATAACTCATCCTCCCGTAAATGGGTGGATAGATGGGTTTATGTCCCAATTTTAATAATTTATAACAACAATAACATTACAATATTTAAGAAATTGTAATTTGTTGAGATTTGTAAACTCATTGTGTCATACATATGCTCGTTCAATCCTATACATGCCTATTGGTAATTATAATGAATATTATAAAAACTAATGAAACATGAAACAAAAACCAAGTTTTTATATTTTATTATCAAGATGTACGTAAAGTACCCAAGTATTGGACTACTATACGCTTATATATTAAGGTCGTATGATAAATCATCTGTATTACACGGGATGTATCATCAAAAACATATACAATTGGTTATTCACTCACATTTCTCATTATATTACTTAATATAAAAAATAGAACTTTAAAGTTATAATTCACAAAAATTCAGAAAAATGTTTTTACAATATTTGTTGCGGTAATTGTGGTTATATCGTATTATAAAAAATCAATATTTTAAGTGTGTCGCTACTTAAAAACCTGAACTAAGTTACAATTAAAATTAACAAAAATAAATAAGATAATATTAAGTTATAAACGAGATAATAAATATAATTAATAACTAATAAAAGTTATTTTGAGAAATAAACAAATTTAAGTTTTGAGTCCAGTCAAAGATCCCCAAGTATAAGAGAAATAAGTCAATAATTTAAAAATATTAAAATAAAATTATATATTTGATATTATTTTTTTAAATAAGGAAATAAGTTGGTTGATATCAAATTGTTTACCAAACATAAACTTTCAAATATTAGAAAACAAAATTTAATTTTAAAAATTTATGAAATTTGTTACCAATAACATCAATAATGTGACACGTGGTATGAGTAACTTGAGATTTTTACAAGTGACAAAAGTTAATTAATTTATTTAAATTTAAATTGAGAGATTTTACATGGCAACTAAGTGCATATATGATAAATTTGATCAAAGAAATTCTAGTCGACAAAAATGCTCTTAATAAATTTAAAAAAGGATAAATATGTATAAATTTTATTGGTATAGATAACAAGTTTTAAAACATGTGTAACATTTTATTTTTAGAAAATAAATTGAACTTCAAAGAAGTTATTTAAACGGGTTTTGGTGATAGCCATAATATCTTACAATAAATAGCAAGTAGGTTGCCAACCTTTCCCTCCTTTTTTTCTTGCGATTCATGTTTGCCCAAAGATGAATGATAGAGAAAGTGCGATGGGTTAAAGAAGAAATACGAATTCATAAATAGAGAAATTGCAAGATCACAAAAAAGTAAGACTTTATACCTTGATTGATGATAAAAAAACATAAATCTATGCATGAAATATGTTTAGGTAACTTTAAAGGAAGTTTGAATTGATAAAGTTTGATCTTGAACATTTTGCATAGATCTTGACGTAAAAGGTTACCATTTCTAGGGTTTGCTCATTGATCATTAAGATGAGTTGCATAACTAAATTTTATATGCTTTTTTAATGTGTTGGGACTGATATATATAAATTATGTTTATATGATCATAGATCTATAAAGTTTCATGCTAAAGTTTGTATCCTGAATATGTAATGTTATGTTTTTTTAGTTTACAACTTGTTTCTATGCATGTATGTCAAAGTTCACGTAAAAATCCTAAAAGATAAAAAAACTAATTCAAAGTTTTGAAGTTCAACATTGGATTATTGCTCAAATATGATACATAAGCTAGCCTAAACCGCCCGATTAAGCCTTCGCTACTTCGCATGAGGCCTTAAAATTTACAGGTAAGCTCTAATCTTCGCATATGGACCTTAACCTTCGCACCTAGGCATACTTAACCGTTTCACATATACAACATTACCCTTTCATAGGTTATAGCCTCCCCATATGGTATTGTTTCCTTTTATTTGACAATGAATTCTCACATCTAACCACACTAGCCATTTCATGGAAACTATACTTCGTATATGAAACTATAAGAATTACATCTGAATTCCTTGTGATTACCTATACTTTACTAATTATGATGATGTTAATATAGGCATTCCTTTGCATGTGACTTATGCTGTCACATCCCGATAGAAGCGTGAAATGCTTGGGTATGACGTTTTAGCTCAGAACATATTGATTACAAAGTAAATGCAACAATTTATATAATAGGTGATATAACATAACATTAACATAGATAGATATGACTTTGGGTTACATCACAACTAACCTTTTTCAAAATCTAACATTACCTTATTACAAAAGTTTTATTAACTGTTACATCTTTAGTAGTAGTGAAAATGAGCATCCACTATCAAACTAAGATCACACATGTTCATAGTTAACTTAACACATGTTCTTCCCATCATCTCGCCCCATCCATTGTACACATCAAACACAGACATAATATTGTTAGTCATTTTGAATATCTGAAAAATATACTCAAAATAGTTAACATAATATTGGTGAGAATATAGGTTTAATTACTAAACAAAATACATTGATGTAACATAAATAATATTACAATCAAACCTACTTATAAGCCAGGTGATTTATAATTATCACAAATACAAATCACAAAATCAGATAATATACATCACAACACTCATTCTATTGGTGTAGGAAATATTTTCCTAAGTAGCGCTAATTATATTACCAGACGGTTCCACATCCGAATTAATGGTTGTAACATAGTGACAGTATATCTCAAAATCTCACTTATAATAACATCAATCATAAACGGTATGTTTTTTTTCCAAAAATCATAAATGTAAAAAGGGGCTATGAATCTCCCATTTATTCCAGCAAAATTCCTATAAAATATTTATATGTTAGATATAAATTTTATTCTTTTAAAATTTTCAGCACTTATAAATAATAATTTTAAAACAATAGTTAAAATTATCTATGTATCACAAAATTTTAATAACAGAAACATCCAAAAATCCAGATTAATATGTAAAAATTTCAACTAATAATTATTTATAGATAATTTTCTAGAATATTACAAAATTAAAATAAATCATTAGAATTATCTACAGATGTTATAATTTTACCAAAATTATCAGAATCAATATTTTGAAATCTATATCAGCCTGCAAAATTTTAGGTTATTAACTCATAATAGACAATATTATGGTTTTTACAAATTTACATAAATTCGTATAAATAGTTAAGCATCTCTAAAATTCTGAAATTCATACATACTGTTTTAGTCAGCGTATAATAATATATGTAAATATTTCATAATTTAACTAACTATCTAGAGAATTTTTAATTTTCCAATTATAGAATACGTTAACATATATAACTCAGGCATATATGCGAATTAAATCACAAAATTTATTAAATAATTCCTAAAAGAATAAGGTTTATCATATAATATTTCTAGATTTTACAGTTACAGAGATTTTGTATGAATATTTCTTTTATTTCCTTGAACAAGTTATATAAAATAATCTGCTCATTATTATTATACCAAAATTTGCATAATGATGTTTCTAATATTTTCTAACAAGTCCCTAATTTTATTCCCAAAATCATAGTTATTGAAGTATTTAATCCAATTCATAAAAAATATTAGGGTTTTTATCCTTTTACTTGTAATCTTTTTATTTAAATCCTTTGGTTATAAATAACCTTATAATTTTAAATTGGAACCTCTATCTTACTGATTTTTAAAGAAAATCAAATGTTGTGTGATTTATCATAAACAATCTGATGATTTAATTTCTGAGAGTTAGATTATATGTGTTTATTTAAACACATAAACTCTTAAAGTTTGTTAATGATAACTTTTGAAATCTAATCTTTCTTGAAGAAGTAAACTAAAGAATTTGTTTCTTGATGATCCGATTGAGGTGGTCTCCTTGGTGCTTGATCTCAAGCTACTTGAGGTTGAGTTCAAGATGGTGATGGTTAAGAGTGATGATGATGAAAGGTTGGAGTTGGTGATTTGAAAACCAAGAGGAAGAGATTTTGTTGGGGGTAAGATGGTGGTATTGTGTGGTGTTATAGCGAAAGAAATAGATGGGAGTGTTAGACGTGAGATTGGTGTGGAGGATGAGGTTGCGGTGATGTTATATGTTGAGAGAAAATGAGATGATGGTGATATTGTATCGGACAAGAGGGTGACACCAAGAGCTAGTAATAACCACTCTTGATGAGGTGTTTAATATGTGTACAAGAATTAGGCATGATAGGTGTCAAACTTATATGATGATTAGTGTAATGTTAATGATGATATTATGAATGGGTGTCATCGGCCGAGAGACCCAAAGAGGTCTAGGTGGTTTCTTCATCACCTTCTTAGACTTATGTGTTGCATCCTTAGCCTTAATAGGTGTCAAGTGTTGAAATGTAGTTAGCGTAAGAGTGGCTAGGGTTATGTTTAGATATTAAAACCCTCTTAGTCATTTAATGTTTGCTTAGCCACTAATCCATATTAGTTCATATTCTAATGAATCGATTACTAAGTTAAGTTAGTGCTTTGGTTATACATTTAAGTGTTTAGGATTAATTTGGTTTTAGTTTTTGTTATCAACTTTCTAAAAGTTAACTTATTATTATAATGTTTGATGAAGTTTTAATCTTAGTTCATACATACTTAAAATGAAAGATCAATCATTCAAGTAACTAATCATACAATCTTGATCACAAAGTTTACAAGTATTCATATACACTGCATACGTAAATTTATGCATGGGTGCATGCATGCACATATATGTGCATAATCAACTAAACACATAACATTCATAAAGAGTTTAGTCAAATAAAACTTACCTTAACAATTCCTCATTCAAGTATACAAGTATGAACCTACAATAATTCTTTAAGGTATTATTTTACCTAACCTTAAGTTTTAGGGTCGTCACAGATACTCCGTATTTGATTAAAGAACCCTCGCATCTAGCAAGACTTAGAATATTTCACTGATTACCTCCACACTTGACTCTATTGCATTCGCATCTAATACAACCTTCACATAGACTACCTTTAGTCATTTCATAATGATCAAAGACCACATAAGTACTCAAAGCCTCCACACTTTGTCATTGCACCTCCTATCTCCTTACACTTGATATTTTATTCATTGTTAGTCAATAGTTATCACTAATATTATAAGTAATTGATTATGAATAGTTCATGCAACAAATGCATGCGTGTAAGGCCCCGTTCACGGGACGCTTACAGCTGGGTTCTCATCGCACACAAAATGTATAATTCATTTGTATTTATAAATCGCAGCGGAAAACTAAAACAAACTTTCATTTCCATGTAAATGCTTTTGCAAGTAATACAACATTCATTACAAAATAGCTTGTTCGCATTACAATGCAAAAACATTAATCAAAACAATGCCATCCCCAAAAGAGCTGAGTAGTCGCCCGTGCCATCCTCAGCAAACATTACCTGCCAACTGGAACACATCAAAGTCAGTGTTGCTGAGTGAGTTCTAGTTTTATAAATACAACATACTTTGCTTCCATATAAAACCATTCGTTACTTTACATGATCACACATCGTACGTACACATAGATAATATCATTATTATCTCTTCTTTCATTCATTCGTTCTTTATGACTTTACTTGCGCATCGGACATCATCCGTACCAATACCATGTGCTACACCCGGTTAGTCGTAGCTACCGGGCCGAAGTCAACAAATGAACAGCTAAAAGTATGCCACGGTACTAGGAGTAACCATCAGTCTTAGCTACTGGGCCGAAGTCAACAAATGAACAGCTAAACGTATGCCACAGTAATAGGGGAAGCGGTAGAGGCACTACAGTTTGGTTAATCACAAAGAAGGACCCTGTTATCCAATGTTTGCAAGACTTCTTTCATTCGTTCATTAATGCATAACATTCGCATTATGTTCCTCTTTCTTTATCTTTCACTTTACGTTACATAATACTTCGTTCATTCATCATAATAGGTAAAGCCATAGGAAAGATATACACGTCATACTAAGGAACATATCAACACATTCGTCATCATCATACAGGGCAACATCAAACATACGTGACAGCCTAGACATGCAAATCATCATATCATCATGCCCACACATGCTTCTAAGGCCTCGAGCGTCATCTTACAAACTCTATGGGAACCTTTACGTCAAAACTTACATCTGCACTTTTCCCAAAAGTCAGAAGTCAATCTACACCTTCCTCGGGTACAACAGCCCTATTCGGGCGTATGGACACCCTTCAGTCGCATTGCCTCCATGTGACTGAACATCATGCGAATGAACTAATACGGATGAACACCTATGCGAATGAACATCCAGTCGTGCGAATGGACAATGCATATGAACACCTATGCGACTGGACTTCAGTCGTGCGAATGGACCTTCAGTCGTGCGAATGGACCTTTAGTCGCATGACCCCCATGCGACTGGCCCTTCAATCGTGCGAATGAACCCCAATCGTACGAATGGACCCCAATCGCACCCTAATCGCCATATGGCCTCCATTCGGCCTCCAGTCGGTCGCCTAGCCCTAACTGATGCAGAATGCAGTTCATCCCGACTGCAGCCGAGGGTTTTCGGCCTCCAAACTCATCTAAACCATTTTAAGCCTAAATCGACCATCCTAAACCTAGGGATTATACCATAACATTATTCAAGCACAACCAAGCAAGAAATCAAGCCCCAAAGGGTCCTACGCATACATACACAATACATACGGGTTTCAACCAAAACCCGAATAAAAAGCGAAAAAGGGTTTTTAGATGTGTTCCAGCCCCAAAATCATTCAAAAACATGTAAAAGAGGGGTCCTAGAACTCACCTAAACTAGTACAACGACAAGAGCTTCGATTTGGCTGGCTTCATGACAATTTTGGCGACCCACCAATCACTCGAACCAACTCGAACCAACTCGAACCAAACATTTCTCTTTTCTCTTTTCTTCTTCTTCTCTTTATGAGGCTGAAATGTGGGGTGTGTGTGGGGAGAGTGGGCTGCCCTCTCCCTACTATATCACCACATTTCCCAACTTTTCTTCGTTGGCGAGTTTGGTCCCTCGACTTTTGGACTTTATTTTCTTTCTTTCTTCACGGCTTCAAATTAATAAATATTCGGGTGTTACAAGTCCACCCCCCCCTTAAATAGGTTTCATCCCCGAACCTGTTATTCGTCGAACAAACGTGGATAATGCTGTCTCATTTCTTCCTCAGTCTCCCACGTTGACTCGGATCCCTCCTGTGCTTCCACTGTACACGCACAAGAGGAACCACTTTATTTCTCAATCTCTTTTCTTTTCGGTCAATGATCGCCACTGGTTGCTCTACATAGTGAGCCGTTCGTCTACTCGATGTCTTCCAGTGGAACAATCATACCTTCATCCGCCAAACACTTCTTAAGTGAGATACATGGAATGTCGGGTGAATTCCATTTAACTCATCGGTAACTCCAGTCTATAGGCACCTCTCCCACTCGAGCAATGATTCGGAAAGGGCCTATATACCTTGGGCTCAACTTGCCCCGCTTTCTGAATCGGATAATACCCTTCCGAGGTGAGACCTTCACATAACCCGGTCACCCACTGGAACTCAATTGGCCTACGTCGTTTATCAGCATACGACTTCTGTCTATCTTTGGCTGCCTCATAAAGGCTTTAATCTTTTCAAGCTTCTCTGTCGTAGCCTCGATTACCTCGACGCTCCCCAATTCCTTCTGACCAATATCACCCCAACAAACGGGTGTTCTGCATCTCCTACCGTATAGCATCTCATATGGTGGCATAACAATGCTGGCATGATAATGTTGTTGTATGAGAATTCGGCTAACGGTAAGTGGTCATCCCAACTTCCACCAAAATCGATCACACATGCCCGGAGCATGTCTTCCAATGTCTGAATGGTTCTTTCTGACTGACCATCGGTTGGGGATGATAAGCCTGCTAATATGTAACCTCGTCCCCATAACGTCGTGGAATTTCTTCCAAAATTTAGATGTAAACCGAGTGTCACGATCAGACACAATAGACACGGCACACCATGACGAGTTACAATTTCCCTGATGAATAGATCAGCCACCTCTCAGATGAATACGTCTCGCGGATCGGTAGAAAATGAGCGCTCTTCGTCAGACGATCAACTATCACCCATATGGCATCATACCCTTTCGGAGTACGTGGCAGCTTCGTAATGAAGTCCATGGTGATGGTGCTCCCACTCCATTCCGGTATATCCAAAGGTTGGATCTTCCCATATGGCTTTGATGCTCTGCCTTCACTTGTAAGCAAGTAAGACACTTACTCACATACTCCATAACGTCACGCTTCATACCCGGCCACCAAT
The DNA here is from genome assembly GCA_025506515.1 of Flaveria trinervia. Lineage (NCBI taxonomy): Eukaryota > Viridiplantae > Streptophyta > Magnoliopsida > Asterales > Asteraceae > Flaveria > Flaveria trinervia. The sequence goes on along the minus strand of CM046442.1, from coordinate 11,600,706 downwards.
AATCTTTCTTCATGTCATGGTACATTTCGTGGCACCAGGATGAATGGAGTATCGAGTCTTATGGGCTTCATCCTTATCTTCACCCGTAGATCCCCAAAACGAGGAATCCACACACGACCGAATCGAGTTCTAACACCGAGTGTGTTTTCACCCAATTCCCCAACCAGACCTCTCATTCTTTCCGACTTAAGGTGATCTTCTTCAATGCCTCATCTTGAAACTCCTTAACTTGCTTCATCACATCGGAGGTCATGATTAATGATAAGCTTTCACCTAATCGGTTCGGGCCTTTCCTTTCGGCTAAGGGCATCCGCCACCACATTAGCTTTGCCTGGATGGTAATGGATCTCGCAATCATAATCCTTTATAAGTTCCAACCATATCCTGTGCCTCATGTTCAGATCCTTTTGCTCAAAGAAGTACTTCAAGCTCTTATGATCGGTGAATATGGTGCACTTCGTCCCGTAGAGATAGTGCCTCCAAATCTTTAGTGCAAAGACCACGGCTGCTAGCTCCAAGTCATGAGGGATAATTAACCTCATGGACTTTCAATTGTCGGGATGCAAGGCTATAACCTTCCCTCTTGCATTAACAAACATCCCAAACCTGAGTAGGAAGCATCAGATAAACCACCAGATCTTCGCTTCCATCGGGTAATGAAGAACAGGAGCTTGAGTCAGTCTTGCCTTCAGCTCTTCGAAGCCTTCTCTTGAGCTTGACCCCGTACAAACTTCATCCTTTCCGGTCGGTCAACTTAGTTAGTGGAGAAGCAATCTTAGAGAAGTCTTGGATGAATCTTCTATAGTAGCCCGCCAAGCCCAAGAAACTACGGATCTCGGATGGCGTCTTTGGTGACCTCCATGCATAACCGCCTCCACCTTCGCCGGTCCACCATAATCCCATCAGGATTCACACACATGACCCAAAAATGAACTTCGCGCAACCAAAATGCGCACTTGGAGAATTTAGCATACAATTTCTCCTTCTCAACGTCTCTAGAACCTCTCGAATGTGACCGGCATGCTCTACTTCGCTCCTTGAGTAAATCAGGATATCATCAATAAACACAATCACTGATTTATCCAGCATCGGTCGACACACACAGTTCATCAAATCCATAAAAGCAGTTGGCGCGTGTGGTCAGACCAAAGGACATGACAAGAAACTCGTAATGACCATAGCGTGTGCGGAAAGCTTTTAGGGATATCTTGTTCCTTTACCTTCAACTGATGATAGCCAGACCGAAGATCTATTCTTGAAAACCAACTGGCACCCTGAAGCTGATCGAACAAATCATCTATTCTCGGTAAGGGGTATCGGTTCTTCACCGTCAACTTGTTCAGCTCACGGTAGTCAATGCACATCCTCATTCTACCATCCTTCTTCTTTACAAACAGGACCGGAGCACCCCAAGGAGAGATACTCGGTCTAATGAACCCCTTATCAAGCAGCTCTCGCAACTGCTCCATCAACTCTTTCATCTCGGTTGGAGCCAACCGATATGGTGCCTTGGCAACAGGTTGGGCACCCGGTATCAGATCAATCTGAAATTCAATCTCTCTGTCAGGTGGCACTCCTGATAAGTCTTCTGGGAACACGTCTGGAAAGTCACACACAACCGGTACATCAGACAGTTGTGGTGTTAGTGCATCTACATCCTTTACATAAGCCAAGTAGGCGCTACATCCACGCCTCATACACTTTCCCGCCACCGCCATTGAGATCACCTTCGGGATCGTAGTAACCCGATCACCATAAACCGTTACCAAACTTCCGTCAGCGCTGTCAACCGAACCATCTTCTTGCGACACATAATGTTCGCCTCGAAGTCTGCCAACCAATTCATCCCAAGAACCAAATCGAAACCACCCAAGGTTATCACGAACGGTCTACAGGAAACTTATGACCCTCAAGTTCCACATCACAATTCTCTATCATCTCAGAAATCCTGGTAGACTTACCTATGGCAGTTTCTACATCAAAGGGCGCATCAACACGTCGCTAGTAACAGGCAGCTTAGCACAGAAAGCAGCAGAAATAAAACTCCTACTAGCACCAGAATCAAATAACACAGAAGCTAAAGTCTGGTTCACTAGAAACGTACCGGACACAACGTCAGGGTCCGTCCTAGCCTCCTCCTGTGTCATGGTGAATGCTCTGGCGCTCACCCTCGCCCATCACTTCCCATCTTCTTCACCCCTGAACCCTCAGTCCTCGACTTCTACATTCTCTGCTCATATGACCAGTTTTCCCACAGTTAAAACATCTGCCCGACAGGCAATCCTTCGCCATATGCCCTGTCTTCCTACACTTGAAGCACAAGTTTGACCCAACCTACATTCCCCGCCGTGCTCCTTCCACACTTGCCACACCTTTTCGACCCCGCACTTGATGTGACCACACGGCGTTCATCCACCCGTGCCTTTTTGTTACCCATCGAGGCATCACCCCGACCAAACTGTTTCCCGTTCCAGTTCCGATCACCACCACCCTTCTTTTCACTTCAGTCACCACCACCCCCGTTCGTCATACAGCCTCCCTGCCAAATCAACCGCCGACCTAAACGTGCTTGGCCGGGCGGCGATCATATGCCAGCGAACATCCACCGTAAACCCTGAATGTACCTCTTGATTTTCCGAGACAGAGGCGTCACCTGATCAGGCACGATCGTGCCATTTCATTAAACCTGGTGGTATACTGCTGGTGTGTCATGGTCCAGCCTCCACTGCAGAAACTCCCTTTCCAACTTATCCATTTCCTATGAGGGAAGAACTCCTCAATCACCATCTTCTTCAACTCAGGCCATTTCATTCCCGATTGCCGATTACCCTCTGCTTGGACAATGTTGTCCCACCAACATAGTGCCGAGTCTACAAAAGATGAGTGCAAACTTCACCTCTGATCTTCCCGACACTCACTGATGTCGAGAACGGCCTCCATCTCTCTCACCCATCGGTGAGCAGCGGTAACATTGCCATTACCGTCAAAAGTAGGGGGATTACATCTCATAAATGCCCGTAGTTACATCCTCCGCACTGCCTCTAGCACAGGCTCTTCTTCTTCCTCTTCATCATCAGATAGAACCGTTTCCGGTTCTGGTTGTTCCCGTTCTCCAGAGGATCTGTTTCTTTCTTTTCTTTCCCCTTCTCGTACAGCCTAATAACTTCAGTCACCACAGACGGTAAGATTGTCTGCATGACCTGATGGACTTCTTCTACAACAGCCTCCTTTACTAAGGCTCTCAGATTGGCGCTTTCGTCGCCACCCTCCGGATGAGGGGTCCTGTTCTTCATGAACACCCTCTCAATCTGGGTCTCCCTCTCTGGGTCGCGGTTTCGCACCGTGACTCCACCCCTAGAAGCTTTCGAAGATCTACCTCCGGCCATCACACGCACACTGAAATTCAAACACCAACACGGTCATTCAAGGAAACAACTCAGTTTATGTCAAGTATAGTAAGTCCCTAATTACAGTGGCCAGTTGTGATTAGCCACTTACTTTACTCTTCATACCCCAAGTATTACCTGTCCTGACTACATCAGTATTTAAACCTACATACACACATAACCACATACCACGCGCACATAAAACCGGTTAACTTTACGAAATACTGATGGCACGCAGCTACTCAGATTGGCATTCCATTCCCTTTTCGTCCCATTCTCAGTTTAAGATTAGGTTTATTTTGAAGTTTACCCATTTCACTTAAACTTTGGCTCTGATACCAACTTGTAAGGCCCCGTTCCCGGACGCTTACAGCTGGGTTCTCATCGCACACAAAACGTATATTACATTTGTATTTTATAAATCGCAGCGGAAAACTAAAACAAACTTTCATTTCCATGTAAATGCTTTTGCAAGTTAATACAACATTCATTACAAAATAGCTTGTTCGCATTACAATGCAAAAACATTAATCAAAACAATGCCATCCCCAAAAGAGCTAAGTAGTCGCCCGTGCCATCCTCAGCAAACATTACCTGCCAACTGGAAACACGTCAAAGTCAGCGTTGCTGAGTGAGTTCTAGTTTTATAAATACAATACTTTTTGCTTCCATATAAAACCATTCGTTACTTTTACATGATCACACATCGTACGTACACATAGATAATATCATTATTATCTTCTTCTTCATTTCATTCGTTCTTTATGACTTTACTTGCGCATCGGACATCATCCGTACCAATACCATGTGCTACACCCCGGTTAGTCGTAGCTACCGGGCCGAAGTCAACAAATGAACAGCTAAACATATGCCACGGTACTAGGAGTAACCATATGTCTTAGCTACTGGGCCGAAGTCAACAAATGAACAGCTAAACGTATGCCACAGTACTAGGGGTAAGCGGTAGAGGCACTACACGTTTGGTCAATCACAAAGAAGGACCCTGTTATCCAATGTTTGCAAGACTTATTTCATTCGTTTATTAATGCATACATTCGTTCATTATGTTCCTCTTTCTTTATCTTTCACTTTACGTTACATAATACTTCGTTCATTCATCATAATAGGTAAAGCCATAGGAAAGATATTACACATCATACTAAGGAACATGTCATACACATTCGTCATCATCATGCAGGGCAACATCATACATACGTGACAAGCCTAGACATGCAACATCATCATCATCATCATGCCAACATGCTTTCTAAGGCCTCGAGCGTCATCTTACAAACTCTATGGGAACCTTTACGTCAAAACTTACATCTGCACTTTCCCCAAAAGTCAGAAGTCAATCTACACCTTCCTCGGGTACAACAGCCCTATTCGGGCGTATGGACACCCTTCAGTCGCATTGCCTCCATGTGACTGAACATCATGCGAATGAACTAATACGGATGAACACCTATGCGAATGAACATCCAGTCGTGCGAATGGACAATGCAGATGAACACCTATGCGACTGGACTTTCAGTCGTGCGAATGGACCTTCAGTCGTGCGAATAGACCTTTAGTCGCATGACCCCCATGCGACTGGCCCTTCAATCGTACGAATGAACCCCAATCGTACGAATGGACCCCAATCGCACCCTAATCGGCCGTATGGCCTCCATTGAAATAACAAGTGGCGTATTTAAGCCATGTAAACGCTTAAATGGTTCTGTTATGGAGTCTTATAACCGTGAATAAAATATCATCACACTAAAGTCTATCTAATTTGATTGATTACCAAACACACCCATCTTACTACCTTCTAACAAACAAGGCTAATCTCATGTGTTAGGTAGTATAAACGTGTAAATTTTTATTTTCATAATATAAAAAATAAAAATTAAAACCTTGAACACTCCACCAAGGAAAACATTAAGCACTAATGAATGAAACATTTATTAATTACTAATTTGGGTACATGACCTAACACACTTTAGACGCCATACAAAACAAAAAATATGATTGAACACTAGAAACCACATGAAGGATTAAAAAATATTTAGTGTGGTTAAAGAATGATTTATGAAAAAGAATGAAAGAAGCAAGTTTGGACACATCCTCCTCGACTATCATGATTTAGTGCAAAACGTCACCATGACATGCGTACGGATGTTGGTACAACCGTATCATCATCATCATACATGAGAAAAGCAAACCTATTTGCATCCACGTTTAAACCACCATCTATATAACCAATTAAAGTGCTACTTTAAGATAATATTTTTTAGTTTTTTTTTCCTTAATTATCATTTTCAAGATTTTAGTTTGTGATTTTTCTAGTTATTGTGCACTCATTAATAAGAAGTTTCACATAACAGATTAATGGTGCATTCTTGTTACGTATCCTTTTTCTTATGTCGATTTTTATTTAGCTAGGTGATGCAACTCATATTCTTCACATAATAGATATTTATTATATAAGATTCTTATGATTCATAGATCCGCGCTATATTACACTTAAAAGAATTATTATGAATATAATGTTACATATTTTATAGTTAGTTATGTAATAATACTATGATCATTCTTTACTTTTATTATGAAAATTCCTTTGTTGCCAATTTATACTGAAACTTGATATATGAAGGTAGTTGTAGCTTTAGCATTGGGAAAATTATCAAAATAACCATTGACTAAGTTTACAAAAAATAGTCATCGACTTTCAAAATATTCAAAATATTTCACGAATCAGATTGTGTCACGTGTCCAAATATTTCTTTGCAGCGATACCAATACATGTGGTATCACCAGCTTTTACTAACTAGCGATACCAATGCATGTGGTATCACTAAGGTATCACTAAAAAATAAAAAAAATACATGTATCGCTGGTCAACGATACAACATGCATATATACTACTCTAAAAAAAATATTAAAAATATAGTTGTATCGCTGGTCAGCGATATACATACCCTTGTCTATCGCCAGAAATTTTTTTTGAAGTTAATATTTTAACTAATAAAATATATTTTAAAATAAATGAAAAAAATCATAATAAATTATAAATACTTTCATTATTAGTGACGAATATCTATCATAATTAATGAATACTTTATTGTCTATAAATTCATCCAAGGTTTTTTATAAAATTCGAAATTTCATTTAAGTTCTTTCTTACAAAGATTGAAAATGCATTTTTAGTCCAAGTGAAAATTGTTAATAATTTATATAAATAAAACATAACAAAAACGTAAATTAAAAAAATTTAAAATACAGAGATATGTTAGTGATACGTTTATTTTTGAGGAGGTATGCCAGCAATACAAGTTGACCCACGTATCGCTGACGTGTCTGAATATTATTGGTTCCACTATTTTTAAGAAAGTAAAGACATCTTTGATTTGACATAAGGAGCGATAAGTTAGAGATACGCGCTTGTTTATGAGACGATACATCATGGTTGTGTATTTTCGGTGTATCACCGAACATTAAATAAATAAAAATTGTAACGCCAGGTATATATAAACGGATCAGTTTGAGCCACTCTCATTTGCAACTCAATACCCAACTTCTAAGAGAGAGTGTAGAGAGAGAAAGTAGAGAGGAGGTGAAGATTCAAGGCTCGGTTGATCAAGGGATTGAAGATTGGTGTTTGTGAGCATCCAAACAATAAGGAAAGACCAAGAATCAAGGTAAGAAACATTATTTAATTGTTTTTTTAGATTAACCCGGATTCTAGGGTTTGGGGTTTCTGAAAATGGGAAATAATCATTCAAAAGTCACGTTTTTAAGTAAGAAACACATGTAGAAAAATTAGATATAGCCTCTTGGGTGATAAACCAAAGATTTGGATGTAAAAGATTGAAGTTTTGGGTGAAAAATGGGTTGGTTCGTAACCGTTCTGCGAAACTATAGGTTCATCTAGTGAAATTACGTAGTCGTCCAACAAAAGTATGAAGACTTTCTGCGAATCTATAATTTCGCAGACCTGGATTTCCAATGAAAGTTGAGCGAAACTAGCAGCGAAACTAGCAATGAATCTGCTGAATTGACAACGGAATTAGGTAGAAATTAACCCATTGAGTGTTAACTTATCTGCGGCTGTGATTCGAGACCCTTTCTTATAAAGCTTGATTAAGAAGCTACTCCGTGACTCCAAGTGAGTTCTAGATCCCCTTGTTTATAAGTTTTATGTTTCGGGGCTATTATGCATACTAAATATACGCTTTTAGACGAAAAAGATCTTAAGAGGTTTTAACAGAAAGATCGATTTTTCTATAACAAAATGTACTATACAAATATGTAAGGATAAAATTTTTCGCACTGACCTAGCAGCACGCCCCAGCCAGGGGCGTTGCCCCTTGGACCCCACTAGGGGCTATTGCCCCTAGGACCCAGCTATTAGGGGCTTCAGCCCCCGAACCCCCGTTGTCTCGCAGAGGGTTGGTTATGTTTTTATGATGACGTGTGATGATTATATGACATTGTATGATGATGTGTGATGATGTTATGTATGTTTATGTTATGCTTTCATTATGTTCCTTATTGTGTATTATTATGTAGCTTACGTGGTGTGATTATGATAATGAATGTAAAGTATTATATTAACGAAGCGAAATATTAAGATAATAAAAGTGGAACAAAATGAATGAACGAATGAAAAGTCTTGCAAGCAAATGTAATTGGGTTCACAACTCATTGAGAGTTGTTAGCTCAATTGTGTGTTTACATCGTGCAATCTTGGCTAACCTTTAAGGGTTCACACACAGGGGGAGTTAGTCTATATGACTACTCCATACGTGCGATACGTGCGATATGGGACCCTTGTCACTTAACCCTAGATGATATGGCTTTGTGCCCCATATAGGGGTTAAACATATGACAGGATCTAGATAGAAGTGAAAGACAATAAAGCGCGAAAAGTACGAAATGTGCGATATGTACGAAATGAACGATGACGGAAGATAATAAATATTACCTTGTTGTACGTATGATGTGTGATCATGTGTGAAAGAAAGAAACTGATTTAACGAATGAAAGGTAATATAATATTTTTTTGTAAAACTAGAACTCACTCAGCATCGCTGACTTTTGTATGTTTAATAGTTGACAGGTGATGATTGCTGAGAAGGGTACGAACGTAGCTACTTAGCAAATTTTTGGGATGTCATCCATTTTATATTAGATAATATTTTTATGATGTAATGCAAACAATGAAATTTTTGTAACGGTTAACAACGGTTGTATTGTCTTGCAAAGGTGGTCATTAATATATGAAATGGTTTATTAAGTATTCCATCGCGATGATTTAGCAAATTTATATGTATGTTTTATATTTTATGTGCGATGATTGTCTAGCTATAAGCGTTCCGAGAACGTGGCCTTACAAAAATAAATGTCACATGGGCGATACCACATGAATTGTTATCGTCACGTGGTGATATAATGACTAGATTATAAAATTCATTGGTCAGTGGCTATTATTGTAAATTGATTTGGTCAATTGGCTATTTTGGTAATATTCCCTTTAATGTAACATATTGTCATTGGTAATACACTCACAACTAAAAACTATATCTAAATCTAATCAACACTATGGAGGAAAAAAAGGTAGAATAAGTAATGTAGCACTTATGAAAAAAAGACCCTTTTTAGAACTTATTCAAATAATTATATTTGCAATTTAAACTTCTAAATCATATGTCTAACATCATGGTTTTATGGACTTTATATAGGTCGATTGCGATTCATGAACTATATATCACATGTTTAAGCAAATTGATATTGTGATCATGTGTTATTTATTTATGATGCTGGATGCAAATTTAATCCCACATAAAATAACTTCTATTTAACAGAAGTCTATCAACTACTCTAGCTATAGTTAATTTGGTTAAAATGGAAACTCTTGTAAGCTAAGTAATTAGTCGTGTCGAAAGAAATCATCCTATATATTACACAAATAAAATCGTTAAAAATCGCAATGCATTCATTTTAAAAGTACAAAACAACAAAATTTGGTAAAAATATAAAAGCAAAAATCCTTAAAGCCCATCCCACCAATCATGAATATATTTGGTAAAAATAAAATCTTTTCAAATCATAAACATTTAATATGATCATTTTATTAACCAAACATTTAATATTATATGCATGAAGACACGTGCTGGATTCATGCATAGAAAAACTGTTTCCCGCGCAAAACTTTTTAAGATCATAAAAATAGTATACACGGTTCTGCCACGCATCTTGATGTTTGGAGAAAGTGCTAAGAAGCTACCATGAAAAGTACGGATTGTGGTACAAATGTGGTATATGATGTGAAAGCAATATTCCCTTTTGAGCACTAAATCTATGTGTTAGCATCACCACATATAATGATAAGAGGGATTGTTGTTATTATATTATAAACTACTATCAGATCAGATGATGGATTAATGCTCATGCTAACTTTCAGCATGACAATAATACATCTACAAGAAAACGTCTCTTCAATACCTAAATCACACTTTGATATTGTAGCATTTCATGCCGTAAGGTGTTCGCAAACTGATTTAGCTTGTTCAAGAATTTTCTTGAACTAAACTAGATGGGGTTTGAGGGTAGGAATATAAACAGGCTGGTTCATAAGGTGCTAAGATTAACTCGAAACAATATTGAATCGAGTCGAGCTTAAACGAGCTCGAGCCTAGGCTTGAGCTTAGAGCTTAAACAAGCTCGAGCTTATATTATGGCTTATTTGCTAATAAATAGTGGCAGATATAGCCCAAACAATCAATAGTATCCCTATAAAAATTTAAGCTACATTAATTCTATAGTGAAAAAAATTGTAGTGTATTAATAATTTCTTTTACTTTTTAGTACAATTAATTTTAACTAGGTTTTCATTTCCGTGTGTTGTGTCGGGGATCACACCATAATTTCAAATATTAAAACACAATTGCAAAAACAGACATTGACGACTATACTTACATGTAAAACCCTAAAGCTTTCCTTGTCATAAAATCTATTATCACTTGATATTATTACTAAGAACAATAACACTATTATGTTAGCAATAACACTATAGCACATGTTGCTAAAAATTATATCATTTTAAATAAAAATGTTATTGAAATGTTTAAGAAAACTAAAGATAAATGTGCATTTTGTTTTTCATTAAAAAAATTAACAAACAAAAGTTATACAAATAATAAAACTAATAGAAAATCAAATGGGTTAAAAGTATACACTATATGTATATATTATGAGAGCTAAAAATAAAACATAGAACAAAAAAAATAGAAATAAGATATTGGTTTAATGGTAAGATTTCACCCCTGCTATGCAGCGATCTAAATCCTTTAAATTTTCATATATCAATCATGTTATTCTTCAATATATACTAGTAAGATTTCACCCGGGTTATGTCATTGGAAACTTGTATAAACATGTTGCATTAAAAAGCTTATGATATTCTAGAGGACATAGTTTAAAATAAAGCTTATATTGAAATGTCAACAAATAAAAACATGTTGCAACGGTATATTTGAAATTCAATAAAAATATATATTAAGGTAAAAAACATACCATATTTGACCAAACTCGTTTGAAATAAAATGTATACCAAAAGAGAAAAATTAGCACGACATAAAATATAAACAAACACTACTCATGTAATAACTATTATATCAAAACGAGCATATAATATACATACACTACTCATGAATATAATTGAGAGGTGGTCAAATTATAAAAGAAAACAAACAAACTTTAGTGAACCGACGTAAAAGATAAACAAATTTATTGCAGCTAAAAGTCTATTTTATAGATAAATCATATAATTGACGAGGAACTAGGCTTTAAGTGAACGAACTTTTAATTAAATGAGATGCTAATCTTATTTTTATTTGGGCTTGTAATCTTATGTTAATTTAAGCTTTTTATATTTGAGAGATATCCTAATTTTTATTTAGTGATATTCCCATACATACAATGGTTTAAAAAAACAGGCATTGCGAAACGAGAGTTCAGGCATAGCCTGAGCTATCCCTACCCTCTTCATACATTTGCCCCTACTAAACAAGGTCGTGACCGAGCTTTAGATATCGAGCTCGACCAAGCTCCCGAGCCTAAACAAGCTTTTATTATATAACTTTTTTATCTACATATTATATATATATATACACTTAATGTTTTATATAAGAAGTAAGATTATAACTAAATATAAAAAGATAAAATTTTAATAACTTAATAATAATTTAAACGATACAAAAGTCGGTTTTGTATACTTTTAAACGATAATTTAAAGATAACTAGGGAATAGAAAATGTTAATGATTTTAATGAAATATGAGCTGGGTATTTAATTAAAAAATGAGTTTAGAGATTTAATACAGGATGAACGTTTACTAAAAACTTTTCAGTAATTTTACTAGAGGTTTCAGTAACGTCGTTATACTGTATATTACTGTTAAATATGATATGATATTTTAACTAACAGTATATCGAGACAAGTGATGGTGGTACAACTCCATAGCTGCACTATAGTTTGTGTGGTGCCATTTACTAATATAGAATGATTACATTATCGGTGATAAAACTAAAGTTTTTTATTTCTGTGTATGTGAAAGTGAAATAAAAATCCTTCATTCATAAAAATAGTAAGAAATCACTTTCCCCCAAAAGATAACCAACTCTTATGATAATACAAGAATTTATAGTGATTGTTCGATAATAATCTGTAAGGCCCCGTTCCCGGGACGCTTACAGCTGGGTTCTCATCGCACATAAAACGTATAATTACATTTGTATTTCATAAAATCGTAGCGGAAAACTAAAACAATCTTTCATTTCCATGTAAATGCTTTTGCAAATTAATACAACATTCATTACAAAATAACTTGTTCGCATTACAATACAAAAACATTAATCAAAAGAATGTCATCCCAAAAGAGCTGAGTAGTCGTCCGTGCCATCCTCAGCAATCATTACCTGCCAACTGGAAATACATCAAAGTCAACGTTGCTGAGTGAGTTCTAGTTTTATAAATAAAACATACTTTACGTTACATTTGTTCACGATCATACATCATACGTACATACAGATAATATCAGTATTATCCTCATCATTCCGTTCATTAACTTACTCATTCACGTGTTACATTATCATTCGTTTCTCTATCTAGATCCGGTCAGACTTTACCCTCTTCGTGGTACTCAGCCACGATTACTGAGGTCGACTGACAAGGATCTTATTCTGTACATTATTCCGATCATTCATTTACGTTCATTCATACTTCGTTCTTTCATACATAATCTTTTGTTCCTTTATACGTTCGTTCCTTCGAGTCTGTTGCGACAACAGGGTCGCTCACCTCATTAACAATCCCAACGACTTCGCGCGATCCGAGTCTGTTGCAACCATATAGTTGCTCACCCCAATTGCCAATCTCAACGATAGCATGCTTTCCAAGTCTCTTGCAACCATAGGGTTGCTCACCTCATGGCAACTTCACAATAACGCGTTTTTCGAGTCTGTTGCAACAACTGAGTTGCTCACCTCCTTTCTCTGCCCATCTTAATGATGCCTATGATCCGAGTCTTTTGCAACCACACGTGCTCACCCCATTGGCAATCTCCATGATTGCCTGTGATTCGAGTCTTTTGCAACCACACGTTGCTCACCCCATTGACAATCTCCATGATTGCCTGTGATCCGAGTCTTTTGCAACCACACGTTGCTCACCCCATTGACAATCTCCATGATTGCCTGTGATCCGAGTCTTTTGCAACCACACATTGCTCACCTCATTATATGCTTGCAAGCCTTTCCTTCATTCATTCGTCATTCAATAATGCATGCATTCTTACTTTATGTTCCTCTTTCATTATCTTTCACTTTACGTTACATAATACTTCATTCATTCATTAACATAACACGTAAAGTCACAAGAAAGACAAACATACATCGTAATAAGGAACACATCATACACATTCATCATCATCATACAGGGCAACACCATACATATATATATAACATGCATAAACTTGCAACATCATCGTCATGCCCAACATGCTTTCTAAGGCCCCAATCGTCATCTCACATGCTCTTACAGGAACCCTTACGTCAAAACTTACATCTGCACTTTTCCCCGAAAGTCAGAAGTCAAACTACACTTTCCTCGGGTGTGACAGCCCTACTCGGGCGTATGGACACCCTTCAGTCGCATGGCCTCGATGCGACTGAACATCATGCGATTGAACTAATGCGGATGAACACCTATGCGAATGAACATCCAGTCGTGCGAATGGACAATGCGGATGGACCTCATGCGAATGGGATTAATGCGAATGAGCACTTATGCGACTGGACCTTCAGTTGCATGACCTCCATGCGACTGGCCTTTCAATCGTGCGAATGGACCTTCAATCGTGCGAATGGACATTCAATCGTGCGAATGGACATTCAATCGTGCAAATGGACCCCAATCGCACCCTAATCGGCCGTATGGCCTCCATTCGGCCTCCAGTCGGTCGCCTAGCCCTAACTGATGCAGAATGCAGTTCATCCCGACTGCAGCCGAGGGTTTTCAGCCTCCAAACTCATCTAAACCCATTTTAAGCCCAAATCGACCATCCTAAACCTTAGGGATGCATACCATAACATTATTCAAGCACACACAAGCTCACAATCAAGTTACAAACGCATCATACATACACATACACATACACAAACGGGTCAACTTACACACATACAAAAAACCCGATTTCAGATGTTTTCCAGCCCCAAATCGTTTGAAAACAAGTAAAAGAGGGGTCTTAGAACTCACATAAACGAGCACAACCACAAGAGCTTCGATTCGGCTTGCTTCACGACAATTTTGGCGACCCGAACCGACTCGAACCAACACTTTTCCTCTTTTTCTCTTTTCTCCTCTCTAAGAACCTGAAATGTGGGGTGTGTGGGGAGAGTGGGCTGCCCTCTCCCTACTAATATCACCACATTTCCCAACTTTTCTTCGTTGGCGAGTTTGGTCCCTCGACTTTTGGACTTTATTTTCTTTTCTTTCTTCACCGGCTCCAAAATAATAAATATTCGGATGTTACATGTCCACCCCCTTAAATAGGTTTCGTCCCCGAAACCTGTTATTCGTCAAACAAACGTGGATAATGCTGTCTCATTCTTCCTCAGTCTCCCACGTTGACTCGGATCCCTTCCTGTGCTTCCACTGTACACGCACAAGAGGAACCACTTTATTCCTTAGCCTCTTTTCTTTACGATCCATGATTGCCACTAGTTGCTCCACATAATTGAGCCTTTCATCTATTTCAATGTCCTCCAGGGGAACAATCATGTCTTCATCAGCTATACACTTTCTCAGATGAGATACATGGAATGTCGGGTGAATCCCACTTAACTCATCTGGCAACTCCAATCTATAGGCCACCTCCCCTACTCGAGCAATGATTCGGAAAGGGCCTATATACCTGGGGCTCAACTTGCCCCGCTTTCTGAATCGGATAATACCCTTCCAAGGTGAGACCTTCAACATAACCCGGTCACCCATTAAAACAATAAAGATGTCTTGAAGACCGAGTCTTAGAATGCAAGTGAACCATATAGTGCTCCTATGGCAAGCAAGCTAATGACCTGAGAATAACATACTAAATGTTAACACAATGGTTGGTGAGTTCAAGAGTGATATTCAAACATAAGCAGTTTAATAATAGAGATATAGAAGTAGTGCATTGTAATAGATAGCTAGTCCATTAACAATAAATATTAACTCATAGTGATTTCACAATTGAAGCTGGCTGTGCTACGTTGTTGCCTCCTGTCATGACTTAACAGGTCATGACAATGTTCAATAGGACAAATTGCACCCGGTTGACCTCGAGTCACACAGGTGGGGCTCGTCAGACCCAGTAGTACTACCCAAATTTCCCCGCTATTTAATATTAACAATTCGAAAGTGTGAGGACTTTTCCATGATATCAATACTATATTAATATTATACACAACTTGAATATATAAAGCGTTTGTAGTTTACTAGTATGCTATCTCCCCCAAAAGAGATTAAGTAAAGAGTGGGGCATGAACTCAACTGATATGCGTAATAGATACTTAGAGTTTTACTTGACAGATAGAGTGGACAGACAACCTTCAGAGGTTACCTAGATCATATAAGTACATGAGTACATGTAAATAGAGAACATGTGAAACCCTAAGTACACTACAACCAAGGACTCAAGATTTCAGAAAAACAGACACGTTTGACCCAGTCGACCCGTTTGACTTGTTGGTGACTTTATGTGTTGTAAACCATTCAAGCAATCTTACACATATATCATACATGATTAACATTCAAATGGATCATATGTATGCCATATTATCCAGGTGTATCACTTAGATCATCATACAATCAAGTATCATACAAGTCATGCGAATCTAGAACATTAACATATCCACTAGTTATAACACAACATGCCACACAAAGATCAAATCACGCACCACATGCCATGTGAAGCCACTCACGACTTCACATCCTAAACCCTGCCAATCCTACTAAGTAGGGGCCTTAGATTTGCATACGTGTATGATGATCACATTCACATTCATTAACCATGTTCATTACATTCAACATACACCACAACAATCAATTTCTAGTCCCAAACATGATGTCCTAACTACTAACCAACATCAACGTCATACATGATCATCAAAGTCCAAACATCACCCATGATTATCCAAGCATCCCATACAACTAATTTAACATGTTTTATCACATTAAAATTCATCCATGAACATACTAACATGCTCCTAACATCCCAAACATGTTCAAACTATCATCTTTCAAACTTTGTTCAAATAAAGTTTCTCTTTGGGAAAGGACATTTCAACATCTGTCAAACACACAATGTATTCATGAATTCATTACAATTACACCATCTCAAGCTCATAACAACATCTAGACATGATTAACAATACCTAGTCATCATAATCTATTAATCATCATGAACAAAAGTTTCCACTTTTGGCAAGATATGAACAACAACATTCATTCTAAGATTTCTAGCATTCATATCAACAATCTAGCATCTAATTATCATCATGAACACATCAACAACATCAATCTATCATTAGATCATCATGTCATGGAAATAAAGTTACTATTATTAGTAACTTATGAACACCTACATCAATTCATCAATTCTTTGCAAGATCAATGCATCCTAGCATTCATACAACCTACTAATCATCATACATTCATCAAACAATCATCAATCATCCATAATCTCATCAATTTTGAATTAGGGTTTGCCTAAAATCAAAGTTCATGATCAATCCATTAAAAACATACAATTGATGCATAATCAACGTTAAACAACATGTATACTATCTAACTAACATACTAACATCATCAAACAACATCAAATTCGACCCCATGAAGATCCATAAACGAATTAGGGTTCGGCCCTAATAAGAATTCCATAAAAACTTGTAAAATCTAACCTTTAAACGTGTAATGGCTTGTATTTGATGATTCCAACATGTAGTAACCCTTGAAATCAATTCAATTTCGTGATATCTTGCTTGTTCTAGGCTGATTTCTCAAAAGGAGGGGGTTGAGAGTGATGGTTGCGGCCGAATGGGGTGGGGCTAGGGTTTGGAATTGTTTTGTTTAATTTAGTTTTCATATTTACCATTTAAACCCTTGTGTTTTGGTATTTTATAAAAACTAGACTTCAAACTCTTTGTAAAGTGCTTTTAACTTAATAATATAAAGATATAAACTAATGATAATCATTATATATTTTTTCTTTAAAAAAGCACAAGACATACGAATAAATAGGCACGTTTCCACGTTACGTGATTAATTTCCTAATTAACATTTAAAACATGCAAATACATAAACATAATACCATAATCACATAATCAATTAGATTATCACAATGTAACATTATTAATTATTATTAGGTCACCAATGTTAAACGACAACTAGTGTGTGTTTACGACACGTGTATGAAAGACTTAACGGAACTAACGGAGTTTGATAACGGAAATTTACCGGATGTCACATTATCCCCATGTTGAAAGAATTTTCGTCCTGAAAATTGCGTACATGGTGAGAGTGTTCAATAACTGGTCTACTGCATTGGCACGCAGAAATCGAAATCGAATGAGTTTTGGATGAGTTGTCACATCATCCCCATGTTGAAAGAAATTTCGTCCCGAAATTTAAATCAATACCTTCGTTTGCTGGCATCGTCTTTTCGAATAGTTGAGGGTACTTAAGCTTCATTTGATCTTCTCGTTCCCATGTGAATTCCTTCCAACGGATTTTGACAATGGGTATCTTGCTTTGCTTAAGTGTTTTCACCTCACGGTCCATCACCTCGACTGGTTCTTTGATAAAACGCAATTGTTCATCCACTTGAACTTCTTCTAGTGGTACGACCATTGTTTCATCAGTTATGCACTTCTTTAGGTTTGATACGTGAAATACATCATGGATTCCACTTAGCGAATCAGGTAGGGCTAGTCGGTAGGCCACTGGACCTATTCTTTCCACTATTTCAAATGGTCCAACGTACCTCGGATTTAGCTTCCCTCGCTTACCAAACCGAACTACGCCTTTCCATGGTGAGACTTTCAAAAAAACTTTGTCACCAACCTGAAACTCTAAAGGTTTCCGTCTCTTATTAGCATAACTCTTTTGTCTGTCTCGCGCTGCAGCCATACGGTTTCGTATTTGCACAATCTTCTCGGTTGTTTCATGTATTAACTCGGGACCTGTTAGCTGACTATCACCAATTTCTGCCCAGCAAACTGGTGATCTACATTTTCTCCCATACAACGCCTCGAAAGGTGCTGCCTGTATGCTAGTATGATAACTGTTGTTATAAGAAAACTCCACCAATGGTAGGTGAATTTCCCAGTTATTCCCGAGGTCAATCACACAAGCACGTAGCATATCCTCCAACGTCTGTATGGTACGCTCAATCTGACCATCCGTCTGTGGGTGATATGCAGTACTCATATCCAATCGTGTACCCAAAGATTTATACAATGATTGCCAGAAATGTGACGTGAAACGAGCGTCGCGGTCGGAAATTAATTGAGATCCGTACACCGTGTCTCGAAACGATCTCTTTAAGGTACAGTCGAGTCAATTTGTCCATCTTATCCGTTTCCCTAATTGCAAGGAAGTGAGCAGACTTTGTCAATCGATCCACAATAACCCATATCATGTCACAACCAGTATTAGTCCGGGGTAACTTAGTAATAAAATCCATGGAGATCTGTTCCCATTTCCACATTGGTATCTCAAGTTGTTGTAATAGTCCGGATGGTTTTTGATATTTCACTTTTACTTTCGAGCAGGTCAAACACTTGCTCACATACGTAGCTACATCCGCTTTCATGTTAGGTCACTAGTAGTGTGCCTTTAGATCATGATACATCTTGTCGGATCCAGGATGTATAGAATACTTAGATTTGTGTGCCTCGCTCATAACTAAATCTCTTAGATTTCCATAAACAGGCACCCAAAGTCTATCCATGAAATACCGAATTCCATCCTCTTTCACCACCAGCTGTTTATCCATTCCCCTTAACGACTCAGAACCAACATTTTCTGTTTTTAAAGCTTCTATCTGCGCCTCCTTAACTTGTTCGGGCAGTTGGGTACTGATAGTAAGTTGTAAAGCTCGCACCCGTCTGGGTTTAGCTGTTTCCTTCCTGCTTAAGGCATCGGCAACTACGTTCGCCTTTCCCGGATGGTACTTAATAGCGCAATCATAGTCGTTTAGTAGTTCCAACCAACGTCGTTGCCTCATATTCAACTCTTTTTGCTCGAAGATATGTTGAAGGCTCTTGTGATCGGTGTAGATAGTGCATTTGGTACCGTACAAGTAATGTCTCCAGATCATTAAGGCAAAAACCACTGCACCCAATTCTAAGTCATGGGTGGTATAGTTCTTTTCATGAACCTTTAGTTGTCTTGAGGCGTAAGCTATCACCTTTTCTCGTTGCATCAAGACACAACCCAATCCTTGAATGGATGCATCACAATACACCACGAAGTCATATGTTCCCTCTGGTAGTGCTAATATCAAGGCAGTACAGAGTTTTTGTTTTAACAATTGAAAAGCTGATTCTTGGCTCTCACTCCATTTGTACGTCGTTCCTTTATGAGTCAAGGCCATGAGAGGTTGTTCGATCTTAGAAAATCCTTCTATGAATCGTCGGTAATATCCTGCTAATCCCAGAAATTGTCTTATCTCACTCGGCGTTTTGGGTGTAGTCCAATTCTTTATCGTCTCAATTTTGGCAGGATCAACATGTATCCCTTTCTCATTAACAATATGACCTAGAAATTGCACTTCTCGTATCCAAAAGTCACACTTTTGAGAATTTGGCATACAGCTGCACATTTTTCAATAGTTCTAAGACCATTCGTAAGTGCTCTTCATGATCCTCCTTGGTCCTAGAATATATCAGTATATCATCGATAAACACAATGACGAACTGATCAAGATAGGGTTTGCATACGCGGTTCATGAGGTCCATGAACACATCAGGTGCATTAGTCAACCCAAAAGGCATGACCAAGAACTCATAATGACCATAACGAGTACGAAACGTAGTCTTGGGAATGTCTTCTTCTCGAACTCTAAGTTGATGATAACCAGATCTCAAGTCAATTTTCGAATAATAGCTCGATCCTTGAAGCTGATCGAACAAGTCTTCGATACGAGGTAAAAGGTATCGGTTCTTGACTGTTACTTTGTTTAACTCTCTATAATCGATGCACATCCGGAATGTGCCATCCTTCTTCTTAACAAAAAGAACAGGAGCTCCCCAAGGTGATGTGCTAGGTCGAATAAAGCCCTTATCTAAAAGCTCCTGAAGTTGTGATGACAACTCTTGTAGTTCGTTCGGTGCTAATCGATAAGGTGCCCTAGCAATCGGGACTGCACTGGGAGTCAACTCAATGGAAACACCTCTGGAAAATCATGCACTATGGGAATATCCTCCATTCTCCTTTCTTCTGCTTGCTTATCGGTTACGAGTGCTAGAATAGCCACACGACCCTTTCGTAATAACTTTTGGGCTTTCATGTATGAGATGATGCCTATCACAGCACCATTCCTATCACCTCTGACGGTAAGGATTTTGTCACCAACAGGGATTCGTATGATCTTCTCATGACATATGACTTCCGCTTGCTTGCTAGAGAGCCAATCCATGCCTATCACAACATCAAAACTCCCCAGCGTAACATGCATAAGATCTATAGCAAAAGTATGACAAGCAAGTTCTATCTTACAGTCTTTAAGGATATGCGTTACATGGATCTGTTTACCGTCGGCTAATTCCACAGTGTATTTAGATTCTAAAGCTGAGGGTATATTAGTTAAAAGACTACAGAACTTTAAGGACACGAAACTCCTATCGGCTCAATATCGAATAGTACCGTAGCAAAACAAGCATTAACAGAGAACCTACCAGTAACAGTTGTGGGATCATTTAGAGCCTCACCTGAGCCAATGAAGAAGGCTCTCCCCTTGGCTCCATCTTTGTTACCACCATTACCAGTACCATTGCCATCGTTGTTGTTATTACCATTGTTGTTGTTGTTGCCATTACCATTCCTCCTTAGTTGTGGGCAGTTTCGCCTGTAATGCCCTTCTTTCCCACATTCAAAACAACCTTTGGGAGTTTCCTGAGGTTGTTGTGGCCTCCTTACCAGCTCACCATGACAATCCTTAGCAGCGTGTCCAATTTTACATAGCGTTGACACTTGAAGTTATCAGACCTTCCCACATGATGGTAATTACACCGAGTGCACTTCGGATGTCTACCACCATAACCACTGGGTCCTTGATTATTTGCAGCCATTTGGTTGAAGTTACGGTTATTGTCGAACCTCCGTTGTTGCTGAACTGGTTGTTGTTGCCGTTGAGGTTGAGGTTGACCGCTAGAAGATGATGATGCTTTGGTGTTGTTGGCATTATCCCACTTTCTTTTGTTGTCGGGCATGCTTGCCACAGCGCCCCGCTTGGGTAGACGTCCTTGCTCCACGGCTTGGTCAGTTAGCTTATGAGCTAACTGGATGGCTTGCTGAATTGTGGTTGGGTTGGAAGCAGTTACCATACTTTGAATTTCGGGTACTAATCTCCGTATGTAATGCTCCACCCTCTTATGCACCTCATTCACCATTCCCGGGCACAAAGTTGCTAGCTCATGGGTTCTGGTGGTGTAGGCCTTGATTTCCGAGCCCTGCATCTTTAGTTTCCAGAACTCTATCTCTAGCTTCTGCACTTCATTGCGAGAACAGTACTCCTCAGTCTTCATTGTTTTGAACTCATCCCATGGAAGTCCATTCGCCATCGCTTGTCCTAGCATCTGGACTTGCGCGTTCCACCAAGACAGAGCAACACCCTCTAAAGTCCCGGTGGCATACTTCACTTGATTAGCAGGTGGACAGTTGCATTTGGAGAAGACAGACTCGGTCTTCTCGAACCATCGTACAAGCCCTACAGCACCCTCAGTGCCGCTGTAGGTGTGTGGTTTACAGTCCATAAAGGACTTGTAGGTACACACCGGTGGTCCTGTTTTAACACAACACACATTAATCAAACATCCCATACAGTTATGAAGGATATCAGATTTATCTTTATATCATTGTTTACCTGCTGGCTGACCCGCCTGGGTAGCAACCATTGCCGCTTGAACATGCTCATTAATTAGAGCAACTAATTCTGCGGGGGTCATGTTAATAGCACCACCGCCCTGTTCTCCAGTGCCACATCTACGTCCGCGTCCACGACCACGTCCACATCCACGTCCACGGGCGTCCATTCTTTCCACTTTACATTCACAAATACAATAATGAGAAACATTAAACACATTTATCTCATTGAAGTACAGTAAACAGTAAATAAAAGAAGTAATAAATCATCACAACCACAACATTCATAACAAAAATGATAACCAAAGTAAATAAATTGTAAATGAGTCATAATGTATTTATCAATGTCAAAATTTAAGTTTGTCGTTCATGTGGGGAAACAACCCTTCCCATATAGGTTTCAAAAGAAAAACACTATGTAGTCTAAGTCATATAAAGAAAGTCAATCGACAACATCTCACCCATCACTGTCATCCTCCATCTCCATCGGTTCCTCCTCGGGATCCTCATCCTCAGGGTCTGCTGCAGGAGCAGGAGCTATAGCAATCTGAAGTGCCGCTAGTTGGGCTTCTAAGATAGCAATCCTATTATCGGCTATGGCGTCCCGCTGTTCACGTGTTGCTCCTCGAGTTCATCCATTTGATGTTTCAGTTTGTACACCTCATGCTGCAGTGTACAGACATCACCCGTGAGCACCCTGACTCGATGTTGCTCAGTGTCCAGTGCAGCCACCAGTTCAGCAATCAGTTGCTCGTTGGACTGCACCGTCCGTGGGAGTGAAGGCATTGGTTGATCGGCGTTGTTTCTAGTCCTGGGCCTTGGAATAGGTACGCACTCCCTATACATAATATGATCAACGAATCTGGGATAGAAACTCCAGTCTCGTGGAGGGTCACGCTCCATCAGTGGTTGATCCCAGTAAATCTCCTGTCGAGGATAAGCTAGTCGGGGCCAATCGAATCCATTGTCAGGTACAGGTGCGGGAGGTGGGGATTCCGATCGTGAAGGTGATTCGGGTCGCTTACCTGGAGCTCTCGATGACGATGCCATGCTACAGAGAGTGTGACGTGTATGCCAATGAGTATACAGTAGATGAGAATAAGGCACAGGTAACTAACTAACTGTGTGCGGTTATAGTCTAGTGTGTATGCAACCTAGTTCCCTATAACCAATGGATCTGATACCATTCTGTAACACCCGACCCTTCACATCAACAATATTGTCCGCTTTGCCCACGAGAAGCTCACAGATTTGCTTTTGGTTGCCCGGGTGAAAACTTCCTAGGGAGGTCTCCTATCCCTGGATTGCTCCCACCTGAGCACGCTTAACTGTGGAGTTCTCTTCTCATCCACAGCCAATACGCCCAAAACGCGTTGTTGATGTTAGAGGCCAGACATTCCTTATGAACCAGAAATCTCTCCTGTCCACAGCCGATGTGGGATGTGTGCAGGGTGTCACAGCAACAGCAACAGCAACAGCAACAGCAACAGCAACAACAACAACAACAGCAACACAACAGCAACAGCAACAGCAACACAACAGCACAGCAACAGCAACACAACAGCAACAGCAACAGCAACAGCAACAGCAACGCAACAGCAACAGCAACGCAACAGCAACAGCAACAGCAACAGCACAGCAACAGCAACAGCAACAGCAACACAACAGCAACAGCAACAGCAACAGCAACAGCAACAGCAACAGCAACAGCAACAGCAACAGCAACAGCAGCAGCACAGCAGCAGCAGCAGCAGCAGCAGCAGCAGCTCAGCATCAGCAGCAGCAGCAGCAGCATCAGCAGCAGCATCACAGCAGCATCAGCAGCAGCATCATCAGCAGCATCATCAGCAGCAGCATCAGCAGCATCAGCAGCAGCATCAGCAGCAGCATCAGCAGCAGCATCAGCAGCAGCATCACAGCAGCATCAGCAGCAGCAGCAGCAGCAGCAGCAGCAGCAGCAGCAACAGCAGCAGCAACAGCAACAGCAACAGCAACAGCAACAGCAACAGCAACAGCAACATCAACAGCAACAGCAACATCAACAGCAACAGCAACAGCAACAGCAACATCAACAGCAACAGCAACAGCAACAGCAACAGCAACAGCAACAGCAACAGCAACAGCAACAGCAACAGCAACAGCAACAGCAACAGCAACAGCAACAGCAACAGCAACAGCAACAGCAACAGCAACAGCAACAACATCAATAACAACAATAACAACAATAACAACAATAACAACAATAACAACAATAACAAAAATAACAACAATAACAACAATAACAACAATAACATCAATAACAACAATAACAACAATAACAACAATAACAACAATAACAACAATAACAAGAATAACAAGAATAACAAGAATAACAACAATAACAACAATAACAACAATAACAACAATAACAACAATAACAACAATAATTGTTACACCCTGACCGACGGCGGAATCATCGGGGCGTACGAATATGAAACGATTATTCATAGCACATGGAACTAATTAAGTTGAAATAATATTAAATATCATTAATCATTAAATATTACAAGACAAATAAGTCCATACAATACAAAAGCTTCAAACAAAGAAATAACATATTTAGTGAAACTAGATCAAAGTCTTATATGAGCATGAAGAGAAACCTCAAGTATTAAACCTGAAACATGTTAAAAATAAAGGGTCAACAATAATGTTGGTGAGATTTCCATAATTTTCAATACATAAATATATAAAAGATGGCAATTCATGTCATAGATTAGTGAACAAAGTAACTAGGGATGTAAGACAGAATGCACAATCAAACCTTGACAGTTTTACAAGTCTCAAACGTTTACAAGTATATACGATTAGCTAAGTGTACTTGGATCAACCAAGTAGGCTTGTCAGGCCCATAGATCTATGACGTCACCAGACGAGCAATAGTTAATGATTGTATATATAATCGACATTACATGATAGCTACAAAGATCAACTAACCACAACATACAAGTGAATTACCATAAGTTTACAAGAATCAAACGTTTTACAAGTGCAACGGTTATAAGGTAACATGTTTCACCCCAAAGTGTGAAAATATGAAAAAGGGGTATAGAAATACTCACATGGAAAACTCACAAGTATAGCGATGGTTGTGGAGTACATAAGAAAACTTGAATATCAAGAGTCAAATGTGATGTCCTAAATGATAAAAAGAACAACAACTTGAGGTTGGAATTCATTACAAGAAATTAGGACGTTTAAAGAATGCTAAAAACAAAAGGTAGATTGAAAAAGGATTATTGCATCAATTTTAGATTTTGGACAGAATGTTTGGTATGTGTTTGAACAGGTTTTAAAAATATAAAGCGGTTTCATAAAATTATAAACATTTATACTTGATTAGTTGAAAGTATCCCGGACAACTTTCATTCAGAAACAATTTTATGAAAAGATCTTTAAATAGGTCAAACAAGCAACACAAAACAGAAGGTGCTGAAATGCGCACTTATCTTGTGAAGGCTATTGTTGAGTCGTCCGATTGAGTTTGAAGACGTATAAACTGTTGTTAAAAAGGTAATTCAAAGAAATTAACAATGGAGTCTGATTTTACTCAAATTTATTTTGTTATGATCAAGTTATGGTCAGTTAAAGTAAGATTATATTCTGCCAGAATTGTAATAAGGCACTTATGTGTACTTTTAAAACATTAAAGCATGAAACGGGTTAGAACATTTTATTATGTCAATATATGGTATATTAGTCTTCATTTGATTTATAAAAATATTCTAAGACTTTAGCATAGCCATCATTTTGAACAATAATCTTGTGGAATAACCGAATGCGGCGGCCTAGCAGTCCATATGCAAACGGGATTCTTTGTTTATGTTAGTGTGTTGTAAGCTTGATTTAGGAATATTAGTGATTGTTATAAGGTTAGTGATTATTAAAATGTTAATGATCAAATGATGATGATTAAAATAAAAAGAGATTTGGTAGAAAAATGAACAATAGTAAGAACATAAAGTCATGAGAATAATTGGATGTTAGGTTGATCAAAATGTATAATATAAAAGCAATAAAAGATTACCTTAGTATTAAGAATTCTTGAAATTTCTTGTAAAATAAAATTCTTCAAATTGATCATAATCAATGGATGAAAGAAAGATATGATAATAAGATTTTTAAAGAATGAGCAAATAAAAAGTGAGACCTAAGCCTTGCTTTTATACTTGAGGTTAGGAGGAGGTTATGAATGGTGTTAATACTGATTTATAAGTCTTTTAAAAAGGGGTTATGATTTTAAAATAAATATAAGATTAAATAAAAAATAGATAAAAGAATAATTACAATTTATTTTCTTATAAAATCTTTATAACTTTTATAAGACTTGTGACTTTATAAGTTTATTAAAATTCATCTTATAACTTTATAAGTTGTAATAAGTCTTTTCCATTTAGTTATTTATTGTAAAATGATAAATAAAGATTTATATTTTTATGAAAAAAAATTTATTTATAAAATAAATAAATTATTATTCTTTATTTAAATGATAAAATGAATAAAACAATTTTCAATATTGCTTAAATTACACATTTAACGCGTTTGATTCAATAAAATAAATAATAAAAATTTTAAATATTAAAATTTCCATCGTATGAAAGTTTAAAGTGAGTTCGAGTTTGGTTTCATAACTTTGAAATTCAACGGATGTTACAATAATAATAATAATAATAATAATAATAATAATAATGATAATGATAATAATAATGATAATAATAAAAATAAAATAATAATAATAATAATAATAATAATAAATTCATAATATATTATAATAAAAAATATAAATTTTATAGTCACCATAATAATATAAATAGCATCCATAATACGGGTGGGGACTTAGCGCCTATACAGTAAGAGAATAATCTCACAACTAAAAGAGTTTAAACCTCACTCAAAACAAAATTGTTGTTAAGCAAAAGAGTTAATTTCAATTTTCGTCCATTTGCAAATTGTCTCCACTTGAGTACCGACATTTATTTTATCTCCACTATTGGCCTGAGTTTTGCGAATTGTTTCTATTTTCATCCTTTTGACTAATGATGTTAACATTTTTTGTTAAGTGATTGTTAAAAATACCAAAATGTCCATTCACCTCCTCCACCTCCAAAACCAGCTCGACCCCACCACCTCCCTCCTCTTCGACTCCACCGCCGCCTCCGCCTCCTCCACCACTGTAACACCCGGTTATTTTTGTAAAAGACAAGAAATAAAGAATAAAAGAAAGAAAGGCAATTCAGTCCAAGTGGAGGGACTAAAAGTGTAAAAAGGACAAAAATATTTGAAAAGTAGGTGTAAAGGTGGGCATAGCCGCCCACCCTCATTTCACAGTTGACCCTTTAAGGGGATATAATTGACCCTTTCGAAGGATATAGTTGACCCTACAGTTGACCCTTTCGAGGGATATAGATGGCCCATCACCTGTTTTTCATCACGCATATAGTTGGGGTATTTCTCACTGGTCCATACAGAAAGTGAAACATAAAGATAAAAGTTTACAGAATAGACAAGGCATACAGTAAAGAGAACGAACAATATTTGTTCATATAGTTGATGCGTGCTCGCATGTACAGTACAGAGTTGTATTTTACAGAAAAAAGTATTTTCTTATATAACATATAGAAAGTATTTTATTACTTATAAAACTAGAGCTCACTCAGCAATGCTGACTTTTATACATTTTCAGTTGGCAGGTAATTATTACTGAGGATGGCACGAGGGTGAAGCTACTCAGCGGGGAAAGTCTGACATCCATTCGTACTCTGTGTTGCTGTTGTTTTGTAGTGCATATAAACAAGTCTTTTGTAATCAGTTAAACGATGATGTATTGCTCAACAATAGTGGTTTAAATGAAATGAATGGCTTTTGATAAATTATTTCCGCTGCTTAAGTTCATTTAATAGTAATGTTTAATGTTTTATTTGCTATGATTGACCAACTGTGAGGTTTCCGGGAACGGGGCCTTACAAGTTGGTATCAGAGCCAAAGTTTAAGAGAATTGGGTTAAAATAAATTTTTAAAACCTAAACTGAAAATGGGACAAATGGAGGGATGTGAGCCCGAGTAGCTACGTGCCATCAGGTATGTCTTTTCCTATTGTTAACCGGTATTATGTGCGCATGCTATTTGATTATGTGCTCTTAGTAGATTTAGATATTGATTAAGTCAGGATAGAAGATGCTTGGGGTATGAAGAGTAGAGTAAGTGGCTAATCACAACTGGCCACTGTAATTAGGGTCTTACTATACTTGACATAAATTGAGTATTACCTTGAATGACCGCGTTAGTGTTTGAATCTTATAGTGTGCTTATAGAGGATGGCTGGCGGTAGATCTTCAAAGGCCTCTCGCGGTGGAGGTCACGGTGCTGCTTCGCGACCCAAGAGAGGGAGACCTAGAGTCGAGAAAGTGGTTCATGAAGAACCAGAGACCCCTCATCCAGAGGGTGGTGACGAGAGCGCCAATCTGAGGGCCTCGGTAAAGGAGGCTGTGGTGGAAGAGGTTCACCAGGTCATGCAGACGATTCTACCGTCTGTGGTGACCGAAGTGATCTAGGCAGTTAGAGAGGGAGAGAGAAAGGAAAGGAGTAGACCTACGGGTGAAAGAAGACAGCTCGAGACTGAGACGGTTCCGTCCGATGATGAGGATGAGGAAGAAGAGCCAACGCCGGAGGCGACCCGAGGCTGCAACTACGGGGTGTTTATGAGATGCAAACCCCCTACTTTCAATGGAAACGACACTGCGACAGCTGCTCACCGGTGGGTAAGGGAGATGGAGGTTGTCCTTGATATCAGTGAGTGCCGTGAGGATCATAAGGTGAAATTCGCTACCCACTCCTTTGTGAACTCGGATTTGTGCTGGTGGGACAACATTGTCCAAGCCGAGGGTAGCAGGGCCATTGGAAGAATGAGATGGCCTGAACTGAAGAAGCTAGTGATCAAGGAATTCTGTCCTCACAGAGAGATGGACAAGGTACAAAGAGACTTCCTGCAGCTGGAGGCGGGAACGATGAAACACCAGCAATACACCACTAAATTCAATGAAATGGAACGGTTGGTGCCCGATCAAGTGACACCATTGTCACGAAAGATTAAAAGATACATCAGGGGCTGCCGACGGATATCCGTAGGCATATGATTGCCGCCCGGCCGAGCACTTTCAGGTCGGCAGTTGACTTGGCTGGCAGATTATATGATGAGCGCGAGGTGGTGGTGGCTGAGGTGGATAAGAAGGATGGTGGTAGTCGGAACTGGAATGGGAAACGGTTTGGACGTGGTAGAACTGCTCCAAACAAGAAGGTGGCAAAGGTGGGTGATCGACGTGTGGTCACATCTGGATCGGGGCTGAGGAGGTGTGACAAATGTGGAAGGGAGCATACTGTTGAGTGCAGAATGGGGATGAAGTATGCTTCAGGTGTGGTCAGCCTGGCCATATCGCTAGAGATTGTAAGAAGCCAAGGGCAGAGAGCTCTGGGGCAGAGAAAGAAGAAACCGGAGGAAGGAGGGTAGAGGGCAGGTGCTAGAGCTTACACCATGACCCGGGAGGAAGCCAGAGCTGATCCTGATATTGTGTCAGGTATGTTTCTAGTAAACCAAACTTGTGCCTCTATATTGTTTGATTCTGGTGCTAGTAGGAGTTTTATTTCTACTACCTTCTGTGCTAAGTTGCCTGTTATTAGTAGAAAGGTCAGTGCACCATTCGATGTAGAAACTGCTATTGGTAAGTCCATTAGAATTACTAATGTGATAGAGGACTGTGCCATAGAACTAGAAGGTCATAGGTTTGCTGCTAGGTTACACGTGATACCCCTAGGTGGATTTGATGTAGTACTAGGGATGGACTGGTTAGCAACCTATGAAGCAAACATCGTGTGTCGCAAGAAGATGATTCGATTAGTTGCGTCCGATGGGAGTTTGGTTACGATTTATGGAGATCGCGTCATGATGATTCCGAAAGTGATTTCGATGGTGGTGGCGGGAAAGTGCATGAGGCGTGGATGTAGTGCCTACTTGGCCTACGCAAAGGATGTGGACACGCCAACACCACAACTATCTGATGTACCAGTTGTGTGTGACTTTCCGGATGTATTCCCGGAAGACTTACCCGGCGTGCCACCGGATCGCGAGATTGAGTTCCAAATTGACTTGATACCCGGTGCTCAACCCGTTGCCAAAGCACCGTATCGATTAGCTCCCACAGAAATAAAAGAACTCATGGAACAGTTGCAAGAGCTGGTCGATAAGGGGTTCATTAGACCGAGTATCTCTCCTTGGGGTGCTCCGGTCCTGTTTGTGAAGAAGAAAGACGGTTGTATGAGGATGTGTATTGACTACCGAGAGCTGAACAAGTTAACGGTGAAGAACCGATACCCCCTACCAAGGATAGATGATCTGTTTGATCAGGTCCAAGGTATCAGTTGGTTCTCAAGGATAGATCTTCGATCTGGTTACCATCAGCTGAAGGTGAAGGAGCAGGATATCCCTAAAACAGCTTTTCGCACGTGCTATGGTCACTATGAATTCCTTGTTATGTCATTTGGTCTGACCAATGTGCCAGCTGCTTTTATGGACTTGATGAATTGAGTGTGTCAGCCAATGTTAGATAAATCGGTGATTGTGTTTATTGATGATATCTTGATTTATTCAAGGAGCAAGGAGGAGCATGCCGATCACATTCAAGAGGTGTTAGAGACCTTAAGAAGGGAGAAGTTGTATGCCATATTCTCCAAATGCACGTTCTGGTTACGTGAAGTTCAATTCTTGGGTCACGTGATAAACCCAGAGGGGATTATAGTAGACCCTGCTAAGGTGGAGGCTGTGATGCAATGGAAGTCTCCAAGGATGCCATCCGAGATTTGTAGTTTCTTAGGATTGGCGGGTTATTATCGAAGGTTCATTCAAGACTTTTCCAAGACCGCTTCTCCACTGACCAAGTTGACCCGAAAGGATGTAAAGTTTACGTGGGGTCAAGCTCAAGAACAGGCATTCGAGGAGTTAAAGGTAATGTTGACTCAAGCTCCTGTCTTGTCGTTACCCGAAGGAAGCAAGGATTTGGTAGTATACTCAGATGCTTCTTACTTGGGGTTGGGGTGTGTATTAATGCAGAGAGGGAAGGTTATAGCCTATGCATCCTGATAGTTGAAAGTTCATGAGGTCAACTACCCTACTCATGACTTGGAGCTAGCAGCCGTGGTCTTTGCACTAAAGATTTGGAGGCACTATCTGTACGGGACGAAGTGCACCATTTTTACGGACCACAAGAGCTTGAAGTACTTCTTCGAGCAAAAAGATCTGAACATGAGGCAGAGACGATGGTTGGAGCTCATAAAGGATTATGACTGTGAGATCCATTACCATCCGGGCAAGGCTAACGTGGTAGCGGATGCTCTTAGCCGGAAGGAGAGGCCCGAGCCGATTCGGGTGAAAGCATACCAACTAATCATGACCTCTGATGTAATGAAGCAAGTCAAGGAGTTTCAGGATGAGGCCTTAAAAGAAGATCATCTAAACTCTGAAAGAATGAGAGGTCTGGTTGGGAATTGAGTGAAAACACACTTGGTGTTAAAACTCGATTTGGACGGGTGTGGATTCCTTGTTTCGAGGATCTACGTGTGAGGATTATGGATGAAGCTCACAAGACTTGATACTCCATTCATCCTGGTGCCACAAAGATGTATTAAGATATGAAGAAAGATTATTGGTGGCCGGGTATGAAGCGTGATGTAGTGGAGTATGTGAGTAAGTGCCTTACTTGCCTACAGGTGAAGGAGGAACATCAGAAGCCGTATGGGAAGATCCAACCTTTGGATATATCGGTATGGAAGTGGGAGCACATCACCATGGATTTCATTACAAAGCTACCATGTACTCTGAAGGGGTACGATGCCATATGGGTGATTGTTGACCGCCTGACGAAAAGTGCTCACTTCCTACCGATACATGAGACATATTCATCCGAGAGATTGGCTGACCTGTTCATCAAGGAGATTGTAACTCGTCATGGTGTACCGGTGTCCATTGTGTCTGATCGTGACACCCGGTTTACGTCTAAATTCTGGAAGAAATTCCATGACGCCATGGGGACGAGGTTACATATTAGCACGGCTTATCATCCCCAAACTGATGGTCAGTCAGAAAGGACCATTCAGACGTTGGAAGACATGCTTTGGGCATGTGTAATCAATTTTGGTGGAAGTTGGGACGACCACTTACCGTTAGCCGAATTCTCATACAACAACAGCTATCACGCTAGCATTGGTATGCCACCATATGAGATGCTATACGGTACGAGATGCAGAACACCCGTTTGTTGGGGTGACATTAGTCAGAAAGAGTTGGGAAGCGTTGAGGTAATAGAGGCTATGACTGAGAAGCTTGAAAAGATTAAAGCCTTCATGAAGGCAGCCAAAGATAGAAAGAAGTCGTATGCCGATAAACAACGTAGACCAATTGAGTTCCAGGTGGGTGACCGGGTTATGTTGAAAGGTCTCACCTTGGAAGGGTATTTTAAGATTCAGGAAGTGGGGCAAGTTGAGCCCAAGGTATATAGGCCCTTTCCGAATCATTGCTCAGGAGAGGTGGCCTATAGATTGGAGTTGCTAGATGAGTTAAGTGGAATTCACCCGACATTCCATGTATCTCATTTGAGAAAGTGCTTAGCCGATGAAGACATGATTGTTCCATTAGAGGACATTGAAGTTGATGAAAGGCTCAATTATGTGGAGCAACCAGTGGCAATCATCGATTGTAAAGAGAAGAGGCTGAGAAATAAAGTGGTCCTCTTGTGCGTGTACAGTGGAAGCACAGGGCGGGATCTGAGTCTACATGGGAGACTGAGGAGGAGATGAGGCAGCATTATCCTAGTCTGTTTGAGGAATAACAGGTTTCGGGGACGAAACTTATATAAGGGGGTGGACTTGTAACACCCGGTTATTTTTGTAAAAGACAAGAAATAAAGAATAAAAGAAAGAAATGCAATTCAGTCCAAGTGGAGGGACTAAAAGTGTAAAAAGGACAAAAATCTTTGAAAAGTTGGTGTAAAGGTGGGCATGGACGCCCACCCTCATTTCACATCACCATTTCTTCGGTTTAGAGAGAGAGCAGGAGAAAACTCTCGGCTTGTGGAAGAAGAAGAAGAAGAGTGAACGAATTCAAGGTAAGAATTCGTGGTTTTGCATGTTTATGACGGTTTAATCCCGGTTATGTATTTATGTGCTTATGGGTTGTGTTTGTGCTCGGGTGTGTGTGTTTTTGGATGTTGTTTCTAGGTGTTTTGAACTCATAGCAAGCGGGTAAAAAGGAAGAACACCCAAGTTGCACGAGGTGAGTTCTAGACCCCGGTTCTTACTTGTTTTCAAACATCTTTGGGGTTGAAAATGTATTTAAATGGTTTTTACAATGTTTGAGTATGTATGCTCGTATGTATTATGCATGATTGGATGTGATTCCTAAATGCTTATAGGTTATTCATGTTTAGAATAACCACATTAAGCTTTGAACAGATAGATTTGATGATTGGGTTGAAAACATACTGGAAACATATTGAACAGAAGGTCCATGCGCCTAGATAATGGTCATGCGCCTGAAAATGCCTTAGAAAGAATTAAGTGTAATCCATGCGCCCAAACAGTAGCCCATGCGCCTAAGATTACCTTAGAAATGATTAAGTACAGCCCATGCGCCTGAACAGTGGCCCATGCGCCTGAACAGTGGCCCATGTGCCTAGAAATGTTAGCTGGACGACTAAGTGTAGGGCCATGCGCCCCAATAGTGCCCATGCGCCCAAGTGGCTCATGCGCCTAAGTGTCCATGCTTCCGAATTACTCATGCGTCTAAGTTTCATACGCACAAATAGTGCCCATGCACCTGAATAGTTCATGCGCCTAAAGTGAAATGTTTAAGTGTTGGCTGATGCGCCTACATAGTGATGAAACGCCCGAACAGGGCTCATGCGCCAAATAGTTCCCATGCGCCTAAGCACTTAGAAATTTTTACAGAATTTTCTGGGAGTCTGTGCTTTAGGGTTTTGACCGAGGTTGACTAAGGGCTTATTAATGATAATGTTTCATGCATGATATGATTACTTATTATTGTTATTGCTATTAGTATTATTACTTATAGTATGTGACTTTACGTGGTATGTTATTATCGTAACGTAAAGTATATCGTAATAATAAAGTGAAAGAACAATAAAGAAAAGAAGGGGAACATTAATGAAAATGTTAACAAGTCTTGCAAGCTTACAGGATGTACACGACCATGTTGTCGTTAGCTCAACTGTGCTGCGGGTTAGCTACCCTATTATGCACACATGGTCAATCAATTGAGATTGGCAGGACCTTTGCAACGTGTCCTGGGTGATTGGGTTGGCCTTGTACATAGTACACAGAACCCTTTTGAGGGATACAGTTGACCCTTTCGGGGGATACAGTTGACCCTTTAGGGGGATATAGTTGACCCTTTCGAGGGATATAGTTGACCATTTCGAGGGATACAGTTGACCCTTTCGAGGGATATATATGGCCCATCACCTGTTTTCCATCGCGCATATAGTTGGGGTATTGCTCACTGGTCCATACGGAAAGTGAAACATAAAGATAAAAGTTTACAGAACAGACAAGGCATACAGTAAAGAGAACGAACAATATTTGTTCATATAGTTGATGTGTGCTCGCATATACAGTACAGAGTTGTATTTTACAGAAAATAGTATTTTCTTATACAGCATATAGAAAGTATTTTATTACTTATAAAACTAGAGCTCACTCAGCAACGCTGACTTTTATACATTTTCAGTTGGCAGGTAATTATTGCTGAGGATGGCACGAGGGTGAAGCTACTCGGTAGGGAAAGTCTGACATCCAATCGTTCTCTGTGTTGCTGTTGTTTTGTAATGCATATAAACAAGTCTTTTGTAATCAGTTAAACAATGATGTATTGCTCAAAAACAATGGTTTAAATGAAATGAGTGGCTTTTGATAAATTATTTCTGCTGCTTAAGTTCGTTTAATTGTAATGTTTAATGTTTTAATGCTATGATTGACCAACTGTGAGGTTTCCGGGAACGGGGCCTTACAACCACCCCTTCCACCCTCCTCACATCCACCTCCGTTGTCTCCTCATCTTTTTCACCATCGCCTTCGTCCTCTCCTACATCTCCATCGCTTAAAAACCCCTTTCTTCCACCTCACCACCATCGTCCCCCTCCACCACTACCCAATAGTTTGTCTCCGGCTCTCCATTCCCACCAGCATTCCCACCATCAAAACCAATAGGACCTGCAAATTGATTAGAATTCCCAACAAAATAAGGACTTGGGCTCATTCCCCTTCCATAACTCTCACCACCTTTCTCAAAAGAAACATTGGCTCACTACCATACTTCTCCTCACCATAGATCAACTTCTTCATTTCACCCATGAAAAGGTCCAATTTAGCAAAAGTAGAGACCTTTGGCCATAACTCTGCAACCGCTACTGCGATCTCCGGCCAAGAAGGCGTTTATTCACCATCCCCGCCTCCAAATTCACGTCGTTTTCCGGCGAGATGATCGCCCGACGAGTAGACTCTCCGGTGACGAGATTAAGCCTTATCTCCGACAACACACTCCTTAATTCCTCATCACTTTCGTTGAATATCGAGTCCCCCAGAGTCATACATGATCCGATCACCACGACTTCGTTGGACTCGGGTTCTTTCCAAGCATTCAGAAACTTCAACCTACTTCATACCGGAGTCATCGCCGAAGTATTTATTAATAACCACAAATCTTGAAAGTTTCTCCTTATCATACACCACTAGAGACCCACCGGTGATCATCTCCGACATCTTGAACACCACCTGATGATCCGGCACCACCACGAAATTCTCGTAATTGCGAATTCATGAACCATCATCGACCCCCCAAATTAATAGCTACATATTTCAATTTCACCCTATTAGGTGAAAATCGAAAGTACTTCAAATGCAGCTTCTGAATCATATCATAACTCAGAGCAAAAAGCTCACCGGAACACATGGTCTAACTTCAGGCGATGGTGTGTTGTGGTGGTGGTGGTGTTGTTGTGGAGAAAAAAGAAAGAAGAAAGAAGGAGAGAGATGAAATTGAAAAGTGAGTTTGTGATATTTTGTATAGTCCTTAGGGGTATTTTGGTCATTTTTAAAAAATATAACAGAAAGTATTGATACCGTTAATCAAAAGAACGAAAATAGAAACGATTTGCAAAACTTAGACTAATAGTAAAGACAAAATAAATGTTGGTACTCAAATGAAGATAATTTGCAAAAATCAAGGACAAAAACCGAAATTAACTCTAAACAAAATTATAATCAATTAAATAATGATAACAATAAGGTAAGGCTTCAAACTAAAAGAATTTCCAATCTAAAAGTGTAAAAGAAATCTTAAAAATTAATATTATTAGTCAATTGTTAAGATAAAATTATAGGAAATATTATTTAAATAGATATTTTAAGCGCAACTAGTTTTGTTGATTTTTTTCAAACTTCTGCACTTTTTCTTAAATGCTTATAAATTTTATATACTTACACCATAAAACATGTGTTTTATATCTTTAATTCAATATACACCTTTTTTACATATTTCAGCTCGTTTGATTTATGCTCATCATTGTACTTATTGCGATTTATTATGTATTTTTTGTTTTTATCTTGTTTCCTAAAAACTATTTTTTTTATAAAATGATGAATTATAAAACATTATGGTGAAATAACACCGTTGTGTACTTTTAGTATGTAAAATATATTTATAAAATAACAATTGATTAGTTTAATATATAAAAAACAACAATCAAATAACACAAAGTGAAATAGATTGTAAAGCATAATGATCAAAAATATTTAACTGCGTCCGAACATTATGACTTTTGAAAAACATATTGGTGAAATAATATAATTGTATATTTATAATTACAAAACTCAATGATAAAACTAAAATTAAATTTATATAATATATAAAAAAACAATAACAAAAAATTAAATAGTCTAAAACGTAAAACAGAATAATAAATACATATAATAAATGATAAAATTCATTTGACATATTGACATAATATTTGACCCGATGATTTGACGTATTAGACAAAATGACCATAATTTATTTTTTAAAAAAATAATTAAATGACACGTGTGAAGTCTAGAATTCATATTAGTATTTTTACATAATATACATTTTCTAAATATAACCCAACCCTAACAATATTCGTAATAATAGTTATATAAACAATAATATTTATAACAAACTTATTTAAAATATCACAATGGTCACAAATGTGCTGTAACACTTCAAAATTTTTTTGGTGTGGATGGGATCCGAACCCAGGTATCCCCACACACGTAAATACATCTTCTCCAACGGCTTGATCTTAGGTCCATCTGATTACGTGCATGGGAATTTTTTTCTTGTATTGATCCAAGTTTTGAATTTGATATATGATTTTGGAGATTCTATGCATTAAGTTTATGTTTTTAGGAACTTCTAACATGTTGGTCCCTTTAATAATCTTTTTCGAATTAAGCATATGAGATAGAATTTATCGTGTTAACCAAATGATTAAAAATTAAAGCGCTATGATCATCATGCATAGCACTCGATGACATTATTCTCTTGCTCATCAAAAACATATTCAAAACAAATAAAATATTTGGTAATTGAGAAATTAGCATAGACCACTTTCTCTTTGCTCAAATAATCAAATAACGTACAGGCATTGCACTAGCATAACTTGTGGTGAAAAGAAATGCTCCATATGTATATACAAAATATAAGAATTGAAGGAAAAAAAAGGCAAAATGTGTTCCACTTAGTTCACCAAGTTCACAAATGAAACCACTTACTAACAATAATATATAATCAAATCCCATGAAGTGTGAGTGGTCAAAATGATAGACTTTCCAGGAAACTGATGTGTACTTTAGCACTTACCTATGTCTCGTATCAAATGAACAATGGTCATGTATATATAATAAGTTCCATCTTCA
Organism: Flaveria trinervia; assembly: GCA_025506515.1. Classification (NCBI taxonomy): domain Eukaryota; kingdom Viridiplantae; phylum Streptophyta; class Magnoliopsida; order Asterales; family Asteraceae; genus Flaveria; species Flaveria trinervia. The sequence continues at coordinate 11,562,619 of CM046442.1, read as the reverse complement.
CAAACTAACTTACATAACAAAGAGTTCTAGCTGAACCGTTTTCTCGACGGTCGCGAAGAAACAATTAACCATGAGCACTACTATTCACATTCATGATGAAGATGAGAACTCTACCAACTACAAGAAACAAAAAAAACTGTATATTGTTGATGGTATTTCATCTCTTATAGAAAAACAGTGGGGGAAACATATGAAACAGATCATTCATAGCATCAAGGTTGGAATTGCCTTAGTTTTAGTTTCGCTTCTGTATCTTCTTGATCCACTTTTCGAACAAGTTGGTGAAAATGCCATGTGGGCTATCATGACTGTTGTGGTTGTCTTTGAGTTCTATGCAGGTTCGTCATTAACTCTTTACAAACTTGTATTTATTTTCTTACTCCTAGTATTTGAATTTCCGTCCGTTTATACGAAGGGTAAATATAACGTAAAGCGAAAACACAAAGATACAAGAGAGACTGTTTAAGAAAAGTTAATGTATCATTGAATAATAAAAAAATGTAATTCAAACTCTATTTTCTAGGAAGATTCTAAATTAGACAGGTGTTGTCAAATCATGTAAAATTAAATTTAGAGGGTGACAATGAAATTCAAGGCCTAAGTAAAACACAAATTAATAGAATCCACAATTTACACGTTTTTACAATGGAAAGAAATCAATCAAGAAGCTTAATTTTGAGAAAAATGATGAAATGCAAAATCGAGGCTCCACACGAACGAATTGGTGGTTCATAGCGTTTGATCTGTTAAGACGTTTCGATCTGTGTCATATGGGCCTAGATGGATCAATAGTTACATCCATTTGAAGTTGGGTCTTTTCTAGTCAACTTGCCTACATCCTGTTGTTCCAAAAGTGAATCTATCAACTCTTATATAAGTTTCTATTGAAATACCAATAATTAAAGAGTATACTTTTAACCTATTCATATTAAAATTTAATTCTAACAATTGATACATATGATAGGTGCCACATTAAGCAAAGGGTTACTCCGTGGAGTAGGGACTATACTTGGAGGTGGATTGGGATGTTTTGCAGCAGTTTTAGCAGATGATTTGGGAAAGATTGGAAATGCAGCAGTGGTTGGTTCATCAGTGTTTATTTTTGGTAAGAATACAAATTATCACAAAGATATTTTATTATCCATTGAAAATTGTCAAGGATATCATAGCATAACAAGTTAACATACACACAACATGTACATATTAACATATACATATACATACATACATAAGTACATATAAAGATTTTTTGTGATATGCAGGTGCAGCAGCTACATATTGTCGTTTGATTCCCCGCATAAAAGCCAAATATGATTACGGGATCATGATATTCATCCTCACTTTTAATCTCGTAGTTGTATCTGGTTTACGCGCCGATAAAGTTCTTGAATTAGCCCGCGAGCGCCTCTCAACGATTGGCATGGGTTTTGCTGTATGCATATTCACTAGTCTACTCATTTTTCCAATGTGGGCTAGTGATGAGCTTCACCGTGTGACATCCTCCAAGTTTGACAATTAGCTTGTTGCATTGAAGGTAGTTACAGCCACATAAAATGAGATTTTAATATCCTTTTGTATTATTATATATAATTTTGCTAAAGTATTTAAATGGTGAGTTGCAGATTGCCAGAAAGCATACTTTAATGTAGATGGTGGAAAAGAAAGCAAGCCAAAAATTAATGTCAGTGATTGCAAGGCAGTATTGGCTTCCAAATCAAGTGATGAATCATTGGTAACATCTCTTATTAGTTCTTGGTCTACACTTATTTAAAACCTTAAAAAGGTGGTAGCAAATTAGTAAGCGTTTAAGTATCTCTAACAGAGGTATTAAGTTCAATCCATTCAGATTCCGTTGGTTTTCTACTTTTAACCCACTTAAGGTCATTCGTGATTCTTTTGGATTTTTAGCTCGTGAAAGAAATCATAATAGTTTCTAACTAGGAGGTTTTGAATGTGTTTTGGTTTCTATATATGGCGTTTGCTACCTTAAAAAATGTGACACGTGGTACATGATTTCGCATGCCACCTTGCTGATTCTAAACATTTTTTGTCAGATTTTTTTTAAAGTTCGCTACCCTTCACGTGCTGATTTCAAACATTGGATCATCAGGGTAGCGAACTTCATATAAAACAGAACATTTTCAAAAACTTTCTATAGAAATCCACAAAATTTGTCATCTGTGACTCCACTAGTTCCGTTCGGTGTGAGTCCTGTAGTGGTTCTTATGGTTACCAAATAAAGAGAGTTATTCAAGACTATGGATCAACTAACATGAGAAAATATTCAAATCCCATTTGAATTTTAGGCAAATTTTGCAAGATGGGAACCTTGGCATGGAAGATTTGGATTGTATTATCCTTGGGAGAAATATTTACAAATAGGAGAGCTCACAAGGGAACTTGCTTCTATCATTCTGTCAATGCACGAGTGCCTTGAATCACCATTACAGGTTCGTAACACACGTCATATATTATTAAAGATATTAAGTCAATCGGCTCACACTGCTACCGTTTCATACTCAGCCCTCAACGCCGTTGCAACAAGCAATCAAAGAGCCATGCAAAAGTGTCGGGTTGTCACTTGGGCTAACCATCCGAGAGCTAGGGAGAAGTATCATGAACATGAAAAGATGTCACACAACAGTCCAAATAACGCCAAAGTTGCAGTCGATTAAACAAGAACTCATCTTACTTTCAACTTTGTCGCAACTTAAAGGGATCGCAAACATTGAATCACTTGCCATAGCAAACTTCTTGTTTTTGTTGATGGAGATTGCTAATAAAGTGGAAATGCTTGCAAAACAAGTTGAAGCACTTGGAGAAGCTGCTGGTTTCCGATCCAAATAGCCTAACCTGGTGTACATTATAAGTTTATAACAAGTATTCACATTTATATGATTTGAGTGTCTACATTACATTACATATTTACGTAGTTTAGAATGTACAGACAAAATAAATTTCATTAACGCATGAAAAGATGTCACACAACCCCCACCCCCTCCCACAAAAAAAAAAAGTGAAAACATGCAAATAAATACTCCAAACAAATAATATAGTAAAATCTCACTCAATAAGTAGGATCCGTAAAGTATTAGATGAGTACAGACTTTATATTTACTTCATAGGATACAATTGTTGCACCCAGTATAGAATTGTACAAACATACCAATCTCTCATAAATTACACATACATACCCTACAACAAAAGAGTAAAAACAAAAAACACAACAGAAAAGTCTCTATCTAATAGCTATAATTAGGACTAGATAAAACTCTTAATTCAAATAAATATTCCCTTTAAAGTTGGAGCATGTAAATTCTTAATGCCCAACTTTCTAAGTAGTGAGTCTAAGTAGTGAGCGTAGCTGACGAGGCTTTGATTGTGAAACTTAACACTAATAGATTTGATTGATTTTGAATTAAACTACTGTTAACCAAAACTGAAAGAAAACTAATAAACATGCAAATATGATATAGTGACCAAGTAACCAAATTCAAATTCGGATTTGAGAACACCATTTGTAACAACATTTATTTAACATATTGAAAATGCTACATAGACACAACTTGTTATAACGTTTGGAGTGAAAGACAATTGCAAGACTGACAAATCCAATTGTATTAACTTCATGATTTTAAATACCAAAAAAGAATATAACAATGATATTGCCAAAACTAGTGTATTGAGATTATGATTTGTGACTGAAAATAAAAACAAACTAGAATGTAATCTTAACCAGCATCGATTTTTTTAATATAAAATTACCACAAGACAAAGGAAACTAGCCACATTGACCTCACAATTTCATCGCTATGAACACCCCATTCATACAATATGAGACGTAGAAAACTGATTCAACAAAAGACTAATCTTTTTTTAAACAAAGCTAAACACAACCTAATCACATGAACATTTAAAATAATTCAATACTAAAATAATAATAATAATAACACATCTAATGTTCTTTCGGTTCATAAATAAGCTTAAACAAATTTACATATCCAAACCTACAAACCTACATGTGGTTATGATTAGAGATAATTTAACCAATCATAATATCAAACAAATCTCATGCATCATACGGCCCCAGGCACCCAAGCCTGCGTTCTCTTGTTCCAAATATTTGGGCCATCAAATCCATAATGGTTGCTGCACTCATTTCTTTTAATTTCCTAATCTGGCCAATTTAATAATTTGGCACCAAACCCATATGCAATCCACCGGTGTTTTGAAGATGCGATCGGTTCGGCCAAGCCTACCGGGAATCGGAGGCAAACTGATCCGAGCAGCCCCAGTTCATTTTGTATTGTCTGTTCGGTGGTCGGGCCGGGACCCGGTTTGGGGGTTGGATCTAATTTTTGGATTTTTCTTTCTCTTTTTAAATTATATGAATTTTAATGGGTTTAATGGATGAGTTGAACGATAAATTGAAGTGTTGAACATAAGATTATGTTGAGTTTTATATATAACTATAATATATACATATAGAATATTTATATGGAATTAAATATATGACTATATATAATGTCAAATCTATATATAAATATAACTATTACGCCATCAGATTCTTAAATACTGTCCGATTAACAGAACAGTAAGACGCCCGGTTTGCTGTTCAATCCGGTTCTTAAAACACTACCATCCATCTTAATCATACATTCATGCCACATTTGTTCCACGAGAAGCATAACTTGAAACAAACTTAGTGTTCAATTTAAATGGAGCCATAATTTCCTTAATACTAATTATGTTTAATTTCGGACGTTAACGCGGCTTTAGTTATGTTCATGCTTGTGTTTAAGTTGATACGTGACTTCATATTTGTTCACGGTATATTTTGCGAGAAAATTTCTCGATGCTGTTTTTAAAGCTCTTTTGGGATAGTTTTGACAAAAAAAATTAGCTACGAAGTTAACTTCAACCTCTTAAAAAGATAACATCTTGTATATAATTTATGAAAGAAAAACTAACATATCTGAAAACCATAAAAAAGTTCAACTAGTCTTTTAAAATTAGCTTGAAAATGATATATATATATATATATATATATATATATTATATATATATATTATATATATATATATATTATATATATATATATATATATATATATATATATAAATAGATAAATGACCTCCAACGACCATATGAGTTATGCAAAGGAGCCTGTGGTTTCATGCATTTAAAGGGCTTTTTGCAAATATAAATAGTTTAATGGTTAATTCATAAAACTTTACACATCAAATTTAGTTACCAACCAATATATTTAATATATATTATAATTGCTCTGGATAAATAATTTGATGTCCATTGGTACCGGTGGTCTCTTTGAATCCTGGTCCGACCAATTGTTCGATCCGAGCTGAAAAACCCTCTATTTTACATAGTAATTAGTATCTAATAGAATGTTTGTGAAATGCACTGATCAAGCATTTATCAACATTGAGGACAAGACAAAACCTGTTTCTTACACTTCCAAAAGATAGGTAAAGTAGATACCTTGTTCTCCAACGTCGATGTAAGGACATTCTAACCAGTCCAAGTCACAGTATGACTAATTTCGTCCCTCAATCCTTAGGCAACACAATACCTTTGTTCAGATTTTTGTTTGAAGTACCAAATGACTCGAATAGTGGTTTTGTCGGTGATATCTTACGAACTGACTTAACACATTCATAGAATAGGATATATCTGAGCTCGTAGCTTAGAGATAAAGAAGTCACCCACTAACCTCCAATATTGATTTACATCAACCTTTGCTTCTTCCTCCTCTTTGTATAACTTTAGATTTTGGTCCATGCAAAATGAACTCGGTCTACACCCTAGAAGCCCACTATCTTCCGTTATATTCAACGTATACTTTCTTTAACTGAGCACAAGATAACCTTGTTTCATCTTTGCTTGATAACCCTTAAGGTCTTCATATACGCCAATTCATCTAAATTACCCTACAGGAATGTGTTGTTAATGTCTGGTTTGTTGAATAATCCACTATCATGATTTTTCTGAAATTTCACATGTGAAGATTAGGATGCAAATATGTTATAGTTAATGAACTTCGAATAAAAAACAAAGCAGATATGAAATAGTATTTCCCCTGATGTAACGCCCGGTTATTTATAAAGACAAATGAAGAAAGAATAAAATGAAAAATAAGAAAGAAAAGTTATAAAGCCCAAGTTGAGGGACTAAAGGTGTCAAAAAAACAAAACCTTCAAAAGTTGTTGATAAAGGTGGCATGGCCGCCCATCCCTCTCTCTACATTCGTATCACTTGGATTTTGGAGAGAGAGAGAGGACGAAAGAAGAGCAGAACTCTCGGGTTTTTGAAGAGGAACCAGAAGAGATCGAATTCAAGATAAGAATTCTTGGTTCTAAGGTGTTCTTAACTGGTTTAGGCCTCGTTTATATGCTCATACGTGTTATAGTTGTTGGTGTGTGTGTTTGGTGGGTTTTAGGTGTTTGAACTCAATTTGCAAACGGGTTCGAAGAAGTCTTACCCAAAGAGTTGCAAAGGTGAGTTCTAGAACCCCTCTTTTACATGTTTTTAATTGATTTTGGGGCTGGAAATACATGTATGAACGTTTTTATAAAAGTGGGTATTGTACCCGTATGTGTATGTGTATGTGTGTGATTCGGCTGGGGTGTGAGTTTGGGCTATGTTTATGTTTGATGATGTTATGAATATGTTTCTAAGACTTAGAATGCATGATTTAAGCTTAGAATAAGTTTGAAAATGATTAGGGACTGAAAATGATTAGTAGTCATGCGCCTAGAAATACGCAAAATTTGACTGAGTGTTCATGCGCCTAGGATAGCTCATGCGCCTAAGCACTCATGCGCCTGCATAGTGCTCATGCTCCTAGAATTGCCCATAATAGACTAAGTGTTGCTCATGCGCCCCAATAGTGCTGATGCAGCTGAAAGTTTCCCATGCGCCAAGTGTTTCTCATGCGTCTGAATGGTCATGCGCCTAAAGACTTAGAATATTTTTCTGACTTTTGGGGAAAAATGTAAATATAGGCTTTGATTTGGGATGTTCCCGGGGGCTATGTGTGTTGACTTTTTGAAGTCAATGATAATGTGAAGGGCATAGTATGATGATGGTATGTATGATATGATTTGATGATGTATGATTGATGCTTATGCATGATGGTATGTATGATGTATGTTATGTATGTATGATGATGCCCTGTATGGTGATGTTGTATGTTTATGTTTATGTTCCTATTATGTATGATTATTTTCCCATGGCCTTACGTTGAATGATTAATTAATTAAATGAAAAATATTATGTAACGTAAAACGGAAGATAATGAAAAGAGGCACGTAATGAAAGAATGCATGCATTAATGAATAAAAGATGGTAAAGAAAGTCTTGCAAGCACTGTATAGAGAAACACACTCAATGAAGAGTGTTAATTCAACGGTGTGTGGGATAGCTACCCTAGAAGGATGCACACTAGGGTCTTTCTTTGTGCTTGATCATTTGGATGGAACCTTTGTCACTTACCCTAGGTACTGTGGTCAGGCCACTGGGCGCCATGACGGGGGGTCTATCATAGAGCTCGGCCCAGTATCCGCTTTATGCATGACGGTGGAGTATAGCACATGGCAATGGTACACCTGAACTTACCCTAGGTACTGTGGTCAGGCCACTAGGCGCCATGACGAGGGGTCTATGATAGACCTTAGCTCAGTACCCGCTTTATGCATAACGGTGGGGTAAAGTTCATAGTTTTGGTATGGAATGTAAGAAGTAAAGATGAACGTACAAATGAAAGTAAATTATGAAAGTGAACGGAAGTGAATGATAATGCCGTACGATGAATGAATGAAAGTTAACGAATGAATGATGAAGATAATAATGATATTATCTATATGTACGTATGATGTGTGACCACATACAAAAGTAAAGAATGGTTTTAAATGGAAGTAAAGTATGTTTTATTTTAAAACTAGAACTCACTCAGCAACGCTGACTTTTTATGCATTTTCCTGTTGGTAGGTAAAGTTGCCGAGGATGGCACGGGGCGGCTACTTGGCTCTTTTGGATGGCATACATTTGTTTACTGTTTTTGCATTGTAATGAGAACAAATGATATTGTGTAACGAATGTTGTATTATTTTGCAAAAACATTTTTAATGAAAATGTTGTTTTTAATGTTTCTGCTGCAATGTTTATTTCAAGTTAATGTAATTAAATGTTTTATGTGCGATGATTGGCTAGCTGTAAGTGTCCTGGGAACGGGGCCTTACAAGTTGGTATCAGAGCCAAAGTTTAAGTGAAACAGGTAGATTTTCAAAATAAACCTAAACTTAAACTGAAAATGGGACGAAAAGGGAAGGGATGCCAGTCTGCGTAAGTGCGTGCCATCAGGTATTTTCTTAATGGTTAACTGGTATTATGTGCGCATGTTATGTGGTTTATAGGTTGTTTGTAGATTTAGATACTGATGTAGTCAGGATAGGTATACTTGGGGTATGAAGAGTAAAGTAAGTGGCTAATCATAATTGGCCATTGTAATTAGGGACTTACTATACTTGACATAAACTGAGCTAGTCCCTTGAATAACCATGTTGGGTTTGAATCTTATAGTGTGTGTTAGAGGATGGTCGGTGGTAGATCATCGAAGGCTTCACATGGTGGAGGTCGTGGTGGACGTGGTCCTGAACCACGGGCCACTAAGGAAGGCCTAGGGCTAAAAAGGTGGTCCATGAATAATCTGAGACCCCTCATCTAGAGGGCGGAGACGAGAGTGCTAACCTAAGAGCCTCAGTGAAGGCGGCTATAGTTAAAGAAGTGCATCAGGTCATGCAGACGATCTTATCTTCTATGGTGACCGAAATGATTAAGGCTGTACGGGAAGGGGAGAGGAAGGAAAGGAGTAGGCCTACGGGCGAAGAGAGACGACCCGAGACTAAGAGGTTTTCTCGGATGACGAGGAAGAAGAGGAGGAAGAAGAGGAGGAAGAAGAGGAGGAAGAAGAGCCTGTGTAGGAGACGGCACGAGGCTACAACTATGGGGCATTTCAAAGATGCATGCCCCCTACTTTTGATGGTAACGACATTACTACTGCTGCTCACTGATAGGTGAGAGGGATGGAAGCTGTACTGAATATTAGCGAGTGCCGAGAGGACCAAAAGGTGAAGTTTGCTGCCCATTCATTCGTGAATTCGGCTTTGTGCTGGTGGGATAATATCATCCAAGCCAACAGTAGTCGGGCGATAGGAAGGATGAAGTGGGTAGAGTTGAAGAGGCTGGTGATTGAGGAGTTCTGTCATCATCGTGAGATGGACAAAGTGGAGAGAGAGTTCCTGCAGCTGGAGACGGAATGATGACACATCAGCAATACACCATGAAGTTTAATAAGATGACACGACTGGTGCATGATCAGGTGACACATCCGTAATGAAAGATTAAGAGGTACATTCAGGCTTGCCAACGGATGTCCGTAGGCACATGATCGCCGCCCGACCGAGCACTTTTAGGTTGGCAGTTGATTTGGCAGGGAGTTTGTATGATAAGAGACCTGTGGTGGTGGGTGAAGGAAACAAGAAAGGTGGTGGTGACCGGAATTGGAGTGGGAAAAGGTTTGGTTGAGGTGGTGCCCGACAAGTAACAAGAAGGCACGAGTAGATGACCGTCGTGATATCACGTCTAGTGCGGGGTCGAAGAAGTGTGGTAGATGTAGAACGGAGCATATTGGAGAATGTAGGTTGGGATCGAACTTATGCTTCAAGTGTGGGAGGACGGGACATATAGCAAAGGACTGTCGTGCGGTCAGATGTTTTAACTGTGGTGGAGAGGGTCATATGAGCAGGGACTGCAAGAAGTAAAGGGCTGAAGGTTCGGGAGTGAAGAAGGCTGGAGGAGAAGGGCAGAGGGCGAGTGCCAGAGCGTTCACGATGATGCAGGAGGAGGCTAGGATGGACCCCGATGTGGTGTCAGGTATGTTTCTAGTAAACCAAACTTTAGCCTTTGTGTTATTTGATTCTGGTGCTAGTAAAAGTTTTATTTCTGCTGCTTTCTATCCTAAATTGACTGTTAGTAGTAAGAATATAGATACGCCTTTCGATGTAGAAACTACCATAAGTAAATCTACCAGGATTTCAAAGATGATAGAGGGTTGTGACATAGAATTAGAAGGTCACAAGTTTCCTGTTAGACCATTTGTGATGACCTTAGGCGGGTTTGACGTAGTCCTAGGAATGGATTGGTTGGTGGACTACGAGGCGAACATTGGGTCGCAGGAAGATGATCCGACTGACGGCGCCTGATGGAAGTTCGGTGACGGTTTACGGTGATCGAGTCACGACAATTCCGAAGGTGATTTCGATGGCGGTGGCGGGAAAGTGCATGAGGCGTGGATGTAGTGCCTATATCGCTTACATGAAGGATGTGGATATGCCAACACCATAACTGTTCGATGTATTGGTTGTGTGTGATTTTCTAGATGTGTTTCCCAAAGACTTACTAGGAGTGCCACCTGACCACGAGATCGAGTTTCAAATTGACTTGATACCGGGTGATCAACCTATTGCTAAGGCACTATATCGGTTGGCTCCGACTTAGATGAAGGAATTGATGGAGCAACTTCAAGAGGTGCTTGATAAGGGGTTCATTGGATTGAGTATCTCTTCTTGTGGTGCTTCGGTCTTATTCGTGAAGAAGAAGGATGGTATTATGTAAGGCCCCGTTCCCGGGACGCTTACAGCTGGGTTCTCATCGCACATAAAACATATAATTACATTTGTATTTAATAAATCGCAGCGGAAAACTAAAACCAACTTTCATTTCCATGTAAATGCTTTTGCAAACTAATACAACATTCATTACAAAAATCGTTTGTTCGCATTACAATGCAAAAACATTAATCAAAAGAATGCCATCCCAAAAGAGCTGAGTAGTCGCCCGTGCCATCCTCAGCAAACATTACCTGCCAACTGAAAACACATCAAAGTCAGCGTTGCTGAGTGAGTTCTAGTTTTATAAATAAAACATACTTTACTTTCATATAAAACCGTTCGTTACTTTTACATGATCACACATCATACGTACACATAGATAATATCATTATTATCTTCTTCATTCGTTCATTCGTTCTTTCATTACCTTACTTGCGCATCGGACATCATCCCAAACCAATACCATGTGCTACACCCCGGTTAGTCGTAGCTACTGGGCCGAAGTCAACGAATGACAGCTAAACGTATGCCACAGTACTAGGGGTGAGCGGTAGAGGTTCTACATTTGGGGTCAATCACCAAGAGGGACCCCGTATCCGATGTGTGCAAGACGTTTCATTCGTTCATTTACACATGCATTCATTCATCATGTTCCTCTTTCTTTATCTTTCACTTTACGTTACATAATACTTCGTTCATTCATCATAACAAGTAAAGCCACAGGAAAGATATTATACATCACATTAAGGAACATAAACATGCATCAACATCACATCATACATGGCAACATCATACATACATAACGTACAACATCATCACCCTCATCATGCCCAACATGCTTCTAAGACCTCGATCGACATCTTTTAAAACTCTTACGGGAACCTTTACATCAACACTTACATCTGCACTTTCCCCCGAAAGTCAGAAGTCAATCTATACCTTCCTCGGGTTCAACAGCCCTAGTCGGGCGTATGGACACCCTTCAGTCGCATTGCCTCCATGCGACTGAACATCATGCGATTGAACTAATACGGATGAACACCTATGCGAATGAACATCCATTCGTGCGAATGGACAATGCGGATGAACACCTATGCGACTGGACCTTCAGTCATGCGAATGGACCTTCAGTTGTGCGAATGGACCTTCAGTCGTGCGAATGGACCTCAATCGTGCGAATGGACCCCAATCGCACCCTAATCGGCCGTATGGCCTCCATTCGGCCTCCAGTCGGTCGCCTAGCCCTAACTGATGCAGATTGTAGTTCAACCCGACTGCAGCCGAGGGTTTTCGGCCCCCAAACTCATCTAAACCCTTTTAAGCCTAAATCGACCATCCTAAACCTTAGTGATGCATACCATAACATCATTCAAGCACAACCAAGCAAGAAATCAAGTCACAATCGCGTCATACATATACATACACATACACAAACGGGTCAACTTACACACTTACGAAAACCCGATTTCAGATGTTTCCAGCCCCAAATCGTTTGAAAACAAGTAAAAGAGGGGTCCTAGAACTCACCTAAACGAGCACAACAACAAGAGCTTCGTTTCGGCTTGCTTCACGACGATTTTGGCGACCCGAACCGACCCGAACCAACACTTTTTCCTCTTGTTCTCCTCTTCTTTCTCTCTTCTCCCTTTATGAAGCTGAAATGTGGATGTGGGGAGAGTGGGCTGCCCTCTCCCTACATATATCACCACATTTCCCAACTTTTCTTCATTGGCGAGTTTGGTCCCTCGACTTTTGGACTTTATTTCCTTTTCTTTCGCCACCGGCTTCAAAATGATAAATATCCGGGTGTTACAAGTCCACCCCCCTTAAATAGGTTTCGTCCCCGAAACCTGTTATTCGTCGAACAAACGCGGATAATGCTGTCTCATTTCTTCTTCAGTCTCCCACGTTGACTCGGATCCCTTCCTGTGCTTCCACTGTACACGCACAAGAGGAACCACTTTATTCTTTAGCCTCTTTTCTTTACGATCGGTAATTGCCACTGGTTGCTCCACATAATTGAGCCTTTCATCTACTTCAATGTCCTCCAGTGGAACAATCATGTCTTCATCAGCTATACACTTTCTCAGATGAGATACATGGAATGTCGGGTGAATCCCACTTAACTCATCTGGCAACTCCAATCTATAGGCCACCTCCCCTACTCGAGCAATGATTCGGAAAGGGCCTATATATCTTGGGCTCAACTTGCCCCGCTTTCTGAATCTGATAATACCCTTCCAAGGTGAGACCTTCAACATAACCCGGTCACCCACCTGGAACTCAATTGGCCTACGTCGCTTATCGGCATACGACTTCTGTCTATCTTTGGCTGCCTTCATGAAGGCTTTAATCTTTTCAAGCTTCTCTATCGTAGCCTCGATTACCTCGACGCTCCCCAATTCCTTCTGACCAATGTCACCCCAACAAACGGGTGTTCTACATCTCCTACCGTATAGCATCTCATATGGTGGCATACTAATACTGGCATGATAGCTGTTGTTGTATGAGAATTCAGCTAACGGCAGGTGGTCATCCCAACTTCCACCAAAATCGATCACACATGCCTGGAGCATGTCTTCCAGTGTCTGAATGGTCCTTTCTGACTGACCATCAGTCTCGGGATGATAAGCCGTGCTAATATGTAACCTCGTCCTCATAGCGTCGTGGAATTTCTTCCAAAATTTAGATGTAAACCAAGTGTCACGATCGGACACAATAGAAACCGGCACACCATGACGAGCTACAATTTCCTTGATGAACAGATCAGCCAACCTCTCCGATGAATACGTCTCGCGGATCGGTAGGAAATGAGCGCTCTTCGTCAGACGATCAACTATCACCCATATGGCATCATACCCTTTCGGGGTACGTGGCAGCTTCGTAATGAAGTCCATGGTGTTTGCTCCCATTTCCATTCTGGTATATCCAAAGGTTGTATCTTCCCATACGGCTTTTGATGCTCTGCCTTCACCTGTAAGCAAGTAAGGCACTTACTCACATATTCCCCACGTCACGCTTCACACCCGGCCACCAATAATATTTCTTCATGTCATGGTACATTTTCGTGGCACCAGGATGAATGGAGTATCGAGTCTTGTGAGCTTCATCCATTATCTTCACCCGTAGATCCCCAAAACGAGGAATCCACACACGACCGAATCGAGTTCTAACACCGAGTGTGTTTTCACCCATTCCCCAACCAGACCTCTCATTCTTTCCGAGTTAAGGTGATCTTCTTTCAATGCCTCATCTTGAAACTCCTTAACTTGCTTCATCACATCGGAGGTCATGATTAATTGATAAGCTTTCACCCGAATCGGTTCGGGCCTTTCCTTTTGGCTAAGGGAATCCGCCACCACATTAGCTTTGCCTGGATGGTAATGGATCTCGCAATCATAATCCTTTATAAGTTCCAACCATCTCCTCTGCCTCATGTTCAGATCCTTTTGCTCGAAGAAATACTTCAAGCTCTTATGATCGATGAATATGGTGCACCTCGTCCCGTAGAGATAGTGCCTCCAGATCTTCAATGCAAAGACCACGGCTGCTAGCTCCAAGTCATGAGTAGGATAATTGACCTCATGAACCTTTAACTGTCGAGATGCATAGGCTATAACCTTCCCTCTCTGCATTAACACACACCCCAACCCTGAGTAGGAAGCATCAGAATAAACCACTAGATCTTCACTTCCATCGGGTAATGACAGAACAGGAGCTTGAGTCAGTCTTGCCTTCAGCTCTTCGAACGCCTTCTCTTGAGCTTGACCCCATACAAATTTCACATCCTTTCGGGTCAACTTAGTTAGTGGAGAAGCAATCTTAGAGAAGTCTTGGATGAATCTTCTATAGTAGCCCGCCAAGCCCAAGAAACTACGGATCTCGGATGGCGTCTTTGGTGACTTCCATTGCACAACCGCCTCCACCTTCGCCGGGTCAACCATAATCCCGTCAGGATTCACCACATGACCCAAAAATTGAACTTCGCGCAACCAGAAAGCGCACTTGGAGAATTTAGCATACAATTTCTCCCTTCTCAACGTCTCTAGAACCTCTCGAATGTGACCGGCATGCTCAATCTCGCTCTTTGAATAAATCAGGATATCATCAATAAACACAATCACTGATTTATCCAACATAGGCCGACACACACGGTTCATCAGATCCATAAAAGCAGCTGGCGCGTTGGTCAAACCAAAGGACATGACAAGAAACTCGTAATGGCCATAGCGCGTACGGAAAGCTGTTTTAGGGATATCTTGTTCTTTCACCTTCAACTGATGATAACCAGACCGAAGATCTATCCTTGAGAACCAACTAGCACCCTGAAGCTGGTCGAACAAATCATTTATCCTCGGTAAGGGGTAGCGGTTCTTCACTGTCAACTTGTTCAGTTCGCGGTAGTCAATGCACATCCTCATACTACCATCCTTCTTCTTTACAAATAGGACCGGAGCACCCCAAGGAGAGATACTCGGTCTAATGAACCCCTTATCAAGCAGCTCTCGCAACTGCTCCATCAACTCTCTCATCTCGGTTGGAGCCAATCGATACGGTGCCTTGGCAACAGGTTGGGCACCGGTATCAGATCAATCTGAAATTCAATTTCTCTGTCAGGTGGCACTCCTGATAAGTCTTCTGGGAACACGTCTGGAAAGTCACACACAACTGGTACATCAGCTAGTTGTGGTGTTGGTGTATCCACATCCTTTACATAAGCCAAGTAGGCGCTACATCCACGCCTCATACACTTTCCCGCCACCGCCATTGAGATCACCTTCGGGATTGTAGTAACCCGATCACCATAATCCATTACCGAACTTCCGTCAGGCGCTGTCAACCGAACCATCTTCTTGCGACACACAATGTTCGCCTCGAAGTCCGCCAACCAATCCATCCCAAGAACCAAATCGAAACCACCCAAGGTCATCACAAACGGTCTAACAGGAAACTTATGACCCTCAAGTTCCACATCACAATTCTCTATCATCTCAGAAATCCTGGTAGACTTACCTATGGCAGTTTCTACATCAAAGGGCGCATCAACACGTCTACTACTAACAGACAGCTTAGCACAGAAAGCAGCAGAAATAAAACTCTTACTAGCACCCGAATCAAATAACACAGAAGCTAAAGTCTGGTTCACTAGAAACGTACCGGACACAACGTCAGGGTCCGTCCTAGCCTCCTCCTGTGTCATGGTGAACGCTCTGGCGCTCGCCCTCGGTCCATCACTTCCCGTCTTCTTCACCCCTGAACCCTCAGTCCTCGACTTCTTACAATCTCTGCTCATATGACCAGTTTCCCCACAGTTAAAACATTTGCTCGACATGTAATCCTTCGCCATATGCCCTGTCTTCCCACACTTGAAGCACAAGTTTGACCCAAACCTGCATTCCCCGCTGTGCTCCCTTCCACACTTGCCACACCTGTCACACCCCAACCTTGACGGCGGAATCGTCGAGATGTGAGGGTTAAGATTGTTCACAGCCACATAACGCTATATTTAAGTGTAATTATTAAAACTATAAGTTTCAAAAGTCATTACAAACATAAGTCTCAAAATATGAAGTAATCCCAAATAAGACAAAATGTAGCATAACATTTATTTATTTAACTAGGTCCAAGTCCTAGTTTTATTTCCAAGCTTCAAAAGTCCACTTTAAACTTGGGGATTTCCTGAAACATGATAAAAATAAGAGTCAACTAAAAATAGTTGGTGAGTTTCCAAGGTTTTCATACATAATATGAAAAAAAGAAAGTTACAAGTAGCAATTCACGTCATAAGTTATAAGCTAGTAAGGTTATAGAACACATATCGTTACAACCAAACCTCGACTTGATTACAAGTATAAAAGATTGGCTAAGTGTATTTGGTTCCCTAGTGCACAAGCATACGGCTCCTAGGAGTCGGCAATACCTCGACATTAGCACCAAATAGGCTTGTCAGGCCCAAAGATCTAAGACGTCGCCAGGCTAGCAATAGTTAATGATTGTAAACAAACTATGTATCTCATATAATCACTTACAACACACAAATAACCATGACAAAATATAAAGATGAATTGCAAGTGCTTTACAAGTATTAAACGTTTATAAGTGTACGATGTATAAGTATCATGTTTCACCCCAAAATAGTATGAAAAATGTAAAAAGGGGCAAGGAAACTCACTTGTCAAATAAGTATATAATGAAGATTAATAAGAATAAAAATATGCCGTTCCAAGATAAAACGTCACAAGGCACCTAAATATATAAATATTACAAGATTTTGGTTAATAATAAGATTAACGAGTTAACACGAACTAGGGTATTAGTATATTGGGGATTTTTATAAAGTTAAATTATTATAAAAATACCATTTATGAAAATTTATAAATTTATTTTTAAGGAAATTGATCCTTTGTAAATAACTTGTGATTTTATTTATAAAATTATATTTAAATTCTATGAATATCATGATAAATCCAAAAACATATGGTCTAATATTAATTTAATGTCTTTAAGTATTATATAATAATCTAACTTATTAATAAAATACTTAATTATTACATTTGCAAATAATTTTATATTAAAATATTACAAAGTTTTACAAGAATAAATTTTTAAAAAAATTCAGGTGACTTTAAAAATATTTAGGGTTTATAAAATCCATTTTTATAATTATTATAAATTTCCTATAATTAATTTAAGGCCAAAAAGGCTTAAAAAAATTACATGAGGGTGCCCGGGTTCGAACCCGGGACCTCATGGATGTGGGGGTATTGCTCTAACCAGTGAACCAAGGCTTCAGCCGCGGTAAGTACTGGTTTCTAAATACTATAAACCCGTTTAAGAAAAATTCCCCAAGCCCTAAGAACCCTAGAATCATTTGATTCCAAATCGACCCCCAATTCGATTATGAACAAGAAATTAATCTTGGGGCTTTTAATACCCAAGTAAAACCGATCAGAAACATGTGTTTGATTACCCGTTTTGAGACCGATTTGTTAGCGAGGAAGACGAAGAACAGTTACGAACTCGTGAAGCTTGTTCGATGTTCAACCGATGGTTCCAACCAAATTCGTTGTACAGGGAGCTTCTAATGGTGCACAGGATTAAAAGCCCTCAAACAATTTTCGTTTATGAAGCTCGGATGGTAGTTTTGTTTGAGTTGCAGGTCGCGGCTTCAAAGGGTAATCGGGGTGCAATTCGTGTGTGTTTCAGATACAACTGATAGTTGTAATCGATTAAGGGCAGATAGATAATCGTGTAAGTTGAATCAATTTGATTATTATTGCGGTTTAATACCCAAACGGTTATGGGTTTAATGTGCTACGGTTATACACTCGGTTGGTTGGTATTCGGCGTTAAATCCTCAGTTATTAGGTGCATTCAGGTTCGAATCACGCACACGAGGTAATTCGGAACGATTGGGCTTCGAAACCGAGGGGTTTTGGCACCTTGAAGCTCACCGGAACTTGGCCGGAGAATGGTCGGCGGTCGACGGGGAAGAAGGGGGGAATGGTTTGGGTTTTTAAACAATTACACAAATGGTCCCTCAAATTAATAGTTAACATTTTATGCTAAAACTTTGTTTTAAGTTTATAAATTTACAAAAACAATCCCCAAGTTTTTAATTAAATTTTTAAACACTATTAAGTTAACAATCTTATTATTATTATTATTATTATTATTATTACTATTATTATTTACTTAATTTAGAACTTAAACAAAGAATCATACAATAATAGCCCAACAAGATTCATAAATTGTCTAAATAACCCATATAAGAATTAATAAAATTAACTTTTAATTAACGAAAATACGAGATGTTACAGTCTCCCCAACTTAAAAGAATTTCGTCTCTTGTATAACTCTTTTGACGACTTCTCGCCACTTCAAGGTTCTTGCGAATGATAGAAACCTTATCGGTCGTCTCTTGTATAAGTTCAGGACCAGTGATGAAGTTTTCACCAATGTCGGTCCAACAGATCGGTGAACGACATTTTCGACCATAAAGTGCTTCAAACGGTGCCATCTTGATACTCGAGTGGTAACTATTGTTATACGAAAATTCCGCGAGCGGTAGATGCGTATCCCAATCGCCACCAAAGTCAAGAACACAAAGACGTAGCAAATCCTCCAAGGTTTGGATCGTTCGCTCGGTTTGACCATCAGTTTGAGGATGGTAAGCCGTGCTTTGATCTAGTTGTGTACCCAAGAGTTCTTGCATAGACGACCAAAAATGTGAAGTGAAGCGAGCATCTCGGTCGGATATGATGTGCAGAGGTACCCCATGACGACTTACAATCTCATCAACGTATATACGAGCTAACTTTGATGTCTTGTAAGTGTCACGTATGGGTATAAAATGTGCCGACTTGGTCAATCGGTCAACAATCACCCATATGCTATCATGTCCTTGAGAGGTTCGGGGTAGCTTTGTTATGAAGTCCATGGATATGTGTTCCCATTTCCACATAGGGATCTTGGGTTGCTCAAGTAATCCACTTGGACGTTGATGTTCGGCTTTAACTTTCGTACATGTGAGGCACTTAGCTACATAAGTCGCTATGTCTTTCTTCATCCCATGCCACCAATATTGACCACGTAGGTCCATGTACATCTTATCGGAACCCGGATGAATTGAATAACGAGTTTGATGAGCTTCGTTCATAATAAAGGTACGAATGTTATTGCGATTTGGAACCCAAATACGATTGGCGAAGTACATCAATCCATTGGATTTCGTTTCCAATTGGGTTAGAAGATTATGCTCCAACTCATCCTTCATTCTCCCTTCTCGTTGAACCATTTGTTGAGCCTCCAGGATGCTAGACTCGATGTCACTATCTATTCTCAGGTTTTGTAGTAGTACGGTGGTCTCATTGACATCTAGTCGAATTTCAATATCGAACTCACCCAAGGTGTCAAACCATTGACGTCGATCTCGAATTTCTTGAAATGAGATCATCTTGTTGTGAATCTTTCGGCTCAGTGCATCGGCCACAACGTTTGCCTTACCAGGATGATAACGAATGTCACAATCATAGTCACTAATCAACTCCACCCAACGACGTTGTCTCATATTGAGATCTTTTTGATTGAAAACGTGTTGAAGGCTTTTGTGATCGGTGTAGACTATACATTGCGTACCATACAGGTAGTGCCTCCAAATCTTCAAAGCAAATACAACAGCACCAAGCTCGAGATCATGAGTTGTGTAATTCACCTCGTGAACCTTCAATTGCCTCGATGCGTAAGCTATGACCTTCCCTCGTTGCATAAGAACACAACCAAGGCTTTGTTTAGATGCGTCACAATACACAGTAAAATCATCGTTTCCATCGGGTAGGGTCAAGATAGGAGTATTGCATAACTTATGCTTTAACGCTTCAAAAGCTTCTTCTTGCTCGGAACCCCACTCGAAGGGTTTATTCTTTTGTGTCAAAGTGGTGAGCGATTTCGCGATCCTCGAGAAATTGGCAATGAATCTCCGATAATAACCAGCAAGACCAAGAAAAGAACGAACTTCGGTAGGAGTTGTAGGAACACACCAATTCTTCACAGCTTCCACCTTTGCAGGATCAACGTGAATTCCTTGGCTATTCACCACGTGTCCTAGAAATTGAACTTCCTCGAGTCAGAAATCACACTTCGAGAACTTTGCGTACAATTGCTCTTTCTTTAACAACTCAAGAACCAATCTCAAATGCAGCTCATGATCGGTGTTGGACTTGGAATAGATAAGTATGTCATCAATAAAGACGATCACAAACTTGTCTAGATAAGGCTTGCATACTCGGTTCATGAGATCCATGAAGACAGCAGGAGCATTGGTTAAACCAAAAGGCATCACCATAAACTCATAGTGTCCATAACGAGTACGAAAAGCGGTCTTTGGGATGTCATCCTCATGAACTCGTAATTGATGATATCCAGAACGTAGATCAATTTTCGAGAATATGGCAGCTCCTTGAAGTTGATCAAACAAGTCATCGATGCGAGGAAGAGGATAACGATTCTTGATGGTAAGTTTGTTAAGCTCGCGATAATCGATGCACATACGAAACGATCCATCTTTCTTCTTCACGAAAAGAACAGGTGCACCCCAATGCGAAGAACTAGGACGGATGAAGCCTTTCTCGGACAGCTCTTGAAGTTGACTAGAGAGTTCTTGCATTTCCGATGGTGCAAGCCGATATGGTGACTTAGCCACGGGGTTTGCTCCCGGTATCAAGTCGATTTTAAACTCAACTTCACGCACGGGAGGTAAACCACTAAGGTCATCGGGAAATACTTCAGGAAAGTCTCGTACGATAGGGACATCCTTAAGTTCTTTCCCTTTGACTTTCGTGTTGACCACATAAGCCAAGAAAGCCATATACTTCTTGCTTAAATATTTTCGGGCTTGAGTGCAAGACATGAGTTTAAGCCCTTTAGAAGATTTTTCACCGAACACCTTCAACGTATCTCCAGAGGGTAACGGTATACGAATGCACTTCTCGAAACAAATGATCTCGGCATGGTGTTTGGCTAACAATCCATACCAATGATGACGTCAAAGCTTCCAAGTTTCATAGGGATAAGATCGATAAGAAAATCATGCGTGTCAAGACTTAAGATGCAATCACGAACGATAACGTCAACGGTGATCGGTTCTCCATCGGCAACTTCAACAGTAAGAGGTCTTTCTAGTTTCGTATGTGGCTTAGCAAGTATGGGTTCAAACTCTAATGAAACAAAACTTTTATCGGCTCCAGAATCAAATAGGACATAGGCATAAGTTTTGTTAATAAGGAACATACCTGTTCAATTTTTAAGGTATTTAACAATACAGGTAAAATATGAAATGAATTTGATCACAAAATTTAAGGGTGAGTTAACGTACCATTCACCACATCGTTGTTTGCTTGTGCTTGGTTAGCGTTGATGTTGAAAGCACGTCCTCGGGCTTGTGGAACATTACCCACAAGACGAGGGCATTGTGGGCGAAAATGGTCAGGTTCCCCACAGTTGTAGCAAACACGGTTTGTGACCACAGCGGCATTGTTAGGTGCACGGTGGCAAGTCGCCACCAAATGACCATATTTACCGCATAAGGTGCAAATGCGGCATGGTTGATTCCCCGGATGATGATACCTACACGTGTTGCATATCGGTTGAGGACCAGCATAAGCCCTAGCCCCAGGCACTTGTGCCACAGGTGTAGCCGCAGGTACAAGTTGTCTTTGGGGTTGTTTGGGTGCAGCCACGGCATAGTTACGCGCTGGTGTGAACTTGCGCTTCTTGTTGTTGTTGTGGTTGTTAGAGGTTCAGCTTTGGTCTCCTTAACCGCCTCGGTAGCCGTCTTCTCCACCTTCTTTGCACCCTTCACAGACATGGTGCCCGCTCTTATATGGTTCTCGGTGAGTTGAGCGGTGATTGTAATGGCTTCTTCCAAGGTTGTGGGTCGGCTACCCACCACAGCATCTTGAATTTGGGGTGGTACACCCTTAATGAACTTCTTGATGTTGCGGGGAACAGTGTCGACCATATGGGGCAGCAGTATACTCAACTCATGATGCCTAGTTGAGTAGGCCAAATGATCACCATCATTTTGTTTTAAATTCCAAAACTCTTCTTCCAACTTTTGCAATTCACTTCTTGGGCAGAACTTCGCGATGGCGATGTTCTTGAACTCTTCCCATGTAAGTGCTAGAATGGCATCGGGACCACGATTCCTCTTCTCGCTATTCCACCAGGTAAGAGCCCTTTGTTGGAACATACTAGTGGCATAACGAACCTTGAGTGCATCGAGACACTCACAATTGATAAAGGTATTCTCCATGCTTTCGAACCACTCAAGAAGGCCAGTGGCTTCTTCCTTGCCACTAAAACTAGTGGGCTTGCAAGAGCTGAAGTGTTTGAAGGTGCAAGTTTGATTATTCCCGTGTTGGTTGTTCCCGTTTTGATTGTTGCTATTCTCTCCATGACCATTTCCATTGTTGCTAGCGTTGGTCATTAAGGTGCTATTAAGTTTAGCAACCATGGTTGGAATGACAGCAACCATTTGTCGAGCAATCATGGCGGCTAACTTACGATCGGAACTTCCACGCTTTCCATGATGACGAGACATGCTGGAATATACAAATGAGTTAGATATGAGAATTGGAATAACAAGGATTAATGTTCAGCAAGGATAAGGCAAAAAGTTGTAAGGCACATGGAATGGTTCCATTTGATAACGCATTACCGTTTGGAAACGTTGACACGTCAAGGTAAGTTGACCCATTCGCCTTAGAAATTTGTGTATGTTGACCATGGTTTATCACTCATCCCAAAAATCCCTAGGTAAGCATAACTAGTCCCGTAGTATTTATGCGATATGCTTGCCTTAGCCCGAGGGCCTTTTGCTAGGAAGTCTAGAATACAGGTGTCCATGTGTCACACAAATTTCTTAGGTTCATGAAAATCAAAACCATGATGAGATTTACATAGATTAGACATAAGTCTAAAGATTCAATTCTTAAGCATAAGTATACGATTCCACGTGTTGACGAGAATAAGATTAAGAAGTTTCATTTGTCGGGGAGAGTCAATGAGTCAAAGTTAAGTTTAGGGAGACCAGTAACAAAGTTTAGGCAATTACAAGGCAACCTATGCTAAGGCATCAAGTTGCACATAAGTAAAGTATAGCATTATGTAGCATGTAACAATATATATTTCCAAGAATATAAATATTATCCTATGAGGTTCATGCATAAGCTATAGTCTAGGTCACCATTACTAATAACCTAAATCCCTATAGTTATGAGCTCTGATACCAATCTGTCACACCCCAACCTTGACGGCGGAATCGTCGAGATGTGAGGGTTAAGATTGTTCACAGCCACATAACGCTATATTAAGTGTAATTTTTAAAATTATAAGTTTCAAAAGTCATTACAACATAAGTCTCAAAATATGAAGTAATCCCAAATAAGACAAAACGTAGCATAACATTTATTTATTTAACTAGGTCCAAGTCCTAGTTTTATTTCAAGCTTCAAAAGTCCACTTTAAACTTGGGGATTTCCTGAAACATGATAAAAATAAGAGTCAACTAAAAATAGTTGGTGAGTTTCCAAGGTTTTCATACATAATATGAAAAACAGAAAGTTACAAGTAGCAATTCACGTCATAAGTTATAAGCTAGTAAGGTTATAGAACACATATCGTTACAACCAAACCTCGACTTGATTACAAGTATAAAAGATTGGCTAAGTGTATTTGGTTCCCTAGTGCACAAGCATACGGCTCCTAGGAGTCGGCAATACCTCGACTTTAGCACAAATAGGCTTGTCAAGCCCAAAGATCTAAGACGTCGCCAGGCTAGCAATAGTTAATGATTGTAAACAAACTATGTATCTCATATAATCACTTACAACACACAAATAACCATGACAAAATATAAAGATGAATTGCAAGTGCTTTACAAGTATTAAACGTTTATAAGTGTACGATGTATAAGTATCATGTTTCACCCCAAAATAGTATGAAAAATGTAAAAAGGGGCAAGGAAACTCACTTGTCAAATAAGTATATAATGAAGATTAATAAGAATAAAAATATGCCGTTCCAAGATAAAACGTCACAAGGCACCTAAATATATAAATATTACAAGATTTTGGTTAATAATAAGATTAACGAGTTAACACGAACTAGGGTATTAGTATATTGGGGATTTTTATAAAGTTAAATTATTATAAAAATACCATTTATGAAAATTTATAAATTTATTTTTAAGGAAATTGATCCTTTGTAAATAACTTGTGATTTTATTTATAAAATTATATTTAAATTCTATGAATATCATGATAAATCCAAAAACATATGGTCTAATATTAATTTAATGTCTTTAAGTATTATATAATAATCTAACTTATTAATAAAATACTTAATTATTACATTTGCAAATAATTTTATATTAAAATATTACAAAGTTTTACAAGAATAAATTTTTAAAAAAATTCAGGTGACTTTAAAAATATTTAGGGTTTATAAAATCCATTTTTATAATTATTATAAATTTCCTATAATTAATTTAAGGCCAAAAAGGCTTAAAAAAATTACATGAGGGTGCCCGGGTTCGAACCGGGACCTCATGGATGTGGGGGTATTGCTCTAACCAGTGAACCAAGGCTTCAGCCGCGGTAAGTACTGGTTTCTAAATACTATAAACCCGTTTAAGAAAAATTCCCCAAGCCCTAAGAACCCTAGAATCATTTGATTCCAAATCGACCCCCAATTCGATTATGAACAAGAAATTAATCTTGGGGCTTTTAATACCCAAGTAAAACCGATCAGAAACATGTGTTTGATTACCCGTTTTGAGACCGATTTGTTAGCGAGGAAGACGAAGAACAGTTACGAACTCGTGAAGCTTGTTCGATGTTCAACCGATGGTTCCAACCAAATTCGTTGTACAGGGAGCTTCTAATGGTGCACAGGATTAAAAGCCCTCAAACAATTTTCGTTTATGAAGCTCGGATGGTAGTTTTTGTTTGAGTTGCAGGTCGCGGCTTCAAAGGGTAATCGAGGTGCAATTCGTGTGTGTTTCAGATACAACTGATAGTTGTAATCGATTAAGGGCAGATAGATAATCGTGTAAGTTGAATCAATTTGATTATTATTGCGGTTTAATACCCAAACGGTTATGGGTTTAATGTGCTACGGTTATACACTCGGTTGGTTGGTATTCGGCGTTAAATCCTCAGTTATTAGGTGCATTAAGGTTCGAATCACGCACACGAGGTAATTCGGAACGATTGGGCTTCGAAACCGAGGGGTTTTTGGCACCTTGAAGCTCACCGGAACTTGGCCGGAGAATGGTCGGCGGTCGACGGGGAAGAAGGGGGAATGGTTTGGGTTTTTAAACAATTACACAAATGATCCCTCAAATTTAATAGTTAACATTTTATGCTAAAACTTTGTTTTAAGTTTATAAATTTACAAAAACAATCCCCCAAGTTTTTAATTAAATTTTTAAACACTATTAAGTTAACAATCTTATTATTATTATTACTATTATTATTATTATTATTATTATTATTATTATTATTTACTTAATTTAGAACTTAAACAAAGAATCATACAATAATAGCCCAACAAGATTCATAAATTGTCTAAATAACCCATATAAGAATTAATAAAATTAAGTTTTAATTAACGAAAATACGAGATGTTACAACACCTTTTCGACCCCGCACTTGATGTGACCACACGACGTTCATCCACCCGTGCCTTTTTGTTACCCATCGGGGCATCACCCCGACCAAACCGTTTCCCGTTCCAGTTCCGATCACCACCACCCTTTTTACTTGCTTCAGTCACCACCACCTCTCGCTCATCATACAGCCTCCCTACCAAATCAACCGCCGACCTAAACGTGCTTGGCCGGGCGGCGATCATATGCCGGCGAACATCCACCGGTAAACCCTGAATGTACCTCTTGATTTTCCGAGACATAGGCGTCACCTGATCAGGCACAAGCCGTGCCATTTCATTAAACTTGGTGGTATACTGCTGGTGTGCCATGGTTCCAGCCTCCAACTGCGGAAACTCCCTCTCCAACTTATCCATTTCCCGATGAGGACAAAATTCCTCAATCACCAACCTTCTCAGCTCAGGCATTTTATTTTCCAAATGGCCCTACTACCCTCAGCTTGGACAATGTTGTCCCACCAGCACAGAGCTGAATCCACAAAAGAGTGGGTAGCAAACTTCACCTTTTGGTCCTCTCGGCACTCGCTGATATCGAGAACAGCTTCCATTTCCCTCACCCACCGGTGAGCGGCTGCAGCAGTGTCGTTTCCATCAAAAGTAGGGGCTTGCATCTCATAAAAGCCCCATAATTACATCCTCGCACTGCCTCTGGCACAGGCTCTTCTTCTTCCTCTTCATCATCAGACAGAACCGTTTCCGGCTCTGGTTGTTCCCGTTCCCCAGAGGATCTGTTTCTTTCTTTTCTTTCCCCTTCTCGTACAACTTTAACAACTTCAGTCACCACAGACGGTAAGATTGTCTGCATGACCTGATGGACTTCTTCTACAACAGCCTCCTTTACTGAGGCTCTCAGATTGGCGCTTTCGTCGCCACCCTCCGGATGAGGGGTCTCTGGTTCTTCATGAACCACCCTCTCAACTCTAGGTCTCCCTCTCTTGGGTCGCGGTTCACACCGTGACCTCCACCCCTAGAAGCTTTCGAAGATCTACCTCCGGCCATCACACGCACACTGAAAGATTCAAACACCAACACGGTCATTCAAGGAAACAACTCAGTTTATGTCAAGTATAGTAAGTCCCTAATTACAATGGCCAGTTGTGATTAGCCACTTACTTTACTCTTCATACCCCAAGTATTACCTGTCCTGACTACATCAGTATTTAAATCTACATATAACACATAACACATACCATGCGCACATAAAACCGTTTAACTTAACGAAAATACCTGATGGCACGCAGCTACTCAGATTGGCATCACCTTCCCATTCCGTCCCATTCTCAGTTTAAGATTAGGTTTATTTTGAAAATTTACCCATTTCACTTAAACTTTGGCTCTGATACCAACTTGTAAGGCCCCGTTCCCGGGACGCTTACAGCTGGGTTCTCATCGCACATAAAACATATAATTACATTTGTATTTAATAAATCGCAGCGGAAAACTAAAACCAACTTTCATTTCCATGGAAATGCTTTTGCAAACTAATACAACATTCATTACAAAAATCGTTTGTTCGCATTACAATGCAAAAACATTAATCAAAAGAATGCCATCCCAAAAGAGCTGAGTAGTCGCCCGTGCCATCCTCAGCAAACATTACCTGCCAACTGAAAACACATCAAAGTCAGCGTTGCTGAGTGAGTTCTAGTTTTATAAATAAAACATACTTTACTTTCATATAAAACCGTTCGTTACTTTTACATGATCACACATCATACGTACACATAGATAATATCATTATTATCTTCTTCATTCGTTCATTCGTTCTTTCATTACCTTACTTGCGCATCGGACATCATCCCAAACCAATACCATGTGCTACACCCCGGTTAGTCGTAGCTACCGGGACGAAGTCAACAAATGATAGCTAAACGTATGCCACGGCACTAGGAGTAACCATCAGTCTTAGCTACTGGGCCGAAGTCAACGAATGACAGCTAAACGTATGCCACGGTACTAGGGGTGAGCGGTAGAGGTTCTACATTTGGGGTCAATCACCAAGAGGACCCCGTATCCGATGTGTGCAAGACGTTTCATTCGTTCATTTACACATGCATTCATTCATCATGTTTCTCTTTCTTTATCTTTCACTTTACGTTACATAATACTTCGTTCATTCATCATAACAAGTAAAGCCACAGGAAAGATATTATACATCACATTAAGGAACATAAACATGCATCAACATCACATCATACATGGCAACATCATACATACATAACGTACAACATCATCACCCTCATCATGCCCAACATGCTTCTAAGACCTCGATCGACATCTTAAAAACTCTTACGGGAACCTTTACATCAACACTTACATCTGCACTTTCCCCCGAAGTCAGAAGTCAATCTATACCTTCCTCGGGTTAACAGCCCTAGTCGGGCGTATGGACACCCTTCAGTCGCATTGCCTCCATGCAACTGAACATCATGCGATTGAACTAATACGGATGAAAACCTATGCGAATGAACATCCATTCGTGCGAATGGACAATGCGGATGAACACCTATGCGACTGGACCTTCAGTCGTGCGAATGGACCTTCAGTCGTGCGAATGGACCTTCAGTCGTGCGAATGGACCTTCAGTCGTGCGAATGGACCTCAATCATGCGAATGGACCCCAATCGCACCCTAATCGGCCGTATGGCCTCCATTCGGCCTCCAGTCGGTCGCCTAGCCCTAACTGATGCAGATTGCAGTTCAACCCGACTGCAGCCGAGGGTTTTCGGCCCCCAAACTCATCTAAACCCATTTTAAGCCTAAATCGACCATCCTAAACCTTAGTGATGCATACCATAACATCATTCAAGCACAACCAAGCAAGAAATCAAGTCACAATCGCGTCATACATATACATACACATACACAAACGGGTCAACTTACACACTTACGAAAAACCCGATTTCAGATGTTTTCCAGCCCCAAATCGTTTGAAAACAAGTAAAAGAGGGGTTCTAGAACTCACCTAAACGAGCACAACAACAAGAGCTTCGTTTCGGCTTGCTTCACGATGATTTTGGCGACCCGAACCGACCCGAACCAACACTTTTTCCTCTTTTTCTTCTCTTCTTTCTCTCTTCTCCCTTTATGAAGCTGAAATGTGGATGTGAGGAGAGTGGGCTGCCCTCTCCCTACATATATCACCACATTTCCCAACTTTTCTTCGTTGGCGAGTTTGGTCCCTCGACTTTTGGACTTTATTTCCTTTTCTTTCGCCACCGGCTTCAAAATGATAATATCTGGGTGTTACATATTATCAGGATGTGTATAGACTACCGTGAGTTGAATAAGCTGACGATGAAGAATCGGTACCCCTTACCGAGAATTGATGATTTGTTTAATCAGCTCCAAGGTGCTAGTTGGTTTTCAAGGATAGACCTTCGATTGGGTTACCATCAGTTAAAGGTGAAAGAGCAAGATATCCCTAAAACAGCTTTCGCATGTGTTATGATCACCACGAGTTTCTCATTATGTCTTTTGGTTTGACTAATGCGCCAGCTGCTTTTATGGACTTGATGAATCGAGTGTGTCGGCCGATGTTGAATAAATCAGTGATTGTGTTTATCGATGATATCTTGATTTATTCCAAGAGTGAGGAGGAGCATGCCGGTCACATTCGAGAAGTGTTGGAGACCTTGAGAAGGGAGAAGTTATATGCTAAATTCTCTAAGTACGCGTTCTGGTTGCCCGAGGTTCAGTTCTTGGGTCACGTGGTGAATCCTGAAGGGATTATGGTGGACCCGGCAAAGGTGGAGGCGGTGATGCAATGGAAGTCTCCAAAGACGCCATCCGAGATTCGTAGTTTCTTGGGTTTGGCGGGCTATTACAGAAGGTTCATTCAAGACTTCTCTAAGATCACTTCTCCACTAACCAAGTTAACCCGTAAGGATGTAAAGTTTGTTCGGGGTCAAGCTCAGGAGAAGGCATTCGAGGAGTTAAAGACGAGGTTGACTCAGGCTCCTATTTTGTCGTTGCCCTATGGAAGTGAAGATTTGGTGGTTTATTTAGATGCTTTCTACTCAGGGTTGGGATGTGTGTTAATGCAGAGATGAAAGGTTATAGCCTATGCTTCCTGACAATTGAAGGTTCACGAGGTTAACTATCCTACTCATGACTTGGAGCTAGCAGTTGTGGTCTTTGTGTTAAAGATTTGGAGGCACTACCTGTACGAGACGAAGTGCACCATATTACTGACCATAAGAGCTTGAAGTATTTCTTCGAGTAGAAGGACTTGAACATGAGGCAAAGGATATGGTTGGAGTTCATAAAGGATTATGATTGCGAGATCCATTACCATTCGGGCAAAGCCAACGTGGTGGCAGATGCCCTTAGTTGAAAGGAGAGACCCGAGCCGATTCGGGTGAAAGCTTACCGGTTGATCATGACCTCTGATATGATGAAGCACGTCAAAGAGTTTCATCATAAGGCATTAAAAGAAGATCATCTTAACTCCGAAAGAATGAGGGGTCTGGTTGCGGAATTGGGTGAAAACACACTCGGTGTTAGGACCCGATTCGGGCGGATGTGGATTCCTTGTTTTGGGGATCTACGTATGAAGATTATGGATGAAGCTCATAAAACTCGATACTCTATTCATTCTGGTGCTATGAAGATGTACCAAGACATGAGATAAATTATTGGTGCCCGGGTATGAAGCGCGACGTAGTGGAGTAGTTGAGTAAGTCCCTTACTTGCTTGCAAGTGAAGGCGGAGCACCAAAAGCCGTATGGGAAGATCCAACCTTTGGATATACCGGAGTGGAAGTGTGAGCATATCACCATGGATTTTATTACCAAGCTACCACATACTGCGCGATGTTATGATGCCATATGGGTGATAGTGGACCGTTTAACAAAGAGTGCTCACTTCCTACTGATTCGCGAGACTTATTCATCTGAGAGGTTGGCGGATCTGTTCATTAAAGGGATTGTAACTCGTCATGGTGTGCCGGTGTCTATTGTGTCTGATCGTGACACCCGTTTACATCTAAATTCTGGAAGAAATTCCACGATGCGATGGGGACGAGGTTACATATATAGCACGACTTATCATCCTCAGACGGATGGTCAGTTAGAAAGGACTATTCAAACGCTGGAGGATATGCTTTGGGCATGTGTCATTGACTTTGGAGGAAGTTGGGACGACTACTAACCGTTAGCTAAGTTCTCATATAAGAACAGCTATCATGCCAGCATTGGTATGCCCCCTTATGAGATGCTATATGGTAGAGATGCAGAACACCCGTGTGTTGGGGTGATATTGGTCGTAAAGAGTTAGGGAGCGTCGAAATGGTCGAGGCTACGACTGAGAAGCTGGAAAGGATCAAGGCCTTCATGAAGGCAGCCAAAGATAGACAAAAGTCGTATGACGATAAACGACGCAGACCGATTGAGTTCCAGGTGGGTGATAGAGTTATGTTGAAACTCTCACTTTGGAAAGGAATCATTCGGTTCAGAAAGCAAGGCAAGTTGAGCCCGAGATAAATAGGGCCTTTCCGAATCATTGCTCGAGTAGGGGAGGTGGCCTATAGACTAGAGTTACCAGAGGAGTTAAGTGGAATTCATCCGACATGCCATGTATCTCATATGAGAAAGTGTTTAGCAGACGAAGATATGATTGTACTAATGGAGGATATCGAGTAGATGAACGGCTCAATTATGTGGAGCAACCGGTGGTGATCATTGATCGTAAAGAGAGAAGGCTAAGGAATAAAGTGGTTCCTCTTGTGCGAGTACAATGGAAGCACAGAAAGGGATCTGAGTCTACGTGAGAGACTGAAGAAGAGATGAGACAACATTACCCACGATTGTTTGAGGAAAAACAGGTTTCGGGGACGAAACCTATATAAGGGGGGTGGACTTGTAACGCCCGGTTATTTATAAAGACAAAGAAAGAAAAAATAAAATGAAGAATAAGAAAGAAAAGTTATAAAGCCAAAGTTGAGGGACTAATGGTGTCAAAAAGGACAAAATTTTCAAAAGTTGGTGATAAAGGTGGCATGGCCGCCCATCCCTCTCTCTACATTCGTATCACTTGGATTTTAGAGAGAGAGAGGACGAAAGAAGAGCAGAACTCTCGGGTTTTTGAAAAGGAACCAGAAGAGATCGAATTCAAGGTAAGAATTCTTGGTTCTAAGGTGTTCTTAACCGGTTTAGGCCTCAGTTATATGCTCATACGTGTTATAGTTGTTAGTGTTTGTGTTTGGTGAGTTTCAGGTGTTTGAACTCAATTTGCAAACGGGTTTGAAGAAGTCTTACCCAAAGAGTTGCAAAGGTGAGTTCTAGAACCCCTCTTTTACATGTTTTTAACTGATTTTGGGGCTGAAAATGCATGTATGAATGTTTTTATAAAAGTGGGTATTGTACCCGTATGTGTATGTGTATGTGTATGTGTGTGATTCGGGTGGGTGTGAGTTTGGGCTATGTTTATGTTTGATGATGTTATAAATATGTTTCTAAGGCTTAGAATGCATGATTTAAGCTTAGAATAAGTTAAAAAATGATTGGGGATTGAATTATGAACTTTAAGTATGAAATAGGCTGCTCATTCGCCCAAATAGGGTTCATGCGCCTTGTATGGAAAACTAACTAAATGTTCCCATGCCCCCGAAACCTCATGCGCCTAGAAATAGACAAAATTTGACTGAGTGTTTATGCTCCCAGGATAGCTTATGCGCCTAAGCACTCATGCGCTTGCATAGTGCTCATGCGTCTAGAATTGCCCATAATAGACTAAGTGTTGCTCATGCGTCCCAATAGTGCTGATGCGGCTAAAATTTTCCCATGCGCCTAAGTGTTTCTCATGCATCTGAAAGGTCATGCGCCTGCATAGTGCTCATGCGCCTAAAGACTTAGAATATTTTTTGACTTTCGAGGAAAAATGTAAATGTAGGCTATGTGACTTGAGATGTTCCCGGGAGCTATGTGAGTTGACTTTTTGAAGTCAATGATAATGTGAAGGGCATAGTATGATGATGGTATGTATGATATGATTTGATGATGTATGATTGATGCTTATGTATGATGGTATGTATGATGTATGTTATGTATGTATGATGATGCCCTGTATGGTGATGTTGTATGTTTATGTTTATGTTCATATTATGTATGATTATTTTCCCATGGCCTTACGTTGAATGATTAATTAATTAAATAAAAAGTATTATGTAACGTAAAGCGGAAGATAATGAAAAGAGGAACGTAATGAAAGAATGCATGCATTAATGAATAAAAGATGGTAGAGAAAGTCTTGCAAGCACTGTATAGAGAAACACACTCAATGAAGAGTGTTAGTTTAATGGTGTGTGGGATAGCTACACCAGAAGGATGCACACCGGGGTCTTTCTTTATGATTGACCATTTGGATGGAACCTTTGTCGCTTACCCTAGGTAGTGTGGTCAGGCCACTAGGCGCCATGACGGGGGGTCTATGATAGACCTCGGTCCAGTACCTTCTTTATGCATGACGGTGGGTATAGTACATGGCAATGGTACACCTGAACTTACCCTAGGTACTATGGTTAGGCCACTGGGCGCCATGACGGGGGGTCTATGATAGACCTCGGCCCAGTACCCGCTTTATGCATGACGGTGGGGTAAAGTTCATGATTTTGGTATGGAATGTAAAGAAGTAAAGATGAACATACAAATGAAAGTAAATTATGAAAGTGAACGAAAGTGAATGATAATGTCGTACGATGAATGAATGAAAGTTAACTAATGAATGATGGAGATAATAATGATATTATCTATGTGTATGTATGATGTGTGACCACATACAAAAGTAAAGAACGATTTTAAATGGAAGTAAAGTATGTTTTATTTTAAAACTAGATCTCACTCAGCAACACTGACTTTTTATGCATTTTCCAATTGGCAGGTAAAGTTGCTGAGGATGGCACAGGGTGGCTACTTGGCTCTTTTGGATGACATTCTTTTGTTTAATGTTTTTGCATTGTAATGTGAACAAATGATATTGTGTAACGAATGTTGTATTATTTTGCAAAAGCATTTTTAATGGAAATGTTGTTTTTAATGTTTCCGTTGCAACGTTTATTTCAAGTTAATGTAATTATATATTTTATATACGATAAATGGCCAGCTGTAAGTGTCACGGGAACGGAGCCTTACACCTCATCCCAAAAAAACATTTTTGGACATTTGGTTTTCTTATAGTTCACGAAAACAAACACAAAATTTCATATTTCTTCTTGATATACATTTAGTTTTATCCGATTAATCTATTCGGGTTGAATCACCGAGTAACTTCAATATGAAAATGCAATCTACCTTTTAATTTCATACAAGGATTGATCGTCTAGGAGTACAAATCTCTCCTACATTGAGCAAACACGTGGAAACCATTTTAATATAATCATAGTAATATATATATATATATATATATATATATATATATATATATATATTTATATATATTATATATATGTGTGTGTGTGTGTGTGTGTTTAGACCGTTATTTCATTGGTGTGTAACTGAAGAGGAGCAATCGTGACAACTACATGGAGTATAGTGGTTACATCTGTTCGATTTGCAATAACAACATGATAATTAATATGGATAAATGTTTTAACTTTTACCAACAAATTAGTTACTCTATGCATAAAGCTTCGATCTTTACAATGAACATCAAAACTTAGTTAGGTTAGCGAAAGATTAACTAATGATGAACCCATGGTTATTCAAGTGACATCATGAATTTAAATTAAAGATGATAAAGAAATGGTAAAAGATTGGATGTGTATGATTGAGACGAAGATTATAGAAGATAGATGGTAATTACAAAGAAGAACTAACATCTACATTGTTCCTAGATGCTTATTAAATAAGGCAACATCTAGTTAGGGAAGGTTCACATGTAGAAAGAATTTCTCCATATTTTTTGTTACTAGATGGCTACATAGAAAGAATAAACATCCACGTTCATCCACCTTGAAAGCTCCACCATTTTCTTCCTCAATTAATAAGCTATTGAAGATGCAATCGTTTACATTAGTTATCTCCTTCAATGTCGACATGTATAGCTAATAACGAATTAGGGTTTTGTCCTAAATGATGTCTTTATTGTTGAAGTGATAAATGAATGCTTCAATGTTTGATTTTATTTTTAATATGCAGGTGCTAACAAGTGGACGCAGCCATGAATTACAGGATGACATTGATGCATTTAAAAACGTAAAGAGAGCCGTCTAAAGTGGTGATTGCTTTATTTTGAATGTTGAAACGCTTGTAATAAAATATCGTAGACAAAGTTACGTTGAATAAAACTTTTACAACAACGTAGACAATATTAAGCTTGTCACAACGGTGTTTGAAAATGTTTGTAAGCACTACATTTGTGTTCAGAATGTTTGTAACACTAAATTTTAGAAGTTTGAAAAAAATGTTTAAATTATATATTATATTAAAACAATAAATCGTTAATAAATTAAAAATACATAAGAAGAGTCACGTGTCGGAGCAAAAAAGATAGCGAGCTATGTCAAATTTGAATTGGGTTCAAATTTGCAAATTCTTATTGGATTAGTTCAAAATTAATGATTCTGAATTCGATTCAAAATTTTAAATTCAAATTTGATTAGAATTCTAATGATCATATTTGAATAAATCACGATTTTATGACTTTCAATTTGACTCAATGCGAAAGTCAAATTAGAAATACATACAGTTACACTTGTTATTTTATATATTATAAACGGAAATATGTATATGAGAAATTTAGAACAAAAATTTAAAAGTCATTTTAAATCTCAAATTTTAAAATATGATATTTTGACATTTAAAACTTGAAATTTTCCGTATGTTATATTTGTTTTTCTTATTTTGATAATTTGAAATTAGATCATTCGAATCAATTTTGAAAATATTAATCGATTAGTTATTGTATTACTAAATACGAATATAATAAATTCGAATTAAAGTGAAATTCGAAATCTTTTTCGTATGCAAATCGAATTCGAATCTTATTTGAAAATTCAGAATTTGACTTATCATTTTTGAAATCGACATGTGTGAAAATTTAAAAATTCGACTTATTACTTTTGATAAACACATACAGTCTATTCCCGGTTCATTGGCTTTAAAAAGTGAAGTTGTGCCAAATGAAATTTTAATTAATGGTTTTTTTCTTAACTTAAGCAAAAAAAAAAAGAAATTATTAAAGATATTGTTCAAGAATCAAGATGCTAGTTACAGTTATATCGAATGAGTTTTCTACTCTTATGTGTATTGTTTGCTAAATCAATTGTCACATTGTATTATAGTGAGCTCTCTCACCAATACTATGTTGATTAAAAGACAAGAGACAATAAAGTTCATGAGTTTATTTTAAATTAGCAAATGCAATATTTCATAATACAACAACATGCTCATAAGTTGAGGAAAGCATTAAGCATGTTTGCTTTATTTCCACGCATCTTGAAATTCAACTTGAAGTAGATAAATAATTACTTGGACTTGATATGTATGTAGTATGATCAAGCCTTGAAACTTAGACCGAAAGATACCCTTCCATAACTGTTGTGGCTTTACCTCGAAGGCGAACTCTTTGATGCTGCTTATCGAGATGGATTTGTAATATGCCACTTCTACGTGATGCCTGCATTGACCCGAAAATAAACAAACAAGCATAAGAGTTCAACATAAACTCGCCCGAGTTAGCTGCGGAGAGAGTTACCTGATATGCGACAAAGTCACATTTTGCTAACTTCTCATGCCAGTAGGTTACTAAGGCGCAATGGGCACTCCCACAAACAGGATCCTAAATGATAAAGAAGAATTAGTGAAGATTAACAAAGATTATTATTTTATTTCTTAAATGACTAGGGACACATTGATATCTCGAGGACCGAGTCATGTATGAATCAGTGGGAATGCGACAAGAAGGTCAAAAAACTAATGAATAACTTATAGAAGAAAAAAAAGCTTTTTCGTATTTGTTTTATCTAAATTAGGGGTGTTAAAAAAATATCCAAATCCGAGAATCCGATCCGAAAATCCGAATCCGAATCCGAAATATCGGAATTTTCAGATATCCGAAAATTCGGATTCGTATTCGGATAGTGATTTTCAAAAGTTTCGGATATTTAGATATCCGATTATCCGAAAAATAAAAAATAATTTTTTGAATTTTAGATATATTTTTACTTTAGATTGAGACTTTTAGTGTATATTGTGACTTTAATGATATAAGTTAGTTTTTTATGTTATTTTTATAATATTATATGTTTAATTATTGTATAAACAAAAAAAAAATGAATTTTGGATATCCGAATCACTATCCAATTCCGTATCCGAAAATTCGGATACGGATTCGGATAGTGATTTCCACTATCCGAAATTCGAATATCCGAAAATTTGGATATCCGACTTTGAACATCCCTAATCTAAATTTTCGGTTTTACATATATTTTAATTAGATTTAAAATTCTAGGTAGTTTGAGAAATAAAGAGAAATAGTCATCCAACTTTTTTTTTGAATGACAAGATGTATAAAAAAAACTAGGCAAAGGCTATAAAATAAACAATGCAAACAAAAAGGAACATAAAGAGAAAAAAACAACATATTAAAGCTTAAAGATCGTAATTTGTTCATTTCCACCTTAATCTTATGTGAACGATTAATTATTCTTCTAATTAAGTTTTCTCTAGACGTTACAAATGCATCCAGACTTTTCATGTATCCTTTTCAACAACAAAAAAGAATGCTATATATGTCTACATCCAATATAATAATTACCTCATCAACTCCATATTTAGGGCAAAAAACACGAGTACAAAAGTCAAATCCCGACCCATTAGGTGCACGTGCTGTAATTATTATTGATCTACCAGGAGCTTCTTTGATCTTACTAAACTGTGGGTTGAAGTTTATAACATCTTCTCCACATGAAAGAACCACCTACAACAAAGAATGAATTAAGAACAAATAGCCCTTAAGATGTTTAATCACAACCTTTTTTAACAAATAAGTGAATGTGATAACTTAAATGCATACAATAATGTCATCAAATATATTCTTCTTTAGAACATCAACAACAACAACACCGTTTAGTATTTCTGACATTGTAGAAACCTCGAGATCATTGTAATCTAACATCGGGACAACGGGCATGTCTAATTCTATGTAGAAGCTATCTTGTGAATCATCAGAAATCTTGTTAGCTAAAGTTCTTTCTGCTGTCAAGATTCCAGAAAGCGTTGAGAATTCGATCGTGTTAGAATCCACCATGCCTGACTGGAAAAGAATATGGGAGGCTGCTAGAGTTGCATGACCACAAAGCTCGAACTATTGACAAAATACGAGTATACAACAATGCATGTAAGATTATATTACGATCATTAAGACCATGTTAATTATAGGATTGTTCAAGAAGCATGCGATTCATGGCTCACTCGAAAGTAGTTTGCTTGAATTCAACATGTTTGTAATGGAGTTGAGCCCGAGCCAAGATCAGCTTGGCTCATGGCTTGTTTATTAGTTGACTCCTTATC
Organism: Flaveria trinervia; assembly: GCA_025506515.1. NCBI lineage: Eukaryota > Viridiplantae > Streptophyta > Magnoliopsida > Asterales > Asteraceae > Flaveria > Flaveria trinervia. The sequence continues at coordinate 11,524,194 of CM046442.1, read as the reverse complement.
TCACTCATTAAATATTTTAAATTATAATTCATATAAATTGTAAACTAAAATTATGTGGTATTATTTAAATAGAAAATAGACATACAGTGTTTTTTAGTTTTTAATAAAATAGAAAACTAAATATAAATATAAAGACAATCATTATATTTAATGAAATATCAATATCATATCATTGTTTTCACAAGTTAATATAAAAAATTTATATATACATATTATGCAATGAATAAGATAACTAATTCTTTTAAAAATAAACAACCGGGCACGCGAGTCAGCTTGGCTCAACTCGTTCACAAACATGCCGAGCCCGAGCCTAGAATTTGAGTTGGCTAAGATAAATGAGCCCACTCGATTTGACTTAGTTTTTAAAGCGTTCCGGCTTGAATCATTTACAACCTTGGCTAATCATGTATAGTTGGAAATCAAATTATAATGTAAAGGAACAACCTCAACTACAGGAGTGAACCACCGGATTTGGAACTGAGGTTTATCAGCAACAAGCGGAGTCAGGTAACATGTCATTGGAAGATTGAACTCAGTGGCAACTGACTGCAACCACTTATCATCTTTCACTACGTCATCTAACCAACAGACGACCACTGGGTTTCCTTTAAACACGGTGTCGGTAAATGCATCAACCTGTTTATCATAGACAAATATCAGATTAACGATGTCCCCAACAATGGTGTTAAACTGAAGATGTATATAAGAATAATGAACTTACAACGAAGTATTTGATGAGCTTTTTGCCATTTTTAGTCTATTTTTATGATGAATAAGAGAATAATGAACTTACAACAATGTATTTGTCTAGTTATAAACTGGTTGTGAACAACGTGCTCCTTTTAATTTAATATAGAGTTGAATATATAAATGGTCCTATGGTTCATTAAAAATAGAGTTAATTACATTGTTGGTACATATTATTATATTCATATTACAAGATTGCATACACCTTTTAAAAAGTTACATTATTTTTCCAATTGGTTTTTAAAATGAAACAAAAGTGGTTCTTGGCACCAACTTTTGTTAAGTGTAAAAATGAGAAATAAATCTGTTAACGGTAACGGTAGCGGTAAGGGTAACGGTAACGGTAATGATAATGATAATATATCCGTTAATGGTTGTGGTAATAGTTGTGGTAATGGTTGGGGTAATGGTAATGGTAATAGTTTAAGAACAACAATAACAACATATTGAGTTAAAACCCACCCACCGCCAATATCATCTTTGAATTATGTTAATATGTCAATCATCGCTTTTGCTTTAGTTTCACTTTAACACTAACCACTGTGATCCTACGATTTGAACCCACAACCGTCGGATCAATTCATTGCACCTCCCTACTCCGTTTGAACCCACCCTCGTTGGTGCACTAGTGCTATGGTAAGAGCTAGCAACTTAAGTCATGGAGATGACACGATACTAGTCATGACTGTTGTTATGGTGGTGGCGTTGTGCTAGCCTCCATCACCAAAAACCACCACCGGCCACAATAGCCGATAACCACTCTCCCACCACCCATCTCCTCCTGTCATTCTCACATTTGGTGTTCTCTTTACATTTTGTGTCCCTTCCCGACACACCTTACAACACCACCTTCCTGTTCGATCACCACCATAAGAAATCACACACTACAAGAATCAATGACTATTATGACAACATCTATAGCGACGACAAATGTTATCTTTATAGCGCAAGCTATTGTGGTGCTGCTATAATTCTTTGATTTTTTTAAAGCAAGTTCATTTTGGCATGGTGGAGGAAATATTCCTGCTCCTTGAAAAAGTTATAGCGAAGAGAAGTCGCTAATACTATAGGCTATTTATATTTCCTTTATTTATCCGTCAATATAGAAAAATAAATACTAGTAAAACCTATAGCAACGACATTTCGCTGCTATAGGTTTTTTTTATTTTTTTATTTATTTTCTCTACTCTTATAATAAAACGGTTGTGTTTTGCAAAACCATATCATAGACATTAGTAATGAGCTGTCGATGTAATTAAAATTAGTACTACTGGATTTGATAGATCTCACCCATGTTATTCATGCTTACTCGACTGAAGACCGGACAAGTGTTGGTCAATCTCCAATCAATCTTGTTGTTAGACTAACCTACCATCACCAACCAACCTCACATCAATCTTGTTGTTGAGCTAGCCTACCATCGCCTACGATCCCCCGATCAATCCTATTTTTGAACAAGCCTACCATCTTCCATTAAATCCTATATTCAGATATCTTTTCCTTTGCAGGACCATTATCTTGGGTAGGTCTTGCTTTTAGATCTTAAATCGGGCCACTCTCTCGATTTCAGATCTAAGGTTGTGATTTGTTCGGTAATAGCGGTGGTAATCGCAAGTTTCAATTGATAGGAGTATAAACCCATTTTGAAAATCCAAACCCAAACCCAAACCCAAACCCAAACCCAAACCCATTTTAAACTTTCATACAATGAAAAAACTCATTATTAAATTATTTTACTTATTTTAACGAATCAAATGCAATAAATATGTTATTTAACAAATATTGTGCATTGTATCATTGAGTTTTATTTATTTATCATTTAATCAATTTATAATAGTTTTATAATTTGTAAAATATTTTTTCTATAAAGTTATAAAGTTCTATTTGTCAATTTTGTGTTTTAATTATAATGTTAAAAATAAATAATTGAACTACATGATTTTTACAAAATTTATAATATTTATAAAGTTTTATAAATAAGTTTAATTATTATTTATACTAGTGTTATTACCAAGACGCACATTGCGCGTCTTGAAAACGCCGTAAATCGATACTCTAACTTAGAATGTTCAGCGTGAGGCTCGGAAGTGATGCCAGGTTGTGGCTGCATACCGAAAATGGTTGACAGGCCAAGGCAAACAATAACACTTTCATGTGTCATTACAGCCGTACAACTACCAAAACCAAAAGCCTCAAATGAACATGTGTCAATCATAATCGACATCAAAAACCAACATCACCACCGAACAAGATTTGATGACCAACGAAAAATGCTTAATCATCATTTGATAAATGATAAAAAATGATGTAGAACCATTGACATTTGATAAATGAAAGTATCCGAGACAGCAAGATCACATCGAATATGGAAAAAAACAGCGAGCGGACCACGTCGACCACAATATGTCAATGACAACACCGTTTGAGACAATTAAAATCAACAATGTTCCATTTTAATGTCGGGCTCAGAGTGTGCAAAATAATGACTCCAACCCCCGCTTATAGCGGAAACACGAGGATGTAACGGACGGGATCATCATAACACATTGATAATTAATAGAGATTCATTAAGTAATGAAAGTCAACGTGTCATGACGTCACCGGATACAAATGGGGACTTGTGTCATTGTTAGTCAGTTCCACAACAAACATAGTCATAGAAAACAAAAGAGTAAAAATCCCACTACCCGGGAATAAGTAACCAAAATATGAATAACAAGTAAATGTCAAATGCACCCAAGTTTAAAATAAAGTAAGACTAAGGTCAACACTAATGCCAGCTTCCCTAGCAATCCTCAATAATTATTAGCTGAAAAGATATGCTCAAATGGTCAACATAATGTTGGTGAGTTCGCAGGTTTAAATAATAAACAAAACTTGATGCCGCGTAATAGTTTAGTAGGACATGAGTGCATACAGTTATAAGCAACTAATATCAAATGTAATCATGAGTATCACAACTAAATCTATGACGTACATAAAGAATTTATCAGAACATATTCACCCTAGGGCCCGTCCCTGGCCACTGTCAGTCCCAACTAGTATGCTAGCAACAAGGGTGGGGGTGTCAACCCATTAGTACTATTAATATCTGTCTGTCGGCTCCAACACCATAGTTAAATAGTTGTGTTTACAGAACCACAAAGACAACTCATGCATATACTAGATAAGTACTTACAAAACAGTAAACACAACAGTCCCAGAAAAATTAAATAAGTTCATAGCATAAAAATGGTGAGCATACTTTTCCCCCTAGTTTATAAATGTTTAAAAAATAAAAACGAGATCACGAAACTCACCTCGAATAAATACGAATAATATGGACAAAAGAGCTTTAATAGACGAGAGCAACGACAATCAATCACCTATATATATATATATATAATTATAATAAAAATCTTAAGACGGGTCTACAGAGAAAGGATCGTTTGGTCGGTTCTGGGTCGGTTCAGGTTTGACGCGTGACACGCACACAAAAATATATAATTCCTACAACCCAACATACAATACTAGTAAAATAGTATTGATAATAATAATAATACTAATAGTAATAATAATAATATAATAATAATAATAATAATAATAATAATAATAATAACACACACAATTACATAAACACAATATATACATGCACTTGAGCACACACATCACACCCATATATATACCAAATCTGCATTCACACAATATCATATATATATATATATATATATATATATATATATATATATATATATATATATATATAATATATATATATATATATATATATATATTATATATATATATATATATTTATTTATACTCATCTTCATCCAACACTCCCATATCTATATATATACATACATGTAGCAGCAAACACACGCATACAATATCAATGTATACACAACAAACGCATCCATTCATCGCGAACATAGCAACAGAAGGCTGATGCATTTGTTTCTCTTAAACGACACGCACACAAACACACGTTTAACAAACACACATGCACGCGATCAACCCACTCACATACATAATCACACTAGCACACGTCACACATACCACACACACATACATGCATTATACATACATACATCATCTCACACTCTCAATCATATATATATACATACATACACACCGATTCACACACACATACACAAAACACACACACACACCCGACACACACACACAATGCACAACACAAACACACACACACACACACACACACACACACACATATATATATATATATATATATACATACACACACAGTTCAAAACACACAATATATATAGACATATACACACACACGCAACATACATGTATGGTATGCACACACACACATTCGGCATATACATATACCTATATACATACGAATACACACATTGCATACCCATCATCAGACACGCAGTGATGCAGTCGGAAACAAAGAGATAGATAATTGAACCTGTTGATTCAACGAGAATACCAGGAACAATTCTTCTAACTATCGGTGATTCACAAAGAATACCGATAATCAGGTTACACTTGTTGAATTCTTTATGCCCAAGACACATAGAACATTGATGTGGTTAGTATATCATGATCCAAGCCGGGTCATACCCAATAACAAGCTTAGCAAACACCAAATAATATTTAATTGATGATATGATCATACAATTAAATATATATACACCAATTTAGAAAATGGGTTTTCTAAATAAGTTGCATATGAGATTGAACAATTTATATGGATATTTTGTTTATAGATATTGTTTGCAATATTATTTAAGTTACTTAAATAACATCAAATAATAAGAGAGTGTGTATGAGTTATTCAATTAAAAGGTTAATTATATGAATAACTTATATTAATGACTTGTTAATGTGTTTAATTTTGTTTTAAGTTTTGGGGGGAAAACCCATTGTGAAATGGGGTATTCGGCCGCCCCCTTTGGGGTTGGTTCTTTTCTTTTCCCTAGTTGTCTTGGAACACACATCAGAGACAAGTAATTCACTCAACTCTCCTCTCTCTCTTACATGCAAAAACCTCAAGAAAGAAAAGTTTTCTCTCATCTTGTTGAAAAGTCTCACGGCTGAAACATCTCCAGCAGCTTTTCTTTCGGTTTTCTTTGGGTGTTCAACTCCTAGCAACAAGGTGTTTGTCGTATAGCTTGGGGTATGCAAGCTTGAGAGGACCTGCTTTGGTGCCTTAGTCGTTTTCTTGGAGCTCATCCTCTTCAATCTCTTCACTTTTGCTGCTGAAAAGGTAGTTTATGGCAGCCTCTTTATGGCTGTCCATAATGTATGTTTGTGTTTACATTGCTAGTCTTATTCCTATAAAAAGGTCCTTTGTTCTTGGGTTTGTTTATAACTTTATAATATCAAGACGAAACCTGAAATTTTCAGTTCATTAACAAAGTTATAAAGCTTGTTTCCGCTGCGTTTACACAAAGTTTAAATGGTTACACTATGAATCTTGTTCTAACAAACCCTAACAACACTAACACACATGGTGATAGAGAGAAAACAGTTTTTTCATAAAATTCAATAATTATTTCACCCATCTCTTACAAACATATAAAGAAACAAAGCAAAAATCGAATGGGCCACAAAACATAAACGGGCCGAAAACTGGGCCAAATGTAAAGTTCAACAAAATGTAAAAATAAGACAAACGTAAATAACTCATAAAATAAGCCGTTTTTTGGCCGAAAAGATGACCCAAACCGCCTCGGCTGTTTGTGGAAACGGGCTCCTCGCACCGACGATCGTTTTGACTGGTCACAGGCCCAACTTCTAGCCTAACTTATGATCGTTTGAGTGAAACCCCTTTTGATAAGCGATCTTGAGCATCCAAAAAGGCTAAAGCTTGCTCATCCACACTTGGGCCCACATCACGCAGACAACACACGTATATACACATACAACCGGTACATACACGCATCGATCAACGTATAGGCATACATACACATATATACACAGCCGCACACACACCCACATATCTATATATAGATATACACAATGACAAGAACACACACAGGTACAAACATGTATATGTATCTCTAGATTCAAACACGCGCGAATCGAACTGAACAACCGAGCGGAAAGACAAACTGAAACGAAACGAAACGATGTTTACAATGACCAGTTACTTGCGAAACGGTTAAACGGAAAGACGACGGCAACCGATGGCAGCTAACGGCGGCGAAATGGGGCTTGAAAGGGTGGTGCACAGCGGAGGGTTCACGGCGGTAGGGTTTCGGGAGGGTTTCGACTGAGAGAAATATATATTTATATATATATATATATATATATTATATATATATATATATATATATATATATATATATATAATATTCATTTTACACTTAGGACCCTATACTTTAAATTAATTAAATCCTCAAGTTTAGTTAAATTACCATTTAAATCCTGGACTTAATTATAATAATAATATTACTAAAAATAATATTAACAATATTTACGGAAAAATAAAATAAAAAAAATAAATTTATATATTAGTGTCATTAAATATTAAGGTTGGCACGAAGGGAGATATGACGAGATTTGGTTTGAAAACAAATTAATTACGCCAAATAATAAATGCGCGAAAAAAGAATTAACGGATTTCGAGCCAATTGACGGACTTGATAGTGACGGATGTCACATGTGTCATTACAGCCGTACAACTACCAAAACCAAAAGGCTCGAATGAACACGTGTCAATCATATTCGACATCAACAACCAACATCACCACCGAACAAGATTTGATGACCACAAAAAATGCTTACTCATCATTTAATAAATGGTAAAAAATGATGTAGAACCATTGACATTTGATAAATGAAAGTATCGGAGACAACAAGATCACACCGATATGGACAAAAACAGCCGAGCGGACCACGTCGACCACAATATGTCAATGACAATACCCTTTCCACGGCTAGGCAATGTCCGGAGGGCGGAGGGCATAAGTCTTTCAATTAGTCTAGGTCCAAGCAATAACACAAGAAGTCATCCAATGTCCTTAATAATGACTCCATCATGGCCGGAGGGAGGGTTGCAAGCAATAACATTCCATCCTACACCCTTTCCACGGCTAGGCAATGTCCTTAATAAATTTGTTGGTATAACACAAGAAGGCATCCAATGTCACACCCTAACCGACGGCGGAATCATCGGGGCGGACGAATGGGAGACGATTGCTCATAGCTCATGGAACTAATTAAATTGAAATAATATTAAATGTCATTATCATTAAACATTACAAGACAAATAAAATAATAACATACAATCAGATACAACCAATAACATAAGTCTTTCAATTAGTCTAGATCCAAGCCCTATATGAGCACAAGAAGGTCTTCAAGTAAGAAACCCGAAACATGTTAAAAATAAAAGGTCAACTTTAAAAGTTAGTGAGATTTCCATAGTTTGCAATGCATAAGTATATAAAAGATGGCAATTCATGTTGTAAGTTAGAGAACAAAGTAACTAGGGATGTAAGACATAATGCACAATCAAACCTTGATAAAGTTTTACAAGTCTCAAACGTTTACGAGTATATACGATTAGCTAAGTGTACTTGGATTAACCAAGCAGGCTTGTCAGGACCATAGATCTATGACGTCGCCAGGCTACCAATAGTTAATGATTGTACATATATTCGATATTACATGGCAGTTACAAAGTTCAACTAACCACAACATACATATGAAATGCCATAAGTTTACAAGAATTAAACGTGTTTACAAGTGCAAAGTTTATAATGTAACATGTATTACCCCAAAAGTGTGAAAATATAAAAAGAGGTATAGAAATACTCACTTGGAAAGAATGATGATAAGAAATAAACGATGCTTCAATGATTTCCTTTACAAGTTACCTAAACATATTGATTCTAAGATTAAGTTTAATAATAAGATTAATAGTTTGACATAAACTAGTGTTTCAATTGGGATTTGGGGGTTTAAATAATTAAATAAAATAATGAATCGTTTTTGGTTTAATAAAGATAAAAGAAATCAATTAAGTTTAAGAATAGTTAAAAACGTCTCAACAATTTAAGTTATTGATTTAATAAACAATTAAGTATAATATGTGAAAAGAACTAATTAATTTAATAATTAATTATTTAAAGCTTGTTAACGAAAATTAATTAAATACTTATATAAATGACGTTTAAAATTATTTAAAATGATTTTATAAAGTTTTGGGCTTTTAAAATAATTTAACGCAAAGGTTTTATAATACAAAACCCTAAAAATATAAGAATAAAATAAAATAAAAATTAACGAATAAATTTATTAACTATTTATGATTTAACATGGTTAAATAAATTATTGAATAATTATTTAAATAATCATCTAAATAATCATTTGCATAATTAATTATTTAAATAATCATTAAACTATAATATGTTTATAACATAAATGACTTAGTAATATTTTTTTATAACTTTTTATTCTTAAAAAAATATATTAATTAAAGCTAAGAATTATAAGTTTTAAAACCTTTAAAAAATTAACGGGATATTTTCTAAAATAATTTAATTAACAAATTAATTTTTATTGTGATTTATTAATATAATATTAATTTTCTGAATTATAAATTGTACAAAAAAACCTAATTAAAACAAAGATGGCAGAGGTCCGATTCGAACCCGGGACCTCATGCCTAGGATAATTACTAATTACCAATTGGGCTAAAGCCCAAGTGTGTTCAAATTCTGCTTTTAAATCTTTTAAACATTAATTTCTTATTTCCCTTAAATCATCATGAACCCTAATTTGATTTGGATCCAATTGAATCCCAAATGATTAATGTTAATGAATGAGATGTTAGGGCTTTTAATCCCCTAAAGAATTGAATGTATACGTATGTGGAATTACCTTGATCAAACGTTATTTGATGAAGAACAATTGGTATATGATAGCGACTGTTACGAGTAGGGTTCGAGATGCAAACAACTGTGATAATTAAATTCATTTCGTAAGAATCTTTTAAAGATGATGAAGAGCGAGAACCCTCAATCAATTTTGATTTAGGTTGACTCGAAGATGGAGTGTAGCTAAGTTACAAGTTCGTATGAAGATGGAGGTCGAATTCGAGGAGTGTGTGTTCTGTAATTCAAATTAGAGCTACAGAGGGTTCGAAGGAACATAAAGGAATGTTTACCCTTAATTATATAGCATTGATTTGATCAGTTATACTACGAACGAGTTAAAGTTGTGAATCGATTATTCGGTTTCGAATACACGCCCTTAATTATCAGGTGAATTCAATTCAGTTCGATACAACGTTCGAAACTGATGCAAAGAAGTTAATGGGTGATTTAATTGCTTTTTAAACGCGTGTTTTGGTTGGTTTGATGGTCGCCGGAGATGGTGACCGACGACAAGGAGGAGCCGACGGGAATGGGGGTTGGTTTGTAAAATTAAAAAATTTCCCATATGGTCCCTGTGCTTTTACTAGCTTATCATTTTATGATCAAAACTTTTAAACAAGGTTTTAATAATTACATTTCTAACCCTATACTTTACGAAATCCAAACTTTAAATGATATTTATATATTTATAAAAGCATTATAAAAATATAGGTCTTGCCAAATATTTATTATTTAATTGTTAATAATATACATATATATATTTATCTTTTTTTATTCTCTTAGAAATTTTAAAGGTTTAATTTATTTTTAATATAATAATTAGGATTTATAAATGATGTATAAAACCTCATAAGTTTACCATTAAACTTTATAAACTTCTATACTTTATAAGTTTTGTAGAAACTTTGGAATATAATTATTTTCTTTATATTAACTCATAAAGAACAATTAAAACTATATGAATTTATAATTCTTTACTTTATAAAGTATAAAAAAATTATTATAACCTGTTTAAATTATTTAATAAATAGAAATTAAGTAAAGAAATTTTTAAGGTTAAACCACACTTCTAATTCATATGATTCATTAGAATATATAAAAATAATTTGATAATGAAACTTTCTTCGTAGGAAAGTTTAAAATGGGTTCGGATTTTGGTTTATAGTTTGAAAATTGGTGGATGTTACAGTCTCCCCTACTTTAAGAAATTTCGTCCCGAAATTTAATCACGAGTAGACTAATTTCAAAGATACGAGGAGACTTGGATTTCATGCCACATTCGCAAGTGACACTTGAAACGTTTAAATTCAGTGAGTTAAATTATGATGTTTTGCTATGCTTAAGTTTGTTCAATTTCATGATTCATGATTTCATGTGTTTCTTGTCAAACAGTACAAGATTATTATTTAGAATTTTTTTTAGTTGATAAACGGTTGTATTTTAAATGGTTCAAGATGGTTAGAAAGATTTTGTCATGAGTGAAACACTAAGTATTAGTGTGATACGAGGCTCGGAGATAAGTTCAAGATGCTTTTGAATGAGATAAGAAATCCATAAGAACTTCTCAATGAAACAACTTTTACGGGGTTTCAGGATGATCATCTTTGAGGTTTCAAAGTTTTATAGCTTAAAGTTGATACGAGAATCATGTTGTTAAGATTAAAGATTCAATTTATAATGAGGGCATCATTGTATTAGGTTTTCAGGATAGGTGCGGTTTTGAGAGGAAGACATTCGGAAAACTTTTAAGGATCATTAAGAGTTTTGGGATGATGAGTTTAAGATTCAAGGGAACAAAATCAATGAAGAAACAAGCCAAAATAACAAGATGTTTCGAGTGTAACGTTCATCTTACAAACAAAAAACATTACGTTGACTTATCAAAGTAATATGTCAACTACAACCTTAATGAATACATGCGTAGCTGTAAGCAGCCACTCACCCCAAGGGTTCCTAGGTAAGGTAAACAGATCCATCGGTTGATTTGGATTATATGAATACCTTGCCTAGACAAAACACCTTGAGATACAAGTATCCCACTCTTCCAGCATTACATGTTTCAAGTTATAGGACATAAACTTTGACGAGACTTGAAAACCACGAATAAAGATTCAAAACACATTTTGAAAACCATTTGATTTAGGCATATAATGCCTTAGAATATGATTAAGGTTTATGGTTGCATTGATAAGAATCAAAGTATAAGAAGAATCACATAAGGCACATAATCACATAATCAAATGTAAACATATAAGGCACATAAAATCTTATCTAAGCATATAAATCACATGAGAAGACTCATGTGTAAAGGTACTTAGTTATAGTCTAGGTCATTTCATTTCTAATAACCTAAATCCCATAACCATGACTCTGATACCAATCTGTCACACCCTGACTTACGGCGGAATCATCGGGGCGGACAAATGGGAGACAATTGCTCATAGCTCATGGAACTAATTAAATTGAAATAATATTAAATGCATTATTCATTAAACATTACAAGACAAATAAAATAATAACATACAATCAGATACAACCAATAACATAAGTCTTTCAATTAGTCTAGGTCCAAGCCCTATATGAGCACAAGAAGGTCTTCAAGTAAGAAACCTGAAACATGTTAAAAATAAAAGGTCAACTTTGAAAGTTGGTGAGATTTCCATAGTTTGCAATACATAAGTATATAAAAGATGGCAATTCATGTTGTAAGTTAGAGAACAAAGTACCTAGGGATGTAAGACAAAATGCACAATCAAACCTTGACAAAGTTTTAGAAGTCTCAAACGTTTACAAGTATATACGATTAGCTAAGTGTACTTGGATTAACCAAGCAGGCTTGTCAGGCCCATAGATCTATGACATCGCCAGGCTACCAATAGTTAGTGATTATACATATATTCGAAATTACATGGTAGCTACAAAGTTCAACTAACCACAACATACATGTGAAATGCCATAAGTTTACAAGAATTAAACGTGTTTACAAGGGCAAAGTTTATAATGTAACATGTATCACCCCAAAAGTGTGAAAATATAAAAAGGGGTATAGAAATACTCACTTGGAAAATAAGTATAAGAATGATGATAAGAGATTAAACGAGGCTCTAACGATTTTCTTTACAAGTTACCTAATTGTAACACCCGGTTATTTTAAAAAAAATACAAGGTATAAAGAATAAAAGCAAGAAAGGCAATAAAGTCCAAGTGGAGGGACTAAAAGTGCCCAAAAAGGACAAAACTTTCAAAAGTTGGTGTAAAGGTGGGCATGACCACCCACCCTCACCTCACTCCACCATATTTTCTCGGTTTTAGAGAGAGAGAGAGCAGAGAAAGCTCTCGGTTGAAGAAGAAGAGGAAGAAGAGAGGTGAACTCAAGGTAAGAATTCAAGGTTTTTATGTTTTTATGATGAGTTTTGTCACGGTTATGTGTTTATGTGCTTATGGGTTGTGTTTGTGCTCGGGTGTGTGTGTTTTTGGGGTTGTTTTTAGGTGATTAAACTCTTTGCAAGCGGGTTAAAAAGGAAGAACACCCAAGTTGCACCAGGTGAGTTCTAGACCCTGGTTTTTATATGTTTTAAACTATCTTTGGGGCTGAAAACGTATTAAAATGATTTTACAAAGTTTCTGTGTGAATACCCGTATGTATTGCTTATGTTGGATGTTGGTTCTTGAATGTTTATAGGTTACTCATGTTTAGAATAGCCACATTATGCTTAGGATAGGTGGGTTTGATGATTGGGGTTGAAAACATCCTAGAAACATGTTTCACAGAAGCTCAAGCGCCTAGATAAGTGTTCTCACGCCTGAAATTTGCCTTAGAAAGAATTAAGTGCAAGCCATGTGCCTAAACAGTAGCTCATGTTCCCAAAATTTGCCTTAGGAATGTTTTAAGTATAGCCCATGCGCCTAAACAATGGTCCATGTGCCTAGAAATATTAGTCGGATGACTAAGTGTAGGGCCATGCGCCCAAGTGGCCCATGCGCCCAAGTGGCTCATGCGCTTGAATAGTACCCTTACGCCTAGAAATTGGGCTGGATTTGACTAAGTGTTCCCCATGCGCCTGCATAGTGCCCATGCGCCTAAGGACTTAGAATATTTTTCTGATTTTTGGGGAATTGTGTAAAGTAGGCTTTGACTTGGGAGATTCTCGGGGGACTATAAAAGTTGACTTTTGGGGTCATAGATGGTATGATGGGCATGTTATGTATTGTGATTGATGCTTATGCATGAGGATGATGATGATGTTGCATGGTTATACATGATGTATGTTATGTATGTATGATGCCCTGTATGATGATGTATGAATGATATGTTATGTTCTTTATGATGATGTATGTTTATCTTTCCATGGCTTTACGTGTTATGTTAATGAATGAACCGAAAGTATTATGTAACGTAAAGTGAAAGATAATGAAAGAGGAACATGATGAATGAATGCATGCATTAACGAATGAATGAACGTAAAAAGTCTTGCAAGCAAATGTATGGAGATCCACACCCAATGAAGGGTGTTAGCTCAACTGTGTGTGGGTTAGCTACCCCAGAAGGATGCACACTGGGGTCCAATCCTTGTGATTGACCATATGTATGAGATTCTTGCTGCTTGCCTTAGGTACTGGAGTCAGCTTCGTGCATAATGTTCGAGGTCTATGAAAGACCTCAGGCCCAGTAACCAGCTTCGTGCACAATGTTCGGGTAAAGCATATGGCATGATCCGAAATGAAAAAGAAAAGATAAATGGTGAATGTACTTGCCCTAGGTACTGGAGTCAGCTTCGTGCACAATGTTCGAGGTCTATGAAAGACCTCAGGCCTAGTTACCCGCTTCGTGCACAATGTTTGGGGTAATGTACATGTCACTAGATGTAATGAATGAACGAAGGTTAACGAACGTAATGGAAGATAATAATGATATTATCTGTATGTACGTATGATGTATGATGACGAACGAATGAAACGTATAGTATGGCTCTGAAAGGAAATAAATAACGATTTTATGTATGTTTTATTATAAAACTAGAACTTACTCAGCAATGCTGACTTTTATACATTTTCAGTTGGCAGGTAAACGTTGTTGAGGATGGCACGAGGCGGCTACTTAGCTCTTTTGGATGGCATTTTTTTGTTAATGTTTTTGCATTATAATGCGAAAGAATGATGTTTTGAAATGAACGCTTGTATTAACTTGCAAAAGCATTTGTAATGATATAAAAAGTTATTTCTTTAGACTTCCGCTGCAATGCTTTATGAATGATTGAATGTAAAGTATATGTTTTATGTGCGGTGATTTACCAGCTGTGAGCATCCCGGGAACGGGGCCTTACAAGTTGGTATCAGAGCCAAAGTTTAAGTGAAATGGGTAAATTTTCAAAATAAACCATAACTTAAACTGAGAATGGTGACCGAAGTTATCAAGGCGGTTAGAGACGGGGAAAGAAAGGAAAGGAACAGGTCCTCGGGAGGACGGGAACAACCAGAGCCGGAAATGGTTCTCTCTGATGATGAGGACGAGGAAGAAGAAGAGCCTGCACCGGTGGCGACCCGAGGCTGCAACTACGTGGTGTTTATGAGATGCAAACCCCCTACTTTCGATGGAAACGGCACTGCCGCTGCCGCTCACCGGTGGGTGAGGGAAATGGAGGCGGTACTTGATATCAGCGGGTGCCGAGAAGACCAGAAAGTTATGTTCGCTACCCATTCATTTGTAGACTCAGCTTTGTGCTGGTGGGACAATATAGTCCAAGCCGAGGTAGCCGGGCGATCGGGAGAAGGAGATGGTCGGAGTTGAAGAAGTTAGTGATCGAGGAGTTTTGTCCTCACCGGGAAATGGACAAGGTTGAGAAAGAGTTTCTGCAACAAGAGGCGGGAACAATGACACACCAAGAGTACACCTCAAAATTCAATGAAATGGCATGGCTGGTGCCTAATCAGGTGACACCACTGTCACAAAAGATTAAGAGATACATCCAGGGGCTGCCAGCGGAAATCCGTAGGCATTTGATCGCTGCCCGGACGAGCACTTTTAGGTTGGCGTTGACTTGGCTGGTAGATTATATGATGAGCGTGAGGTGGTAGTGGCTGAGGAGAAGAAGACGAGTAGGGATGGGAGGAACTGGAATGGGAAACGGTTTGGACGTGGTAGAGCCGATCCAAACAATAAGGTGGCGAGGGTAGGTGACCGACGTGTGGTCACATCTGGTGCTGAGTTGAAGAAGTGTGGCAAGTGCGGGAAGGAGCACGGTGGCGAGTGTAGATGGGGATCGAATGTTTGTTTCAAGTGTGGGAAGCCCATCCATATGGCTAGAGATTGTGGAGGCATGAAGTGTTTCAACTGCGGGGGAAAGTGGTCACATGAGCAGGGAGTGTAAGAAGCCAAGGGCCGAGGGTTCCGGGGTGAAGAAGGCGGGAGGAGAAGGACAGAAGGCAAGCACCCGAGCTTTCACGATGATTCGGGAGGAGGCTAGGACAGACCCGACGTGGTGTCAGGTATGTTTCTAGTAAACCAAACTCTTGAATCTGTGTTGTTTGATTCTGGTGGTAGTAGGAGTTTCATTTCTGCTGCCTTTTATGCTAAGTTTCCGGTAAGAGTAGATGTATTGATGAGCCTTTCGAGGTAGAAACCGCCATAGGTAAGTCTACAAGGATTTTGAGGTGATAGAAGGTTGTGACATAGAATTAGACGGTCATAAGTTTCCTGTCAGACCATTCATGATGACCTTAGGCGGTTTCGATGTAGTCCTAGGAATGGATTGGTTGGCAGACTACGAAGCAAATATTGTGTGTCGCAAGAAGATGATCCGATTGACAGCACCTGATGGGGATAAGGTGACGGTTTATGGCGATCGAGTCGTGATGATCCCGAAAGTGATTTCGATGGCAGTGGCGGGGAAGTGCATGAGACGCGGATGTAGTGCCTACTTGGCATACATAAAAGATGTGGATGCGTCGGTACCACAATTATCTGAAGTACTAGTGGTGTGCGACTTTCCGGACGTATTCCCGGAAGACTTACCCAGTGTGCCACCATATCGCAAGGTTGAGTTCCAAATTGACTTGATACCGGTGCTCAACCCGTTGCCAAAGCACTGTATCGGTTAGCTCCTACGGAAATGAAAGAACTAATGGAGCAGTTGCAAGAGCTGCTCGATAAGGGGTTCATTAGACCGAGTATCTCTCACTGGGGTGCTCCGGTCCTGTTTGTGAAGAAGAAAGACGGTAGTATGAGGATGTGTATTGATTACCGAGAGTTGAACAAGTTGACAGTGAAGAACCTATACCCCCTACCAAGAATAGACGATTTGTTTGATCAGCTCCAAAGAGCCGGTTGGTTTTCGAGGATAGATCTTCGATCTGGTTACCATCAGCTGAAAGTGAAGGAGCGTGATATCCCTAAAACAACTTTTCGTACGCGCTACGGTCACTACGAGTTTCTTGTCATGTCCATTGGTTGACAAATGCGCCAGCTACTTTTATGGATCTGATGAACCGTGTGTGTCAGCCTATGTTGAATAAATCAGTGATTGTGTCCATTGATGATATCCTGATTTATTCGAAGAGTGAGATTGAGCATGCCGGTCACATTCGGGAGGTTCTGGAGACGTTAGTTAAGAAGGGAGAAGTTGTATGCTAAATTCTCCAAGTGCGCGTTTTGGTTGCGTGAAGTACAATTCTTGGGTCATGTGGTGAATCCCGATGGATTATGATGGACCCGGCTAAGGTGGAGGCAGTGATGCAATGGAAATCTTCAAAGACGCCATCTGAGATTCGTAGTTCCTTGGGTTTGGCGGGCTACTACAGAAGATTCATCCAAGAATTTTCCAAGATCGCTTCTCCACTGATCAAGTTGACCCAAAAGGATGTAAAGTTTACGTGGGGTCAAGCTCAAGAACAGATGTTCGAGGAGTTAAAGGTGAGGTTGACTCAAGCTCCTGCTTGTCGTTACCCTAAGGAAGTGAAGATTTGGTGGTGTATTCAGATGCTTCTTACTCGGGGTGGGGGTGTGTGTTAATGCAAAGAGGAAAAGTTATAGCATATGCATCCCAACAGTTGAAGGTTCATGAGGTCAATTATCCTACTCATGAACCTAGAGTTAGCAGCCGTTGTCTTTGCGTTAAAGATTTGGAGGCACTATCTCTACGGGACGAAGTGCACCATATTCACTGACCACAAGAGCTTGAAGTACTTCTTCGAGAAAAAAGATCTGAACATGAGGCAGAGGAGATGGTTAGAGCTTATAAAGGATTATGATTGTGAGATTCATTACCATCCGGGCAAGGCCGATGTGGTGGCAGACGCCCTTAGCTAGAAAGAGAGGCCCGAGCCGATTCGGTGAAAGCATATCAGTTGATCATGACCTCAGACGTGATGAAGCAAGTTAAAGAGTTTCAAGATGAGGCATTGAAAGAAGATCATCTTAACTCGAAAAGAATGAGAGGTCTGGGTAGGGAATTGGGTGAAAACACACTTGGTATTAAAACCCAATTTGGACGGGTGTGGATTCCTCGTTTTGTGGATCTACGGGTGAAGATCATGGATGAGGCTCACAAGACTCGATATTCCATTCATCCTGGTGCCACAAAGATGTATCTAGAAATGAAGAAGAATTATTGGTGGCCGGGTATGAAGCGCGACGTGGCGGAGTATGTGAGCAATGCCTTACTTGTCTACAGGTGAAGGCCGAGCATCAGAAGCCATATGGGAAGATCCAACCTTTGGATATACCGGAATGGAAGTGGTAGCACATCACCATGGATTTCATTACGGAGTTGCCGCGTACTCTGAAAGGGTATGATGCTATATGGGTGATTGTTGACCGCTTGACGAAGAGTGCTCACTTCCTACTGATCCACGAGACATATTCATCTAAGAGGTTGACTGATTTGTTCATCAAGGAAATTGTAACTCATCATGGTGTGCCGGTGTCCATTGTGTCCGATCGTGACACCCGGTTTACATCCAAATTCTGGACGAAATTCCACGACACCATGGGAACGAGGTTACATATTAGGATGGCTTATCATCCCCAAACTGATGGTCAGTCAGAAAGAACCATTCAGACATTGGAAGACATGCTTCGGGCATGTGTGATTGATTTCGGGGGAAGTTGGGATGACGACCTACCGTTAGCCGAATTCTCATACAACAATTGCTATCATGCTAGCATTGGTATGCCACCATATGAGATGCTATACGGTAGGAGATGCAGAACACCTGTTTGTTGGGGGTGATATTGGTCAGAAGGAATTGGGGAGCGTCGAGCTAATCGAGGCTACGACTGAGAAGCTTGAAAAGATCAAGGCCTTCATGAAGGCAGCTAAAGATAGACAGAGGTCGTATGCCGATAAACGACGCAGACCGATTGTGTTCCAGGTGGGTGACTGGGTTATGTTGAAGGTCTCACCTTGGAAGGGTATCATTCGTTTCCGAAAGCGGGGCAAGTTGAGCCCGAGATACATAGGCCATTTTCGAATCATTGCTCGAGTAGGAGAGGTGGCCTATATACTGGAGTTACCGGATGAGTTAAATGGAATTCACCCGACATTCCATGTATCTCATCTGAGAAAGTTCTTAGCTGGTAAAGACATGATCATTCCATTGGAGGATATCGAAGTAGACGAACGGCTCAATTATGTGGACCAACCAGTGGCAATAATCGATTGAAAAGAGCAAAGGCTGAGAAATAAAGTGGTTTCTCTGGTGCGTGTACAGTGGAAGCACAGGAAGGGATCCGAGTCAATGTGGGAGACTGAAGAAGAAATGAGGCATCATTACCCACATCTGTTTGATGAATGACAGGTTTGGGGGACGAAACCTATTTAAGGGGGTGGACTTGTAACACCCAGTTATTTATTTATTTTGAAGCCGACGGAAGAAGAAAAGAAATATAGTCCTAAGTCGAGGGACCAAACTAGCGAACAAAATAAAGACGGGTGAGTGGGGGTATATAAAGGGAGAGGGCAGCCCTTACCCTCTCCCCATACTCATATTTCAGCCAAACAAGAGAGGATAAGAGAGAAAGAAAGAAAAGAGGAAGAAAAGTTGGTTCGGGTTCGTTCGAGTGAGTCAAAATCGTTGAGAAGCGAGTCAAATCGAAGCTCTTCTCGTAGTGGTCACTTGTGTGAGTACTAGGACCCCTCCTTTAAACGTTTTTGAATGATTTGGGGCTGGAAAACAACTAAAAATCAGGTTTTTGAATGTGTGCATGTTTGACCTGTTTGTGTATGTGTATTTGTGTGTATGATACGTTTAAGCCTTGCTTGTGAGCTTGTCTGTGCTTGAATGGTGTTGTGTATGCATCTCTAAGGTTTAGGATGGTCGATTTGGGCTTAGAATGGGTTTAGATGAGCTTGGAGGTCGAAAATGGCAGATTGGGTTCGGGATGAACTGCATTCTGCATCAGCTAGGGCTAGGCGACCGAATGGAGGCCATACGGCCGAGAGGGGTGCGATTGAGGTTCATTCGCAGGATTAAGATTCCATTTGCACGATTGGGTTCAGTCGCATGAAGGTCATGTGACTGAGGGTCCAGTCGCATAAGTGCCCATCCGCATTAGTTCTATTTGCATGAGGTCCATCCATATTAGTCCATTCGCACGATTGGATGTTCATTCACATAAGTGTTCATCCGCATTGGTTTAATCGCATGATGTTCAGTAGCATGGAGGCCATGTGACTGAAGGGTGTCCATACGCCCAAATGGGACCGTCACACCCGAGGAGAAGAGTAGTTTAACTTCTAACTTTCGGGGGAAACTGCAGATGTAAGTTATGACGTAAAGGTTCCCGTAAGTTCATGCAAGATAATGATTGAGGCCTTAGAGAGCATGTTGGGCATGATGATGATGATGTTGCATGATTATGTATTTTATGTATGTATGATGTTGCCCTGTATGATGCTGATGACTATGTATGTTATGTTCCTTATTATGATGTATGTTTATCTTTCCTGTGGCTTTACGTGGCATGTTAACGAATGAATGAAGTATTATGTAACGTAAAGTGAACGATAATGAAAGAGGAACATGAAGTAAGAATGCATGCATTAATGAACGACGAAAGTAATGAAAGTCTTGCAAGCACTGTATGTCAGGACACGCCACTAAGGTGTTAGCCCAACGGTGTGCGGGTTTGCTACCCCGGGAGGATGCACATCGGGGTCTTTCTTTGTGATTGACCGTATGTATGAACCATTGTTGCGTGCCCTAGGTACTGTGACCATTTGGTGCTGAGCACCACCGATGAAGGTCTTTTATAGGCTTAGGTCCAGTACCAGGAGACTGAAAGGCATAGCATATGACAAAGGTATACCTGCCGAGCACCACCGATGAAGGTCTTTTATAGGCTTAGGTCCAGTACCACGAGCATGAAGGGTAAAGTTCATAGTGATGACGAAAGGAAAGGATGTAATGATGAACGAACGAATGGAAGTAAGATGGATGAATGAACGGAAGTTAATGAACGATGAAGATAATATAATTATTATCTATGTGTACGTATGATGTATGATCGCATGAAAGAAAAGAATGGTTTTAACGAAAGTAGAGTATGTTTTATTTTATAAAACTAGAACTCACTCAGCAACAGTGACTTTGATGTGTTTCCAGTTGGCAGGTAATGATTGCTGAGGATGGCACGAGGTGGCTACTCACCTCTTTTGGGATGGCATCCATTTATATAACGCTTTTGTGATGTAATGCAACAATGTATTTTGTAACCGATTAACGATGTATTATCTTGCAAAAGCTACTATATTGAAATTAAATGTCATTTTTAAATGTTTCCGCTGCAATGCTTTATGAAATACAAATGTAATTATATGTTTTATGTGCGATGAGGATCCAACTGTAAGCGTCCCAGGAACGGGGCCTTACAGTTAGAATGGGTTTAGATGAGCTTGGAGGTCGAAAATGACAGATTGGGTTTTAGATGAAATGCGTTCTGCACCAGCTAGGGCTAGGCGACCGAATGGAGGACATACGACCGATTGAGGTGTGATTAAGGGTTCATTCGCATGATTGAAATTCATTCGCACGATTAGGGTTCATTCACACGATTAAGATCCTAGTCGCATAAGTGCTCATCCGCATTTGTTCCATCCGCACTAGTTTCATTCGCACGATTGGGTGTTCATTCGCATGAGTGTTCATCCCCATTGGTTCACTCGCATGATGTTCAGTCGCATGGAGGTCATGCGACTGAAGGGTGTCCATACGCCCGAATTGGGCTGTTGCACCCGAGGAAAATTGTAGTTTAACTTCTGACTTTCGGGGAAAGTGCAGATGTAAGTTTTGACGTAAAGGTTTCTGTAAGTTCATGTAAGATGACTGTTGAGGCCTTAGAGAGCATGTTGGGCATGATGATGATGTTGCATGGGTATGCATGTTACGTATGTATGATGTTGTCCTGTATGATGTTGATGATTGTGTATGATATGTTCCTTATTATGATGTATGTTTATCTTTCATGTGGCTTTACGTGTTATGTTAATGAATGAAGTGAAAGTATTATGTAACGTAAAGTGAAAGATAAAGAAAAGAGGAACATGAATTAAGAATGCATGCATTAATGAATGATGAAAGTAAATAAAGTCTTGCAAGCATTGTATGTCGGGACACGCCATTAAAAGGTGTTAGCCCAACGGTGTGCGGGTTCGCTACCCCGGGAGGATGCACATCGGGGTCTTTCTTTGTGACTGACCATTTGTATAGCCCCATTGTTGCATACCCTAGGTACTGTGACCAGAGGTGCGATGCACCATTATAGCTGGTCTATGATAGGCCTAGGTCCAGTACCAGGAATAGCTGGGTATTGTATAAAGCAATGGTACACCTAACTCTACCCTAGGTGCTATGATCAGAGGTGCGGAACACCCTTATAGCTAGTCTATGAAAGACCTAGGTCCAGCACCATGAATAGCAGGGTGTTGTGCACCTAAACTTTACGCAAGGTACTGTGACCAGAGGTGCGACGCGCCGTTATAGCTGGTCTATGATAGACCTAGGTCTGGTACCAGGAATAGCTGGGTAAAGTTTATGGTTGAAGGAAAGGAAAGACGTAATGATGAAAGAATAAAAGCATGAAATATTAAAGAAGATAATAATGAATTATCTATGTGTACGTATGATGTATGATCGCACGAAAGTAAAGAATGGTTTTTAACAAAAGAAAAGTATGTTTTATTATAAAACTAGAACTCACTCAGCAACGCTGACTTTGATGTGTTTCCAGTTGGCAGGTAATGATTGCTGATGATGGCATGAGGTGGCTACTCAGCTCTTTTGGGATGGCATCCATTTATTTAATGCTTTTGTGATGTAATGCAACAATGTATTTTGTAACTGATTAACGATGTATTATTTCGCAAAAGTTTTTATACTGAAATGAGATGTCATTTTTGAATGTTTCCATTGCAATATTTATGTAAGAGAAATGAAAATGTATGTTTTATGTGCAATGATTTACTAGCTCTAAGCGTCCCGGGAACGGAGCCTTACAAGTTGGTATCAGAGCCAAAGTTTAAGTGAAATGGGTAAATTTTCAAAATAAACCTTAACTTAAACTGATAATGGGACGGAAAGGGAAGGGATGCCAATTTGAGTAGCTGCGTGCCATCAGGTATTTTCGTAAATTTAACCGGTATTATGTGCGCATGTGATGTGTTATGTGTTGTTTGTAGATTTAAATACTGATGTAGTCAGGATAGGTAATGCTTGGGGTCTGAAGAGTAAAGTAAGTGGCTAATCACAACTGGCCACTGTAATTAGGGACTTACTATACTTGACATAAACTGAGTTGTTCCCTTGAATGATCGTGTTGGTGTTTGAATCTTTCAGTGTGCGTGTGAATGGCCGGTGGTAGATCTTCAAAAGCCTCTCGTGGAGGTGGTCGTGATGGGCTTGGTGCTGAACCGCAACCCAAGAGAGGAAGACCCAGAGTCGAGAAGGTGGTTCATGAGAAACCCGAGACCCCTCATCCGGAGAGTGGCGATGAGAGCGCCAATCTGAGAGCCTGAGTAAAGGAGGCTGTTGTTGAAGAAGTTCATCAGGTCATGCAGACGATCTTACCGTCTGTAGTGACTAAAGTTATCAAGGCTATACGAGAAGGGGAAAGAAAGAAGAGAAACATGTCCTCGGGGGGACGGGAGCAACCAGAGCCAGAAACATTTTTCTCTGGTGATGAAGAAGAGGAAGAAGAAGAGCCCGTGCCAGAGGTGGCACAAGGCTGTAATGATGGGGCATTTCAACGATGCAACCCCCTACTTTTGATGGAAACGACACTGTTGCTGCTGCTCACTGGTGGGTGAGAGAAATGGAAGCCGTCTTAAATATCCGCGAGTGCCGGGAGGACCAGAAAGTAAAGTTTGCTGCCTATTCCTTTGTGTACTCGGCTCTGTGCTGGTGGGACAATATAGTCCAAGCCGAGGGTAGCAGGGCCATTGGGAGAATGAGATGGTCTGAACTAAAAAAGTTGGTGATTGAGAAGTTTTGTCCTCACCGGGAAATGGATAAGGTCGAAAGGGAGTTCTTTCAACTGGAGTCGGGAACCATGACCCACCAACACAACACCACCAAATTCAAAAAGATGGCACGTCTGGTGCCAAATCAGGTGACACCTCTATCTCGAAAGATCAAGAGGTATATTCAGGTTTGCCAGCGGATATTCACAGGTACATGATTGCCGCCCGACCAAGCACGTTTAGGTCGACGGTGGATTTGTCAGGGAGGTTATATGATGAAAGGGCTGTGGTGGTGGTGGCTGAAGGTGGCAAGAAGAGTGGTGGTGATCGGAACTGGTAGGGGAAGAGGTTTGGTCCGGGTAATGTCTCGACGATTAGCAAGAAGGCACGGGTGGATGACCGCCGTGTGGCCACACCGAGTGCAAGGTCAAAAAGATATGGCAAGTGTGGAAGGGAGCATGTGGGAGAATGTAGGTTGGGATTTAACGGGTGCTTCAAATGTGGGAAGGCGGGGCATATAGCCAAGGACTGTCGTACGGTCCGGTGCTTTAACTGTGGTGAAGAGGGTCACATGAGTAGGGATTGTAAGAAGCCAAGGGTCGAGGGTTCCAGGATGAAGAAGACGGAGGTGAACGACCGAGGGTGAGCGCCAGGGCATTCACTATGACACAGGAGGAAGCTAGGACGGCCCCTGATGTCATGTCCGATACGTTTCTAGTGAACCAAACTTTAGCTTCTTGTTATTTGATGCGGGTGCCAGTAAAAGTTTTAATTCTGCTGCTCTCTATGCTAAGCTGGTTGTTAGTAGTAGACGTGTTGATGCACCCTTCGATGTAGAATCTGCTATAGGTAAATCTACCAGGATTTCTGAGGTGATAGAGAACTGTGATGTGGAACTTGAGGGTCATAAGTTTCCTGTTAGACCGTTCGTGATGACCTTAGGTGGTTTTGATTTGGTTCTTGGGATGGATTGGTTGGCGAACTCCGAGGCAAACATTATTTGTTGCAAGAAGATGATTCGCTTGACAGCGCCTGATGGGAGTTCGGTAACTGTTTATGGGGATCGGGTCACGATGATCCCGAAAGTGATCTCGATGGCGGTGGCAGGGAAGTGTATGAGGCGTGGATGTAGCGCCTACCAGGCTTATGTTAAGGATGTGAATACGCCAACACCACAACTGTCCGATGTACTGGTTGTGTGTGATTTTCCAGACGTGTTCCCAGAAGACTTACCAGGAGTGCCACCTGACAGAGAGATTGAGTTTCAGATTGACCTGATACCGGGTGCCCAACCTATTGCCAAGGCACCATATAGGTTGGCTTCGACGGAGATGAAAGAGTTGATGGAGTAGTTGCAAGAGCTGCTTGATACGGGGTTCATTAGACCGAGTATCTCTCCTTGGGGTGCTCCATTCCTATTTGTAAAGAAGAAATACGGTAGTATGAGGATGTGCATTGACTACCATGAGCTGAATAAGTTAACAGTGAAGAACCGATACCCCTTACGGAGAATCGATGATTTGTTCGATCAGCTTCAGGGTGCCAGTTGGTTTTCAAGGATAGACCTTCGATCTGGTTACCATCAGTTGAAGGTGAAGGAGCAGGACATTCCTAAAACATCTTTCCGCACACATTATGGTCACTACGAGTTTCTTGTAATGTCTTTTGGTTTGACCAATGCGCCAACTGCTTTGATGGATCTGATGAACCATGTGTGTCGGCCTATGTTGGATAAATCAGTGATTGTGTTTATTGATGATATCCTGATTTATTCAAAGAGGGAGATTAAGCATGCCGGTCACATTCCGGAGGTGTTGGAGACGTTGTGGAGGGAGAAGTTGTACGCTAAATTCTCCAAGTGTGCGTTCTGGTTGCGCGAAGTTCAATTCTTGGGTCATATGGTGAATCCTGATGGGATCATGGTGGACCCGGCAAAGGTGGATGCGGTGATGCAATAGAAGTCTCCAAAGACGCCATCTGAGATTTGTAGTTTCTTGGGTTTGGCGGGCTACTACAGAAGATTCATCCATGACTTTTCTAAGATCGCTTCTCCACTAACTAAGTTGACCCGGAAGGATGTAAAATTTGTATGGGGTCAAGCTCAAGAGAAGGCGTTTGAAGAATTTGCGAGATTGACTCAAGTTGTATGGGGTCAAGCTCAAGAGAAGGCGTTTGAAGAATTTGCGAGATTGACTCAAGCTCCTGTTCTGTCATTACCCGATGGAAGTGAAGATCTGGTGGTTTATTCTGATGCTTCCTACTCGAGGTTGGGGTGCATGTTAATGTAGAGAGGAAATGTTATATCCTATGCATCCCGACAGTTGAAAGTTCACGAGGTCAACTACCCTACTCATGACTTGGAGCTAGCAGCCGTGGTCTTTGCACTAAAGATTTGGAGGCACTATCTGTACGGGACGAAGTGCACCATTTTCATTGACCACAAGAGCTTGAAGTACTTCTTTGAGCAAAAAGATCTGAACATGAGGCAAAGAAGATGGTTATCACTTATAAAGGACTATGATTACGAGATCCATTACCATCCGGGCAAAGCCAATGTGGTGGCTAATGCACTTAGCCGAAAGGAGAGGCCCGAGCCAATTCGGGTGAAAGCATATCAGCTACTCATGACCTCTGATGTGATAAAGCAAGTCAAAGAGTTTCAAGATGAGACATTGAAAGAAGATCATCTTAACTCTGAAAGGTTGAGAGGTCTGGTTGGGGAATAAGGTGAAAACACACTTGGTGTTAAAACCCGATTTGGACGGGTGTGGATTCCTCGTTTTGGGGATCTACGAATGAAGATTTTGGTTGAGGCTCACAAGACTCGATACTCCATTCATCCAGGTGCCACAAAGATGTATCAAGACATGATGAAGGATTATTGGTGGCTGGGTATGCAGCGTGACGTAGTGGAGTATGTGAGTAAGTGCCTTACTTGTCTACAAGTGAAGGCCAAGCATCAAAAGCTGTATGGAAGGATCCAACCTTTGGATATACCGGAATGGAAGTGGGAGCACATCACCATGGATTTTATTACAAAGTTGTTGCGTACTCTGAAAGGGTATGATGCCATATGGGTGATTGTGGACCGTTTGACGAAGAGTGCTCACTTCCTACCGATCCGCAAGACATATTCATCTGAGAGGTTAGCGGATCTCTTCATCAAAGAGACTATAACTCGTCACGGTGTACCAGTGTCCATTGTGTCTGATCGTGACACCCGGTTTACATCCAAATTCTGGAGGAAATTCCATGACGCTATAGGGACGAGGTTAAATATTAGCACGGCTTATCATCCCCAAACTGATGGTCCGTCAGAAAGGACCATTCAGAAATTGGAAGACATGCTTCAGGCATGTGTGATTGATTTTGGGGGAGTTGGGATGACCACTTACCGTTAGCTGAATTCTCATACAACAACAGTTATCATGCCAGCATTGGTATGCG
Organism: Flaveria trinervia; assembly: GCA_025506515.1. Lineage (NCBI taxonomy): Eukaryota > Viridiplantae > Streptophyta > Magnoliopsida > Asterales > Asteraceae > Flaveria > Flaveria trinervia. The sequence goes on along the minus strand of CM046442.1, from coordinate 11,496,704 downwards.
AACTTATGAGATGCTATACGGTAGGAGATGCAGAACACCCGTTTGTTGGGGGTGATATTGGTCAGAAAGAACTGGGGAGTGTTAAGGTGATCGAGGCTACAACTAAAAAGCTCGAAAAGATCAAGGCCTTCATGAGGCAGCCAAAGATAGACAGAAGTTGTATGCCGAAAACGACGCAGACCGATTGAGTTCCAGGTGGGTGTCCGGGTTATGTTGAAGGTCTCACCTTGGAAGGGTATCATTCGTTTCCGAAAGTAGGACACGTTGAGCCCGAGATGCATAGGCCCTTTCCGAATTATCGCTCGAGTAGGAAAGGTGGCCTATAGATTGGAATTACCAGATGAGTTAAGTGAAATTTACCCGGCATTCCACGTATCTCATCTAAGGAAGTGCTTGGCAGACAAAGATATGAGTGTTCCATTGGAAGATATCGAAGTAGATGGATGGCTCAATTATGTGGAGCAACTAGTGGCAATCATCGATTGAAAAGAGAAAAGGCTAAGAAAAAAAGTGGTTCCTCTTGTGCGTGTACAGTGGAAGCACAGGAAGGGATCTGAGTCAACGTGGGAGACGGAGGAAGAAATGAGACAGCATTATCCACGTTTGTTCGAGGAATAACAGGTTTCAGGGACGAAACCTATTTAAGGGGGGTGGACTTGTAACACCCGGTTATTTATTTATTTTTAAGCCGACGAATGAAGAAAAAGAAATAAAGTCCAAAGTCGAGGGACCAAACTCGCCAACGAGAGAAAGTTGGGTATGTGGTGATATTTGTAGGGAGAGGGCAGCCATTACCCTCTCCCCACACCCACATTTCCAGCCAATAAAAGAGGATAAGAGAGAAAGAAGAGAAAAAGGGAGAAAAGTTGGTTCGAGTTGGTTCAAGTGAACAAAATCGTTGAGAAGCGAGTGAAATCGAAGATCTTCTCATTGTGGTCATTTGTATGAGTTCTAGGACCCCTCTTTTACACGTTTTTGAATGATTTAGGGCTGGAGCACATCTGAAAATCAGCTTTTGAAGATCGTGTGTGTGTTGACCCGTTTGTGTATGTACGTGTATGTGTATGATTCATTTGGGTCTTGTGTTTGAGCTTGTGTGTGCTTGAATGGTGTTGTGGTATGCATTCCTAAGATTTAGGATGGTTGATTTGGGATTAGAATGGGTTTAGATGAGCTTGAAGGTCGAAAATGGCAGATTGGGTTCGGGATGAACTGTATTCTGCACCAGCTAGGCTAGGCGACCAAATGGAGGCCATACGTCCGATTGAGGTGCGATTGAGGGTTCATTCTCACGATTGGAATTCATTAGCATGATTGGGGTTCATTCGCACGACTGTGAGCCCAGTCGCATAAATGCTCATCCGCATTAGTTCCATCCGCACTAGTTTTTTCGCACGATTGGGTGTTCATTCGCATGAGTGTTCATCCCCATTGGTTCGTTCGCATGATGTTCAGTCGCATGGAGGTCATGCGACTGAAGGGTGTCCATACGCCTGAATAGGGCTGTTGCACCGAGGAAAATTGTAGTTTAACTTCTGACTTTCGGGGGAAAGTGCAGATGTAGTTTTGACGTAAAGGTTTCTGTAAGTTCATGTAAGATGACTGTTGAGGCCTTAGAGAGCATGTGGGCATGATGATGATGTTGCATGGGTATGCATGTTACGTATGTATGATGTTGTCATGTATGATGTTGATGATTGTGTATGATATGTTCCTTATTATGATGTATGTTTATCTTTCATGTGGCTTTACGTGTTATGTTAATGAATGAAGTGAAAGTATTATGTAACATAAAGTGAAAGATAAAGAAAAGAGGAACATGAATTAAGAATGCATGCATTAATGAATGATGAAAGTAAAGAAAGTCTTGCAAGCATTGTATGTCGGGACATGCCATTAAAAGGTGTTAGCCCAACGGTGTGCGGGTTCGCTACCTCGGGAGGATGCACATCGGGGTCTTTCTTTGTGACTGACCATTTGTATAGCCCCATTGTTGCATACCCTAGGTACTGTGACCAGAGGTGCGATGCACCATTATAGCTGGTCTATGATAGGCCTAGGTCCAGTACCAGGAATAGTTGGGTATTGTATAAAGCAATGGTACACCTAACTCTACCCTAGGTGCTGTAATCAGAGGTGCGAAGGACCGTTATAGCTGGTCTATGATAGAACTAGGTCCAGCACCAGTTTTAGCAGGGTATTGTGAACTTAATCTTTACCCTAGAAACTGTGACCAGAGGTGTGACGTGCCGTTATAGCTGGTCTATGATAGACCTAGGTCCAGTACCAGGAATAGCTGGGTAAAGTTTATGGTTGAAGGAAAGGAAAGAGGTAATGATGAAAGAATGAAAGCATGAAAGATTAAAGAAGATAATAATGATTTTATCTGTGTATGTATGATGTATGATCGCACGAAAGTAAAGAATAGTTTTTAACGAAAGAAAAGTATGTTTTATTATAAAACTAGAACTCACTCAGTAACGTTGACTTTGATATGTTGTAATGCAACAATGTATTTTGTAACTAATTAACGATGTATTATTTCGCAAAAGTTTTTATAATAAAATGAGATGTCATTTTTGAATGTTTCCGTTGCAATATTTATGTAAGAGAAATGAAAATGTATGTTTTATGTGCAATGATTTACCAACTGTAAGCGTCCTGGGAACGGGGTCTTACAGGTCAAACCTGAAACACAACTAAAACAACTGTAGATGAGCTTGCTTTTTTCATATATAGAATAATTATAAATTTCATAAAGTTAAGAGTTAAATTGTATTTTCTAAAACTTGGTTCTGCACATGGCTCTTCAACAAATAGAGGAATTTGTGTGGTATTAATCTCCACGACCTCATCCTTGATTTTAAAAAGATGGTGAGATTGACTCTTCTAATTCTATTTTCAACAATAATACATCACGCTCGATAGTTAAGTAGTCAAATTGTTGCCGATCTGAAAGATGATGTTGTGATAACAACTTATCAATCTCGGTCAATATAAACTTCAGTTGAGCAATAGTTTCCTCCTCCTTAGATTGATAAGTATTTTCAAGTTGCTCGACGTCTTGGATTGCAACATTTTCTTGTAGGTGATTAGGAAGGTAGCATTGATTGTGATCATATCCTTGGGTAAAATTTGATTGACTCGAGTATCCACAACAATCCCCTTGGTTATCCCTCTTAAGATCCATGAATATTGGTTGTAAGTATTCATGATTATAGTTGTTATACTCTACTAGGTAACTTGATCTTTGTGCCATTTCAGATTCATAGTTGTTATAATCCCAGCTTTTCCTAAAGTTGTTCACCTCATGCTGATAATATCCTCGATAATTGGTGGATGTGGCTCGTAATATTGATACGATGATGAAGTATCATCTAATTCTTCATAATCCACCTTCTTATATTCTTTGTTTCTATTAATACACTTTTCCTCTTAATGTTTCATCTAAGCTTTGACTTTTATAGGAAACACTTGACGATCTAGCAACTCATGAAAGAGGCTCAGCAACACTCACAAAAATCATTATCCCAATTCATACCAAATAAAAATTCTTGATATACTATTAAGCTTGCAAAGAATAAATCTACACAAGCAAACTAGAATACCCAAGGTAACAAGGAACAAAAGACATAAAGCAAAAAATAGAAAAAAAATATTTTGGATTTTTATTTTTTAAAATAAACAAGTAAACACATCTAAAGCTTAAAACTTTGCGCACATATTCCCCCGCAACGACACCTTTTTGATTGTGTTATCGTGTTTGGATAAAAACAAGTTAAAATTAAAGACTTAACTACCTATAACTCGTATGTGCAAGTAAGGTCATCTCCATAGGGAATTGGTGGAAAGTGCAAACTAGGAACTTAAAACATGAAACGAAAATATTAAACATAAAATATTTGGGGTTTTTATTTAAACGTAAAGCTAAATTGAATGAAAATAATAAAGAAAGCAACAAACATGATAATGAGTTTTGAAATTATGAGAAAAAGGCAACCACTTTCAAGATTCAAGTTCAAAGATTCACACTAAGTTCATTATAATTGATTAGGAATTACATAGAGATGCCTTTGCAAAATCGTTTGATTAAAGTGATAGTTATGAAATAAACTTTTAAGACTCGCACGTTCACACACTTACCAACTCATTTATGCAAAGAATTCATACACATGACAAACTGTTCACGATACAAGAAAACCAAATGCGGATGAAAGCACACAAATACTTAAACATAAACAAGTCTTTTAACTTTAAACAAACATATAAATTATATTCTTTTGTCAAAAGAATATAACCCAAAAAATTAATTCAAATTAAACCTAGTGCTTGACTTACAAGAACTCTCCTCCCGAAAATGATTACGAACTAGTTAGCCGCTAATTGGCATGATTGGATCTTCAATGCTTCATTAGATGTTGTTAAAGCTTGTTCGGGTGAAACTGTGGTGAAAAGAACTCTAAAAATGCCTTGAAAACGTCCAAAATTCACATGGGAGAAGTCCTATTCGAAACCGTACTAACTGAGGTTAAATAGGATTTAAAATTTGAAATAATTATCCAAATATCGCGTTAGACTGTAACTCACGACCTATAGGCAGTAGGTTACTGCCTACCTTCAACTAAACGACCAAACCTTCTGTCTTACAGGGTTCACAAACAAACTTGGCACAATGTCATAAGTTACAATCTCAGGTCATAGCTTACGACCTCCCTGATTTTTTCATAATTTGCTTTGTTTTCAGCACCTTTCAAGCCATAGTTTTGTTATCCTTTGTATCCATCTCAACTAATGTTATCATTAAGCTTTATTTAACCTATACTTCAAGCACGTAACAAAGTGATTATATTGTCTATCAAAAATAGGTTAAAAACAATTTTTTAAACATCTAAAATTCATACCTATCACCAACACATCAGTAAGGTCCCCATCATGGATGATCGTTATCTTTTTCCGTTAAATTTTCTAAAATGACCAAAATATCCTTTTGTTATATAAACCCATTAAGTTAGAACTTACTTAGGTGGTACCTACCACTACCATTAAACTTCACCCCTAAACATTTCCCTTTTTTCACTAATCACCTAGGACCACCACCACCAAATATTGTCACCACCACAAATTACCATCACCAGCTCCACCATTACTCGGGCCTATAATAATACTAGAACCACTACAACAGTGCAACCATCACAACCATTGCAACCAGCATCTCCATCATCAATATCACAACCTATACATCATAATCCATCATCTCCGAACACCTGTATGAAATTTCTTGCAATAGTGGTGATGTTGTGGTACCAAATCCTATCAAGATCACAAGTACACGTTAAAAGGGTCATTTGTAATGTTTGAGTAACTTGTGTTATAAAAAGAAAATATTCTTTAATTCAAGCCTTCTCGAAACGTTAGCTCATGTATCCTTTTCAACAACAAAAAAAGTGACATTGATGTCTACATTTGATATAATAATTACTCATCAACTACACAATTAAGACAAAAATACGATTATAAAAGTCAACCTTCAACATGTTAGATGCCTTGCTATATTCATTATCGGAGCTAACTACATGAAAGGTCACTATGGTTAAATTTGTTTTCACTTTTGGCCTGTAGGTTGAAAAACTACAAGGTAAGTCCAAACGTTTACAAAAACGTAACACATATGGTCCCCCATCATGGATGACCGTTATCTTTTTCTGTTAAATTTTCTAAAGTGACCAAAATACCCTTCATTTTTAAATAAACCTATTAAGTTAGAATTTATTTAGGTGGGACCCACCACCACCAAATTTCACCCTAAACGTTTCCCTCTTTTCACTAATAACCTAACATCACCACCACCACCAAATACTGTCACTACCACAAATTACCATCACCAGCTCCACCATTAATCGCGCCTATAGTGATACTAGAACCACTCAAAGGATGCAAATGTCACAACTATTGCAATCTCTCCATCGTCAACGTCGCAACCTACACATCCCAATCCATCATCTCCGATATCACACTAAAATTTATTGCAATAGTGGTGATGTGGTGGTATCAAATCCTATTAAGATCACAAGTATATGATAAAAAGGGTCATTTGTAATGTTTGAGAAACTTGTGTTATAAAAAGAAATTATTCTTTAATTCAAGTCTTCTCGAAAAGTTAGCTCATGTGTCTGTTTTAACAACCAAAAAGAGTGACATCGATGTCTACATTTGATATAATAATTACTCATCAACTCCATAATTAAGACTACATGAGTATAAAAGTCAACTCCCGACATGTTAGGTGCCATGCTATAATTATTATCGGAGTTAATTATACGAAAAGTCCCTTTGGTTAAGTCTGTTTTCACTTTTGGCCCCTAGGTTTGAAAAACTTCAAGTTCGGTCCAAACATTTACAAAAATGTAACACATATGGTCCCCGTCATGGATGACCGTTATCTTTTTACGATAAAATTTCTAAAATGACTAAAATGTCCTTATCTTTTTAATAAACCCATTAAGTTAGAATTTACTTAGATTAGACCCATCACTACCATTAAACTTCACTCCTAAATATTTTCCTCTTTTCACTAATCACCTAGCACCACCACCACCAATTTATGTGACCACTATAAATTACCATCACTAGCTCCACCATTACTCACTCATATAATGATAGTAGAACCACTACAATAGCGCAACCATCACAACCACTGCAACCACCATCTCCATTGTCAACATCACAACCTACAAATCCCAATCCATCATCTCCGACACCTCTCTGTAATTTCTTGCAGTAGTGGTGATATGGTGGCACCAAATACTTTCAAGATCATAAGTAAATGTTAAAATCGTAGAAACCTCAAGGTCATTCTAATTTGAAACTTATACAATAGGCATGTCTACTTATATGTATTAGTTGTCTTGAGATTCATGAGAAATCTTTGTCGGGCATTGAAAGGATGATACATATTTAATGGTTGTTTTGCTGGTATACTCCCACAAGTCCAAAAAGATATGTGAGTGAAGACTGTTGAATAAAAGACAAGTGTTGGCTATGTTCATTTGTGTATGCGGATTACCAAAGAACAAATATTAAAAAGTTTTTGTTCATCCGCATATACAAACGCGGATTGTCTAAATAAATGTTTTCAAGTAGTTGTTTATCTGCACTAACTAATGCGGATGTTCAGAAGACAAATGCGCTAAGTGTTTGTTCATTTGTATTTGTCGATACTGATGACCAAACACAAATGCTGAAAGTCAAGTAAAAATACTGATGAAGAACAAGAAATCCGAATTAGTCAATGCAGATAAACTAAAGAAATGCTGACTAATTTTGTTCTTAGACTAGACATCTAATGTATAGATTTAGAGAAGTTTAGTCATTTTGTATAAGCCTTTTCTCAGCCTATAAATAGAATAGAAAACCCTACTTTTAGGACAACTAGAATATATAAAATCTTGGATAGTCATATGTTTCAATGGTGTCAAGTTACTATATTTTACTAAAACCCTAGCATTCATCATAACCTTTTCAACATCATTAATACAAAATTATTTATGAGTATGATTAGCATTCAATGATATTTGGTTTTTAATTATACTAAATAATCATTGACTTGATCATCATATTCAATCCTTATTGATTCACATCAACAGAGAATATCATTATCATACCCAGTCAATTGGCATCAGAGCTTTGGCTCTCGTATTTACTTAAAATCATCTCATATCTGAATAAAAATCAATTGGCCTGATGATTGAGTTACTATTAGCAAGTTCTTCGACTTCTAATATGTATTCATGTTGAAAAACCTCTGAAACATCGACTTTTTACACTACTTAACCAAACCAAAACCACAAGAACATATTCAAACATCAGATTCTAAAAAAATCAAAACAAAGATATCATCATCATCAAAAATTTGACCTAAAATAAAAAATTATTATCTTAGTAGAAAACCCTGTTGGAGTATATATTGTCATATATAGTGTGTCTTTCGCTTGTCGAATAGTCTAGGCTTAATGTAATACACCTGATATGTTGTAAACACATGAAACTGGGTCATTCGTAGGAGCATATGTGAATGAGACTCAGTCGTATGACTGAGCCATGCTAATGGACTAGACGTGCGACTGAGAGATGCGATTGAGACATTCGTAAGACTAACCATAAGTATGGTCCAGTCGTACGATTGAACCATACGCGTGGTCCAATCGCACGAATGGGCCCAGTCGCATCTAATATGGGTTGAGGCTTGTACATACTAGTTTCAATGTGTAGAGAGTTTAAGGATTTGGAGAGGAGTCTTCCCAGAGCCTAGGTGCTGCCAGATGAGAGGGGAGATCATGCTCAATCTCTCCTTGTCAAGAGTCTTGATTCTTATGTTGTAACGAGTTTGTAATCATTAGGTTTTATTAATGAAACCATTAAATTATAGTTCTTGTTATTGATTGTCTCTTGGTTTTTGCTGTTGTTTATCCTTTTGTCAAGAACACATTCGGATGTTTACCGATCCAGCGACTTCACAAACCCTAGGTTGCTACTGTTCATAGAAAACATACAAGAATAGTCAGACTTTGGTCTGTTTGAAATATCTGGACTTAAAATTAATCTAATAATTATTTAAGCCTTCTAAAAATAATTTTATCAAAATGGACTCATTTATTTTTTCTAAAATTGGTCATGCTTCTAACCCGCCTATGCTTTAACACAAAATCTGAGTTTAAGTAGTGGAAAATGCGGTTTAGGAATTATATTACCAGTGTAGATCTAGATTACTAGATTTTAATAGGCAAAGGACCTTACATCCCCATGTCAGTCATGGCTAATCAAGCTGCATAATATAAGACAGTTAGAATCCCCATTGAAGATCCAAACTTAAATCTTGATGATGATGATTTTAAGAAAATCATGATTGATCTTAAAGCTTACTCAATCCTCACACAAGCCTTGAAAATGGATGTACTAAAAAGGCTAGAAAAATATGGAACAACAAAAGCAGTATGGGATGACTACAGATAATGTGTGAAGGAAGTAGTGAAGTTACTAAGATCAACAAAGATAAGTTGGTGAATCAATATGAAACCTTCCACCACACCAAGGGGGAGTCAATCTCAAAGCAACTGCATTTGTTATGCAGTTGGTAAATGATATATACATTATAAGGGTTACTTACAAGGAGAAGGAGATGAACAAAAAGATGTTACATAGATTGCCTCAAAGTTGGATAATTTACAACAAAAAGATGTTACAAAAAGATGCTCATTTACAACAATGTTGGATGATTCCTCAAATTGTTGATTTTTAATGTTATAAACTCTATAAGCAATAAAGTTAGAGGAATATCCAACAAAGATAATATCATCCGCCTTTTCAACAATTTTTTCCAAATTATCATTTGTGTTAAGTATGGTACACCTGCTGCCAAAAGGACCTAAGAAAGCCAATGAACGATGTCCTCTTGTTCTAGAGCTCACAAGGGATTTTTCCATGGGGCTTAACAATAAGAACCCTGTTTTGCACATAACATGCAATGTTGACTGCCTCTGCCCAGAAAGTTAGAGGCATCTTTGAATCAACTAACCTAGTTCTAGTAGCCTCAATAAATGCCTCATTTCTCCTCTCAGCAGCACCATTTTGTTGAGGAGTTCTAGGAGCACTATATTATCTGGCAATCCTTTTTGAGTTACAAAATGAGTCAAGAACTTGATTCTTAAACTCAGTCCCTTGATCAATTCATATGATCTTTACCTTACAATCAATTTTCTTTTTATATTAAGAATAAAAGATTTAAAGTTTTTGAAGTTTCATCTTAGTTCTTAAAAAGAATACCCATGTAAATCTTATAAAGTCATCAACAATCACAAGGCAACATGATTTCCTCCGATGGTCATTATACTTGTGGGACCAAATAGATCCATGTGCAATAAAGTTGACTCGTCACCATTAGCTTTAGAAAGAAAACATGATACTTCACCTATTAGGAAAGCATTGTTCATATATAGCTTGTACATATCCCCTCTCCCGGAAGATCTAAGAAGCATCAATTCCTGAGGAATTGTCATCCTGAGTTTGAGGATAATGCATTCATGTTCAATGAAAAGCATTTGGTGCTTTTGATCACATAATTGAGAAATACTTAAGAGATTATGTTATAACTATTTGATAAAGTTTACTTTCTTAACTTTTAACTTACCATTAGATACACTAACTTTTCAAGAAATGCATCCCCTAGCTTCACCTTCAAAATGAATAGGATCTCCATCAAAATGTTGAAATTGTTGAAAAAGATATTTGTTCCCTATCATGTGCCTAGAACATACACTATCCACTATCCATAATTGCTATTTTTGTTATGTGAATATCTCTGCACATAAGATGAAATAGTTAGTTACTATTGGAAACCCAAGTCTTGTTGATCTTAGGATTTTCTAATATGGATGAGATAATTGAACCAAAGTGTATGCATAAGGGTTTAATTATGGTTCCTAAAGAAGAGGTTTGGCCTACAAACAAATTCTCTGGTCTTCCATTCCTACTTTAGTTGATCAAAGTAGATGAGCCTGTGGAGACTTGAGCAGCAAGACATACTTTCAAGGCTTCTTTCTTTTTGAAAACAGTTACCACCACCTTTTCTGCTGAAGCAATCTTCTTCTGGGAGAGTTTCTTTTTGTTTCTTTTCTTTTGCTTTTACTTGTCTTCCGAAGCCATTTCCCTTTCAGAAGAATGAGTTTCTTCTGAAAGCAACTTAGCTTTGGAAACAAGTTTTCTTTTCTTTAACACTTGAACTGTATGATAAGGTCTAAATATGAAACCCTCCTTGACTCTTCTTACTTAATATTGTTTGCATAATATGTGTTTGTTGGATTGTTGTAACAATATTTAGCCATATGGTTATGTAGACCACACATTATGTACTCAATGTTACTCTTCATAGGCTTGAGGACTATTACTTCTGGCAATTCTTCTCTTATGCAACATCTTTTGCCTCTGACTTCTGATCTTTTAGCTAGATAGGAGTGCTGGTACTACATTTCTTTCCTAGATCAGAGCTTCCAACCACTTGGAATCCTTCTAAAAGAAATATACCTTTTTTCTTTTGGTCTATTTTTAGCTTTGACTCGGTCACCTTTTTGACAGTTTTTCTTGTTGCCTTGATTTTGTTTCTTTTGGCGTTGGTGGTCAAAGTTTGATCATTAGCGGCATGGATAAGGTTTTCTACATTATCCTTCTCTGTGGTGGTAACCATTACTGCATCATTCTTCTTCTTATTGGGTAGTGGGTTAGCAGTTGGAACCTCTTGCTCTTTAGTACCACATCTTGGTTGTCTCACAGACATGTAAGAGTGTGGTGGAGCAATTTCTTTGGTTCCTAATCCACTTTTGTTTTGATAACATACTTTTGCATGGGAAGATAATGCAATAATGGTGTTAATTTATGGTCTTCAATAGCATACTTTATTACTTTAGCCTTAGTTAATATTGGCTGGGTTTGAGCCTTGGTCAACTTGGAAATCAAATCCTTTATTTGAGCCCTGTAATTGGAGTGTTCATGTTTTAACAAAGACATATTTTTCTCTAACTCTTTAAATTTAGTTTGTAGTTAGATTCTGTCTTTTTAAAATAAGATTTTATCAAGATTCAAGTTCAAAGATTCATTCTTGGTTTCATAAGAACTGATTGGGAATCACATAGACATGATTTTGCAAAATCGTTTGATTAAAGTGAAAATTATAAAACAAACTTTTAAGACTCGCTCGTTCACAGACTACCAACTTATTTATACAAAGAATTCACATACATGGCAAACTGCTCAGGATGCAAGGAACCCGAATACGAATGAAAGCACACAAATAGTTAAACATAAACAAGTATTTTAACTTTAAACAAATGTACATTAATATTCTTTTGTCAAGAGAACATAATCAAAAACATCAATTCAAACTAAACCTAGTGCTTCACTTACAAGAACTCTCCTCCGGAAAGTGATTACGAATAAGATAGCTGCTCTTCGACATGCTTGTATCTTCAATGATTGATTAGATGTTGTTAACGCTTGATTCTGGTGAAATCATGGTGAAAAGAACTCCCATAACGCCTTGAAAACTTCTAAAATTCGTTGCGGGAAAATCCCCTTCGAAACCCTAATGATTGGGTTAAATAGGGAAGAAACTCCACAAAATCCAAAGGTTGTTGAGGTGACCGACGTATCATACACCGACCCCAGCCTATGATACTTCGGTCGTGAAGTTGTACTGAGCTTGTTCACTGGATTTTGTTTAGGATTGGATACAATGGTTGATATAGTGACCGGTACGGTGACTGGTACGTTGACTGGTACGATGACTGATACGGTGACTGATACGGTGACTGATACGATGACTGATACGATGACTGATACGATGACTGATACGGTGACTGATACGGTGACTGATACGGTGACTGATACGGTGACTGATACGGTGACTGATACGATGACTGATACGGTGACTGATACGGTGACTGATACGGTGACTGATACGGTGACTGATACGGTGACTGATACGGTGACTGATACGGTGACTGATACGGTGACTGATACGGTGACTGATACGGTGACTGATACTATGATTGATACGGTGACTGATACGGTGACTGATACATTTGTCAGAGTATGATACGGCGGTTGATACGATGATGCCTGATTGACTTGATTTTACTTCAATTTTTGTGTAATTGCACATCTGCTCCTTCCACTTGCTCAAATACTTTCATAAAGCTTCCAAAATATGTATTTTTATCTTCTAGCACCTGCACACATTAACACACTCAAAGTACACATATTCGACACTAATATTCATGTAAAATAAATCCATTAAACGTTATAAGTATCAAATAACGACCCTACGATCACATCCCCACACTTATTCTTTGATTGACCTTAAGCAAAGCGTTCTTGTAACATTTGAACACTGATCAATCAAAAACATTAAGATCCCTATTGCATTGTGTGAGTTAAGGTCCCAAAACATACCTAGTTTCAAGGTTTACGTCATTCAAGAGTTACAACCCAACAAGAATATTTGATTTCTTTTGTTAAACCTATAATTACCCAATCAAGTCTACTTGCTTCAAGTTTCTAGTACACATGCATTCATACCTTTCACAATCAATCTCTCATCTCGGTTTGTTTTCTGGATTAGTGATGATATACTAGTATACCTGGAACACTCAAAACCAATAATGTACATTATTTCATAGGCTTGTAAACAAATCACATCTCTGTAAACAAACATAAAACATTACAAAAATCAAGAGGGATTTTAAGGGTTGTAATGTTGGGCTAAGGTTAAGGTGCCTAAAAAGGATTTAAAGTGGATAAAGTGTATGAAATCCAATTTCAAAAGACTGAGTGAGTTCTAGTTATATAAAATAAAATACTTTTTCTTCCATTTAAAACCGTTTTTTTTACTTTCATATGCGATCATGTATCATAGATACAAATAGATAATTTTATTATTATCCTCCATAATCGTTCATTAACATTCATTCATCAGTATTGTACGTCATTGTTAACATTCGTTCATTCATTGTCTTCCTTACTTATCTTTCGTACATTAATCATTACCTTCCTTACTTATTCTTTGTACATTCATTATCATCTTCCCTTACTTACCGTGAAGTCACTGGATCAGTAGACATCCGAGCATGTTCTTGACAGAAGGAAACAAAACCAAAACCAAGAGACAAACAATAACACAAACTATAATAAAATGGTTTCATTGATAAAACCTAATGATTACAAGCTCATTACAACATAAGAATCATGACTCTTGGCAAGGGGAGATCGAGCATGATCTCCCCTCTCATTCGACAACACCTAGGCCCCAGGCCACAATCCTTACCCTCTCTACACAATGAAACTAGTATTTATAGGCCTTAGCCCATATCAGATGTGACAATCGTACGACTAGACCATGTGTATGGTTCAATTGTACGACTGGACCATACTTATGGTTGAGTCTTATGAATGGCCCAATCGCATCTCTTAGTCACACGACTGGTCCATTAGCATGGCTCAGTCGTACGACTAAGTCTCATTCGCATATGCTCCTGTTAATGATCCAGTTTCATGTGTTTACAACATATCAGGTGTATTACATTAAGCCTAGACTATTCGTCAAGTGACGGACACATTATATATGACAATATATGCTCCAAAAAATCCCTCCTTGGACGTTGCTTGCGAATAGTAAATAACACCTCTTACAATCTTCAACCAATCTTTGCTCTGGCTGCCAATAGAATCAAACGAAAAACCATATTAGCCAATGTTGTCGATCCGTCAGGTAGTATCCCTGAAAATGAATTTAGGCACAATAGCTTTCATTTACTTTGCTTCAAGATTCCCCATATGACTGATTTTTCCAGATAATGACATGAGTTGTTTTCCATGCTTCAATCTTCACACAGGCTAACCTGATTAACATTAATACCTACGAAAATTCCCCTCAAATTCAGCATATCCCAATATATAGACATTGTGCTCTCCTGGCTTCTTCATACGATGTATTGGGCAAAAGGTAGAAGGTTCCAATCCACAGCTGACAATCTCAAACAAATCAGCATGCACTCAGATTCATCATCAGAAACCAGCTCACATTATCACTTTCTAATTGCGTCTTCAATTTCTCTAAACATGGATTCCCCCTAAGAGTCAGAATCCTCTCTGTGCGGATAAATAAAACTTGATTGGCCCATAAGTAGTCAGATGCTCTTGACTACCCCATAAAATCAGCACCGACTGCTGACATCTTCTTTTCTCTCTTTTGTGTTCCAAATACATTCACCTATTCTGGAAGTCCGACGAATAATGGGGTATACATCGAACTTATTAGACAAAAGAACCTCAGGGTGAATATGCTTTTCTCATCCTCAAATCTGTGCAAGAGGCAGCTCCAGACTCCTTTTCTTTTTGTTGTCTGGAACAAATGCAGATGAGTCAATGCGGATGGCTCATTCGTGCGATTGAACATACGACTGGTCCAGTCGCACGACTGAACATACGACTGGTCCAGTCGTACGAATGGTCCATTAGCATGGTCCAGTCGTACGAATGGTCCATTCATATGGTCCAGAAGCATGAGCAGATCTACACGCAGATTTTCAGATCTGTAGCCGCCAGGGCTACCAAAAACCCTAATCTTATGAATTTTACATGAACCGAACCAAATTAGACATCATAAGATTTGCAAGGGTGATCAGAACGTGGTTTAGTGTTCGATTTTTACATAGAAACAACACACGTAACAAGATCTGAGCAAAACACGAAGAACATGAAGTGGGTTTAACATCAAAGAACCTGAAGTAGATACAGAAATCAAGAGCTCGGGTTACTAGAGTGATTGTTAGATCATTCTAGCAGTAACTAGCTCTGATACCAATTGTGAAGTCGCTGGATCGGTAGACATCCGAGCATGTTCTTGACGGAAGGAAACAAAACCAAAACCAAGAGGCAAACAATAACACAAACTATAATAAAATGGTTTCATTGATAAAACCTAAATATTACAAGCTCGTTACAACATAAGAATCATGACTCTTGGCAAGGTGAGATCGAGCATGATCTCTCCTCTCATCCTATAGCACCTAGGCCCTAGGGCACAATCCTTACCCACTCTACACAATGAAACTGGTATTTATAGGCCTCAGCCTCATATGCGACTGGGCCCATTCGTGAAATTGGACCATGCGTATGGTTCAATCGTATGACTAGACCATGCGTATGGTTCAATTGTACAACTAGACCATACTAATGGTTCAGTCTTACGAATGGCCCAATCGCATCTCTCAGTCGCACGACAGGTCCATTAGCATGGCTCAGTCGTACGACTGAGTCTCATTCGCATATGCTCCTGCGAATGACCCAGTTTCATGTGTTTACAACATATCAGGTGTATTACATTAAGCGTAGACTATTCGTCAAGCGATGTACACACTATATATGACAATATATGCTCCAACACTTACATTCTGGACCAATACCATGTGCTATACCTCGAACATCATGCACGAAGCTGGTTACTGGGCCTGAGGTCTATCATAGACCCTGAACATTATGCACGAAGCTGACTCTAGTACCTAGGGCAAGCGATAAGGGTCCCATACATATGGTCAATCACAAAGATTGAACCCCAGTGTGCTTCCTTTTAGGGTAGCTAACCCGCACACCGTTGAGCTAACACCCTTCATTGGATGTGAACATCCTTACAGTGCTTGCAATACTTTTCATACTTACTTTTATGCATGCATCCATTCTTTCTTTAAGTTCCACTTTTCATTCCTCATTACTTTCTGCTTTCATTACATAATACTTTACACTCATTGATATTAACATACCACGCAAAGCCACAGAAACTTACATAATAAGGAACATAAAAACATAGATAACCAACATAACATCATAAACTATACAAGTGCATGACCTTTCAGGCGCATGTGAACACTTAGGCACATGGGAAAATTTTAGGCGCATGGGAACTATTTGGCGCATGACCCCATACTTAGGCAGTTTAGGCATTTTCTAGCAAGCGCATGAGTACCTAGGCGCATGGGCGGTTTGGCGCATGGAACACTTAGCCAATTTCAGCCTAATCTAGGTGCATGGGAACTATTTGGGTGCATGGGTTTTGGGCCATCTGGGGAATCACTTAGGCAATTCAACCATTGGGTGCATGGGCCAATTTCAGGCCCATGGGCAACTAACCTAGTCTAAACAACATCATTCAGTCCCCAAAATCATCATTCATCATGTTCTAAGCTTAGTACTAACATTCTAAGCAACAAAACATACTTATAACATGATAATGATATCAAATTACACCCAAATCATACCCCACCCGCATACACACTCACATACACATACAGGTATAAATACCCACTTAGTAAAAACATTCACACATGTGTTTCCAGCCCCAAAATTAGTTAAAAACATGTAGAAAGGGGGTTGTAGATCTCACCTTATGCAACTTTCGTGTAGACTTCTTCACACCCGAATGCAATTTGAGTTCAACCGCCTAAAAACCCACTAAAACACACACAACCAAACACAATAACACATATAAGCACATAACCGAGCCTATAATCAACCAAGAACATGCCAAAACATGAATTATTACCTTGAATTCAGCCTTCGTCTTGTCTTTCTCTCTAGAACCGAAGCTTTCTCTCTCTAAAAATGCGGTTGACAAGAGGTGAGCAGAAAGGTGTGGGCGGCCATCTCCTTTTGTACAAATATTTAATAATATTTCATCCTTTGCATACTTTTAACCCCTCCAATTGAGTTTTATTACATTTCCTTCTTTTATTCTACTTTTTACATCTTTTTAAATATTTGGGTGTTACAAGTCCACCCCCTTATATAGGTTTCGTCCTTGAAACCTGTTATTCCTCAAACAAACACGAGTAATGTTGTCACATCTTTTCTCCAGTCTCTCACGTAGACTCAGATCCCTTTTGGTGCTTCCACTATACTCGCACCAAAGGAACCACTTTATTCCGTAATCCTTTTCCTTCTGATCAATGATCGTCTCTGGTTGTTCCACATAATTGAGTCACTCATCTACCTCAATGTCTTCCAGTGGTACAACCATTCGTTCCTCATCTAAACACTTCCGCAGATAAGATACATGGAATGTCAGGTGAATTCCACTTAACTCATCAGCTAACTCCAATCTTTTGGACACCTATCCTACTCAAGCAATGATTCGGAAAGACCCTCTGTATCTCGGGCTCAACTTGCCCCGTTTTCAGAACCGGATGATACCCTTTCAAGGTGAGACTTTCAACATAAGTTTGTCACCCACCTTGAACTCAATCGTTCTGCGCCTTGTATCAGCATATGACTTTTGCCTATCCTTGGCTGCCTTCATAAAGGCTTTGGTCTTCTCTATCTTTTCATTTGTAGCCTCGATCACTTCAATGCTCCCCAATTCCTTCTAATCAATGTCACCCCAAATAGGTGTTCTACATCTCCTACCGTATAGCATCTAATAAGGGGGCATACCAATGCTGGCATGATAATTGTTATTGTATGAGAATTTGTCTTACGGTAAGTGGTCATCCCAACTTCATCCAACATCAATGACACATGCTCAGAACATATCTTCTAGCATCTAGATGACCCTTTCCAACTGACCATCCATCTGTGGATGTTAAGCTGTGCTAATGTGTAACCTCGTCCCCATAGCATCATGAAAGCTCTTCCAGAACTTAGATGTAAATCCGGTGTAATGATCAGAAACAATAGACACTTGTACACCATAACGAGTTACAATATCTTTGATGAATAGATCCGCCAACCTCTCGGATGAATACGTCTCGCGGATCGGTAGAAAGTGGTGCTCTTCGTCGGACAGTCAACTATCACCCATATGGCATCATACCCTCTAGCGGTACACGATAGATTTGTGATAAAGTCCATGGTGATATGCTCCCACTTCCACTCGGGTATATCCAAAAGTTGGATCTTCCCATATGGCTTTTGATGCTCTGGCTTCAGTTACAAGCAAGTAAGGCAGTTACTCACATATTCCGCTACATCGTGCTTCATACCTGCCCACTAGTAATCTTTCTACATATCTTGATACATCCTTGTGGTACGGGATGAACGGGGTATCGAGTTTTATGAGTTTCTACTATAATATTTTCACGTAGATCCCCATAACAAGGAATCCACATTCGTCCGAATAGAGTTCTAACACCAAAAGTGTTTTCACCTAATTCAACAACTATAACTCTCATCCTTTTAGAGTTAAGATGATCATCTTTCAACGTTTCAGCTTTCAAATCCTTGACCTGTTTCATCATGTCCGAGGTCATAATCAATTGATAAGCCTTTTACCCGAATCAGCTCGGGTCTCTCCTTTCGGCTAAAGGCATCTGCCATCACATTGGCCTTGCTCGGATGGTAATGGATCTCGTAATCATAATCCTTTATAAGCTCCAAACATCTCCTCTACCTCATATTTAAATCTTTCTGCTCAAAGAAGTACTTGAAGCTCTTGTGGTCAGTGAAGATCGTGCACTTTGTCCCATAAAGGTAGTGGCTCCAAATCTTTAATGCGAAGACCACTACTGCTAGCTCCAAGTCATGACTAGGATAATTGACCTCATGAACTTTCAATTATCGGGATGTGTAGGCTATAACCTTTCCTTGCTTCATCAACACACAACTCAATCCCAAATAAGAAGTATCTGAATAAACCATCAAATCCTCGCTTCCTTTGGGTAATGACAAGACAAGGCTTGAGTTAGCCTTGACTTTAACTCTTCGAAAGAATTCTTTTGTTCTTGACCCCATACAAACTTTACATATTTATGGGTCAGCTTAGTCAATGGAAAAGCTATCTTAGAGAAGTCTTGGAAAAGCCCTCTAACCCTAAGAAACTACGGATCTCGGATGACATCTTTGGAGACTTCCATTTCATCACCACCTCCACCTTTGCCGGGTCTACCATAATCCCTTAAGGATTTACTACATGACCTAAGAATTGAACTTTGAACAACCAAAATGCGCACTTGGAGAACTTAGCTACAATTTCTCTTTTCTCAACGTTCCTAATACTTCCCGAATGTGACCGGCATGCTCCTCCTTTCACTTTAAATAAATAAGGATATCATTAATAATCACAATCACTAGTTTATCCAACATCGACCGACACACTCGATTCATCAAATCCATAAAAGGAGCCGACACATTTGTTAGACAGAAAGACATAACCAGTAACTCGTAGTGTCCATAACGCATACGAAATGTTGTTTTAGGAATATCTTGCTCCTTCACTATCAACTGATGGTAACCAGATTGAAGGTCTATCCTTGAGAATCAAATAGCATATTGGAGTTGATCAAACAAGTCATCAATTTTTCGGTAATGGATATCGATTCTAACTGTCACTTGTTCAACTCACGGTAATCGATAGGGCTGTACAAAAAGTTCGTCGCTCGAAGCTCGCTCGAAAAAAGCATGAAAAAAGCTCGGCTCAAAAAAAGCTCAAATCTAAAAGAGCCGTCTCGTCTCGAAATCTAAACTAGCCGAACGCGAGCCAGGGTTAGCTCGGTTCGTGGCTCGGTTCGGTGGCTCGGCTCGTGACTCGGTGCATATAACATATGTATATATATTTATTTATATAGTATAGTTATTATTATTATTATTAGTACTACTATTATTATGATTATTATTTTTATATTAGGATTTCAAAAATATTTTCTTAAAAATAAAAATTGATTTTTTAAAACACTAAGTATTTTGTTTAAAAATATATAACTTGATAGTAAATTGTTTATATTCAAAATAATAATCTTTGTTCTCATAACTATGGAGTATCCAACAAAATGTAAAACCCTAATATATATTTTTTGTGTTTTCGTATAAATTAATGTGAAAAATTAAAAAAAATAAATCGAGCCGGCTCTAACGAGCCACAAGCTGTCTCAAGCTTTTCATGAGCTGAACTTGAACCGGTATTTTGTGCTTGTTAAAAATTTTGAGCCGACTTGGCTTGGCTCGATAAGCTTCGAGCTCGAGCTTGAACCCATCCTTGCTCGGCTCGGCTCGACTCGTTTGCAGCCCTAGTAATTGATGCACATTCTCATACTACCGTCCTTCTTCTTCACAAATAAGACTAAAGCACCCCAAGGAGAGATACTCGGTCTAGTAAATCCCTTATAAAGCAACTTTTGTAGTTGCTCCATCAATTCATTCATCTCATAGGGGGCTAATCTATACGGCACCTTAGCAATAGGTTGGGCACCGGGTATCAAGTCGATCTGAAACTCGATCTCACGGTCTGATGGCACACATGGTAAATCTTCGAGGAACACATTTGGGAACTCACACACAACCGACACATCAGACAGTTGTGGTTTTGGCGTATCACATACTTCACGTAGGCCATGTAGGCACTACATCCACTCCTCATGCACTTTCCCGCAACCGCCATCGAAATCACTTTCGGACATGACCAGATTACCATTGATCGTCACCAAACTCCCGTTAGGCACTATTAGTCCAATCATCTTCTTGCGACATACAATATTCTCCTCCTAGTCCGCCAACCAAACCATTCCTAGGACTACATCGAACCCGCCTAAGGTCATCACAAACAGTCTAGCGGGGAACCTATGGCATTCTAGTTCTATATCACAACCTTTTTCAGATCAGCAATCCTGGTAGACTTACCTATGGCAGTTTCTACATCGAAAGACTTAAATACTCCTATTACTAATAGGCAGATTAGCACAGAAAGTAGCAGAAATAAAACTCTTACTAGCACTAGAATCAAATAAAACAGAAACTAGAGTTTGGTTTACTAGAAACATACCTGACACAATATCGGGGTCCGTCCTAGCCTCCTCCTAAGTCATTGTGAAGGCTTTAGCACTCGCCTTCTGCCCTTTAGTCCAGGTCGTCTTCTTCCCTGCTCTAGAACTTTCAGCCCTCGGCCTCTTGCAGTCCTGGTCCATGTGGCCCTCCCCACCACAGTTAAAACACTTTACCACCATGCACTCTCTTGCCATGTGGTCAGGCTTCCCACACTTGAAGCACACATTCAATCCCCACCTACACTCTCAAGTGTGCTTCTTCACACATTTGCCGCACCTCTTTGTCCCCGCACTAGATGTGCCTACACGCCAATCATCCACCCTTGCAACCTTGTTGTTTGTGGTGGTCCCACCACGCCCAAACCTTTTCCCATTCTAGTTCCTTTCACCACCACCTTTCTTACTCGCCTCAGCCACCACCACTTTCTTTTCATCATACAGCCTCCCCGCCAGATTGACCATCGACCTAAACATACTTGGTCGGGAGGCGATCATATGCGTATGGATACCTACTAACAATCCTTGGATGTATCTCTTGATCTTTCGTGATAGTGGGGTCACCAGATCCGGCACCAGTCGTGCCATCTTATTGAACTTAGTGTGTAATATTGGTGTGTCATGGTTCCCACCCTCCAGTAGTAGGAACTCCCACTCAACCTTGTCGAGCTCCCTATAAGGACAGAATTCTTCAATCACCAACTTCTTCAGCTCACTCCATCTCATTCTACCAATCTCCCTACTACCCTCGACACTTATTGATATCAAGATAGAACCGAGTCCACAAATGAGTGAGTGGCAAACTTCACCTTCTGATTTTCCCAGCACTTACTGATATCAAGAATAACCTTTATATCTCTCACCAACCTCTATACTCTCAGCCACGTGCTTGTCACACCCTCAAAGTCCACGTGCGGAGTTTTACCGCGAGGCGTATGAACAAACCAGGATCACAGTCAATAGTTACTCAGAACGACTCTATATGCAACTATTAAATAAAACCAACCAAAGTATAAACTTGAAACTGTGCGGAAGCGTTTTGTAAAACAACCCAAAGAATATAAAAGCATACTATGGCAAACATGCGCCAACCCAAATAAGTAAAAAATAACTATTGAAAACAATAAAGATGTCTTGAAGACCAAGTCTTAGAATGCAAGGTGAATCCGTGTAGTGCTCCTAAAGGTAAGCAAGTTAATGACCTGAGAATAGCATACTAAAATGTCAACACAATGGTTGGTGGGTTCAAGAGTGATATTCAAATATAAACAGTTTAATAATAGAGATATAAAAGTAGTGCATTGTAACAGATAGCTAGTCCATTAACTGTAAAATATTAACTCATAGTGATTTCGCAATTGAAGCTGACTGTGTTACGTTGTTGCCTCCTGTCACGACTTAACAGGTCGTGAGAATGTTCAATAGGACAAATTGCACCAGGTTGACCTCGAGTCACACATGTGGGGCTCGTCAAACCCAGTAGTACTACCCAAATTTCCCCGCTATTCAATATTAACAATTCGAAAGTGTGAGGACTTTTCCATGATATCACACTATATTAATATTATACACAACTTGAATATATAAAGCGTTTGTGGTTTACCAGTATGCTATCTCCCCCAAAAGAGATTAAATAAAGAGTGGGGCATGAACTCACCTGATATGCGTAATAGATACTTATAGTTTTACTTGACAGACAGAGTGGATAGACAACCTTCAGAGGTTACCTAGATCATATAAGTATATGAGTACGTGCAAACAGAGAACATGTGAAACCCTAAGTACACTAAAACCAAGGACTCAAGGTTACAGAAAACAGACACGTTTGACCAAGTTGACCCGTTTGACCTAGTTGACCCGTTTGACCCGTTGGTGACTTTATGTGTTGTAAACCATTCAAGCAATCATACACATATATCATACACGTTTAACATTCAAATGGATCATATGTATGCTACATTATCCAGGTGTATCACTTAGATCATCATACAACCAAGTATCATACAAGTCATGCGAATCTAGAACATTAACATATCCACTAGTTATAACATAACTAACATGCCACACAAAGATCAAATCACGCACCACATGCCATGTGAAGCCACTCACGAGTTCACATCCTAAACCCTGCCAATCCTATTAAGTAAGGGCCTCAGATTCGAACGCGTGTATGATGATCACAATCATATTCATTAACCATGTTTATTGCATTCAACATACACCACAATAATCAATTTCCAGTCCCAAACATAATATCTTAACTACTAACCACATCAACAACATGCATGATCATCAAAGTCCACTTATCCATGATTATCCAAGCATCTCATACAACTAATTAACATGTTCTACCATATTAGAATTCATCCATGAATATACTAACATGCTCCTAATATCCCAAACATGTTCAAACTATCATCCTTCAAACTTTGTGCAAATAAAGTTTCCCTTTTGGGAAAGTACATTCCAACATATATCAAACACTCAATGTATTCATTAATTCATCACAATTATATCATCTCAAGCTCATAACAATATCTAGACATGATCATCAATACCTAATCATCATAATCCATTAATCATCATGAACAAAAGTTTCCACTTTTGGCAAGACATGAACAACAACATCCATTACATGTTTCTAGCATTCATATCAACAATCTAGCACCCAATCATCATCCTAACACATCACAACATCAATCCATCATCAAATCATCATGTCATGAAAATAAAGTTACTATTGTTAGTAACCCATGAACACCTACATCAATTCATCAATTCTTTACAAGATCAATGTATCCTAACATTCATACAACCTACTAATCATCATACATTCATCAAACAATCATCAATCATCCATAATCTCATCAATTTCGAATTAGGGTTTGCCTAAAATCAAAGTTCATGATCAATCCATTAAAAACATACAATTCATGCATAATCAACGTTAAACAACATGTATTCAATCCAACTAACATACTAACATTATCACTTAACATCAATTTCGACCACATGAAGATAGAAAATCGAATTAGGGTTCGGCCACCAACAAGAACTCACAAAAACATGTAAAATCTAACATCTAAACGTGTAGTTGCTTGCAATTGATGATTCTAACGTGTTGTATGCCTTGTAATCGAACAAAACCGAGGCTTTGAGGCTTTTTCTTCGTCGAATTCGAAGTGGGGAGGGGTTGGGAATGCAGGTTGCGGCCGAATGGGGGTGGAGGGCTAGGGTTTGGGTGTTTTGTTTAATTTAGTTTGCATAATTACCAATTAAACCCTTGTGTTTTGGTATTTTATAAAAACTAGACTTTATTCTTTGTAAAGTGTTTTTAACTTAATAATATAAAGATCTAAACTAATGATAATCATTATATATTTTATCTTTATAAAAACACAAGATATACGAATACATAGGCACATTTCCACGTTACGCGATTAATTTCCTAATTAACATTTAAAACATGCAAACACATAAACATAATACCATAATCACATAATCAATTAGATTATCAATAATGTAACATTATTAATTATTATTAGGTCACCAACATTAAACGACAACTAGTGTGTGTTTACGACACGTGTATGCAAGACTTAACGGAACTAACGGAGCTTGGTAACGAAAATTTACCGGATGTCACATTATCCCCATGTTGATAGAATTTTCGTCCCGAAAATTGCGTTACATGGTGAGAGTGTTCAATCATCGGTCTACTGCATTGGCACACAGAAATCAAAATCGAGTGAGTTTTGGATGAGTTGTCACATCATCCCCATGTTGAAAGAAATTTCGTCCCGAAATTTAAATCAATACCTTCGTCTGCTGGCATCGTCTTTTCGAATAGTTGAGGGTACTTAAGCTTCATTTGATCTTCTTATTCCCATGTGAATGTCGGTCCACGTCGCGAATTCCAATGGATTTTGACAATGGTATCTTGCTTTGCTTTAGTGTTTTCACCTCACGGTCCATCACCTTGACTGGTTCTTCAATAAAATGCAATTGTTCATCCACTTGAACTTCTTCTAGTGGTACGAACATTGTTTCATCAGTTATACACTTCTTTAGGTTTGACACGTGAAATACATCATGGATTCCACTTAGCGAATCAGGTAGGGCTAGTCGATAGGCCACTAGACCTATTCTTTCCACTATTTCAAATGGTCCAACGTACCTCGGATTTAGCTGCCCTCGCTTGCCAAACCAAACCACGCCTTTCCATGGTGAGACTTTCAACAAAACCTTGTCACCAACCTGAAACTCTAAAGGTTTTCGTCTCTTATCAGCATACTCTTTTGTCTGTCTCGCGCTGCAGCCATACGGTTTCGTATCTGCACAATCTTCTCGGTTGTCTCATGAATTAACTCGGGACCTGTTAGCTGACTATCACCAATTTCTGCCCAGCAAACTGGTGATCTACATTTTCTCCCATACAGCGCCTCAAAAGGTGCTGCATGTATGCTAGTATGATAACTGTTGTTATAAGAAAACTCCACCAATGACAGGTGAATTTCCCAGTTATTCCCGAAGTCAATCACACAAGCACATAGCATATCCTCCAACGTTTGTATGGTACGCTCACTCTGCCCATCTGTCTGTGGATGATAAGCAGTACTCATATCTAATCGTGTACCCAAAGATTTCTGCAATGATTGCCAGAAATGTGACGTGAAACGAGCGTCGCGGTCGGAAATAATCAAGATCGGTACACCGTGTCTCGAAACGATCTCTTTAAGGTACAGTTGGGTTAATTTCTCCATCTTGTCAGTTTCCTTAATTTCCAGGAATGAGCAGACTTTGTCAATCGATCCACAATAACCCATATCGTGTCACAACCAGTATCAGTCCGGGGTAACTTGGTAATAAAATCCATTGAGATTTGTTCCCATTTCCACATTGGTATCTCGGGTTGTTGTAACAATCCGGATGGTTTTTGATATTCCACTTTTACTTTCGAGCAGGTCAAACACTTGCTCACATACATAGCTACATCCGCTTCATGTTAGGCCACCACTAGTGCGCCTTTAGACATGATACATCTTGTCGGATCCAGGATGTATAGAATACTTAGATTTGTGTGCCTCACTCATAACTAAATCTCTTAGATTTCCATAGCTAGGCACCCAAGTCTATCCATGAAATACCAAATTCCATCCTCTTTCGCCACTAGTTGTTTATCCATTCCCCTTAACGACTCAGAACCAACATTTTCTGCTTTTAAAGCTTCTATTTGCGCCTCCTTAACTTGTTGGGCAGTTGGGTACTGATAGTAAGCTGTAAAGCTCGTACCCATCTGGGTTTAGCTGTTTCCTTCCGTCTTAGGCATCGGCAACTACATTCGCCTTTCCCGGATGGTACTTAATAGCACAATCATAGTCGTTTAGTAGTTCCACCCAACGTCGTTGCCTCATATTCAACTCCTTTTGCTCGAAGATATGTTGAAGACTCTTGTGATCGGTATAGATAGTGCACTTGGTACCATACAAGTAGTGTCTCCGGATCTTTAAGGCAAAAACCACTGCACCCAATTCTAAGTCATGAGTGGTATAGTTCTTCTCATGAACCTTTAGTTGTCTCGAGGCATAGGCTATCACCTTTTCTCGTTGCATCAAGACACAACCCAATCCTTGAATGGATTCATCACAATACACCACGAAGTCATCCGTTCCCTCTGGCAGTGCTAATATCAGGGCAGTGCAGAGTTTTTGTTTTAACAATTAAAAAGCTGATTCTTGGCTCTCACTCCATTTGCATGTTGTTCCTTTGAGAGCCAAAGCCGTGAGAGGTTGTGCTATCTTAGAAAAGCCTTCTATGAATCGTCGGTAATATCCTACTAATCCCAGAAATTGTCTTATCTCACTCGTCATTTTGGGTGTAGTCCAATTCTTATCGCCTCAATTTTGGCAGGATCAACATGTATCCCTTTCTCATTAATAATGTGACCTAGAATTGCACTTCTCGTATCCAAAAGTCACACTTTGAGAATTTGGCATACAACTGCTCATTTTTCAATAGTTCTAAATCATTCGTAAGTGCTCTTCATGATCCTCCTTGGTCCTAGAATATATCAGTATATCATCGATAAACACAATGACGAACTGATCGAGATAGGGTTTGCACACATGGTTCATGAGGTCCATGAACACAGCAGGTGCATTAGTCAACCCAAAAGGCATGACCAAGAACTCATAATGACCATAACGAGTACGAAACGCGATCTTGGAATGTCTCTTCTCGGACTCTAAGTTGATGATAACCAGATCTTAGGTCAATCTTCGAATAATAGCTTGATCCCTGAAGCTGATCAAACAAGTCGTCGATACGAGGTAAAGGGTATCGGTTCTTGACTGTTACTTTGTTTAATTCTCTATAATCGATGCACATCCGGAATGTGCCATCCTTCTTCTTAACAAAAAGAACAGGAGCTCCCCATGGTGATGTGCTAGGTCGAATAAAGCCCTTATCTAAAAGCTCTTGAAGTTATGATGACAACTCTTGTAGTTCGTTCGGTGCTAATCGATAAGGTGCCCTAGCAATCGGAGCTGCACCAGGAGACAACTCGATTTGGAATTCCACTTGGCGGTGAGGTGGTAATCCAGGAAGATCCTCTGGAAACACCTCTGGAAAGTCGCGCACTATGGGAATATCCTCCATTCTCTTTTCTTCGCTTGCTTATCGGTACAAGTGCTAGAATAGCCACACGACCCTTTCATAATAACTTTTGGGCTTTCATATATGAGATGATGCCTACCACAGCACCACTCCTATTACCTCTGACGGTGAGGATTTTGTCACCAACAAGAATTCATATGATCTTCTCATGACATATGACTTCCGCTTGCTTGCTAGAGAGCCAATCCATGCCTATCACAACATCAAAACTCCCCAGCGTAACAGGCATAAGATATATAGCGAAAGTATGACCAGCAAGTTCTATCTTACAATCTTTAAGGATATGAGTTACATGGATCTGTTTACTGTCAGCTAGTTCTACGGTGTATTTAGATTCTAAGGCAGAGGGTATATCACTTAAAAGACTCCAGAACTTTAAGGACACGAAACTCCTATCGGCTCCAGTATCGAATAGTACCGTAGCAAAACAACCATTAACAGAGAACCTACCAGTAACAGTTTTGGGATCATTTAGAGCCTCACCTGAGCCAATGACGAAGGCTCTCCTTTTGGCTCCATCTTTGTTGCCGCCATTACCAGTACCATTGACACCGTTGTTGTTATTACCATTGTTGTTGTTGTTATGACCATTGCCGTTGTTTCCATTACCATTTCTCCTTAGTTGTGGGCAGTTTCGCCTATAATGCCCTTCTTTCCCACACTCAAAACAACCTTTGGGGGTTTCCTGAGGTTGTTGTGGCCTCCTTAGCAGTTCACCACGACAATCCTTAGCAGCGTGTCCAATTTTACCACAGCGTTGACACTTGAAGTTATCACACCTTCCTAGATGATGGTAATTACATCGAGTGCACTTGGATGTCTACCACCATAACCACTAGGTCCTTGATTATTTGCAGCCGTTTGGTTGAAGTTACGGTTATTGTCGAACCTCCATTGTTGCTGAGCTGGCTGTTGTTGTGTTGTGTTGTGGTTGGTTTAACCGCTAGGAGATGATGATGAGATTTGGTGTTGTTAGAACTATCCCACTTTCTTTTATTGTCGGGCACGCTCGCCACAGCGCTCCGCTTGGGTAGACGGCCTTGCTCCACGGCTTGGTCAGTTAGCTTATGAGCTAACTGGATGGCTTGCTGAATTGTGGTTGGATTGGAAGCAGTTACCATACTTTGAATTTCGGGTACTAATCCCCGTATGTAATGCTTAACCTCTTGTGCACTTCATTCACCATTCTTGGGCACAAGGTTGCTAGTTCATGGGTTCTGGTGGTGTAGGCCTCGATTTCCGAGCCCTGCATCTTCAGTTGCCAGAACTCCATCTCTAGCTTCTGCACTTCATTGTGAGGACAGTACTCCTCAGTCATCATTGTTTTGAACTCACCCCATGGAAACCCATTCGCCATAGCTTGTCCTAACATCTGGACTTGCGCGTCCACCAAGACAGACCAGCACCCTCTAAAGTCCCGGTGGCATACTTCACTTGATCAGTAGGTGGACAGTTGCATTTGGAGAAGATAGACTCGGTCTTCTCGAACCATCGTACAAGCCCTACAGCACCTTCAGTACCACTGTAGGTGTGTGGTTTACAGTCCATAAAGGACTTGTATGTACACACCGGTGGTCCTGTTTTAACACAACACACTTTAATCAGACATCCCATATAGTTATGAAGGATATCAAATTTATCTTTCTATCATTGTTTACCTGTTGGCTGACCTGTCTGGGCAGCAGCCACTGCCGCCTGAACATGCTCATTAATTAGAGCAGCTAATTCTGTGGGGGTCATGTTTATAGCACCACCGCCCTGTTCTCCAGTGCCATGTCCACAGGCGTCCATTCTTTTCAATTTACATTCACAAATACAATAATGAGTAACATCAAACACATTAATCTCATTGAAGTACAGTAAACAGTAAATAAAAAAATATTGAATCATCACAACCACAACATTCATAACAAAAATGATAACCAAGGTAGTAAATTGTAAATGAGTCACAATGTATTCATCAATGTCAAAATTTAAGTTTGTTGTTCGTGTGGGGAAACAACCCTTCCCACATAGGTTTCAAAAAGAAAAAACTACGTAGTCTAAGTCATATAAGGAAAGTCAATCGACCACATCTGACCCATCACTGTCATCCTCCATCTCCCCCGGTTCCTCCTCCTCGGGTTCCTCCTTGGGATCCTCATCCTCAGGGTGTGCTGCAGGAGCAGGAGCTATTGCAATCTGAAGCGCCGCTAGTTGGGCTTCTAAGATAGCAATCCTATTATCGGCTATTGCGTCTCGCTGTTCCCGAGCAGTAACACGTCATCTAAGTGCTAGGAAGTCGACTTCCATGTAATGACACCCGTTTAGGGTCTTCTCTTGTTTCTCCTTGAGTTCATCCATTCGGGTCTTAGTTTGTACACCTCTTGCTGCAATGTACAACACCACCCGTGAGCCACCTGACTCGATGTTGCTCCGTGTCCAGTGCAGCAATCAGTTGTTCGTTGGACTGCACCGTCCATGGAAGTGAAGGCATTGGTTGATCGGCATTGTTTCTAGTTTTGGGCCTCGGGATAGGTACGCGCTCCCTATACATCATATGATCAACGAACCTGGGGTAGAAACTCCAGTCTCGTGGGGGGTCATCCATCAGTGCAAAAGGTTGATCCCAATTTATCTCCTTTCGAAAATAAGCTGATCGGGGCCAGTCGGGTCCATTGTCAGGTACAGGTGCGGGAGGTGGGGATTCAGATCATGAAGGTGATTCAGGTCGCTTACCCGGAGCTCTCGATGACGATGTCATGTTGTAGAGAGTGTGACGTGTATGCCAATGAGTATATAGTAGATGAAAAATAAGGCACAGGTAACTAACTAACTGTGTGTGGTTATAGTCTAGTGTGTATGCAACCTAGTTCCCTATAACCAATGTCTCTGATACCAATCTATCACTCCCTCAAAATCCACGTGCGGAGTTTTACCGCGAGGCGTATGAACAAACCAGGATCACAGTCAATAGTTACTCAGAACGACTCTATATGCCACTATTAAAATAAAATCAACCAAAGTATAAACTTAAAATTGTGCGGAAGCGTTTTGTAAAACAACCCAAAGAATAAAATGCATACTATGGCAAACATGCGCCAACCCAAATAAGTAAACAATAACCATTGAAAACAATAAAGATGTCTTGAAGACCAAGTCTTAGAATGCAAGGTGAATTCGTGTAGTGCTCCTCAAGGCAAGCAAGTTAATAACCTGAGAATAGCATACTAAAATATCAACACAATGGTTGGTGAGTTCAAGAGTTATATTCAAACATAAACAGTTTAATAATAGAGATATAAAAGTAGTGCATTGTAACAGATAGCTGGTCCATTAACAGTAAATATTAACTCATAGTGATTTCGCAATTGAAACTGACTGTGTTACGTTGTTGCCTCCTGTCACGACTTAACAGGTCGTGACAATGTTCAATAGAACAAATTGCACCCGGTTGACCTCGAGTTACACATGTGGGGCTCATCAAACCCAGTAGTACTACCCAAATTTCCTCGCTATTCAATATTAACAATTCGAAAGTGTGAGGACTTTTCCATGATATCAACACTATTAATATTATACACAACTTGAATATATAAAGCGTTTGTGTGGTTACCAGTATGCTATCTCCCCCAAAAGAGATTAAATAAAGAGTGGGGCATCAACTCACCTGATATGCGTAATAGATACTTAGATTTTTACTTGACAGACAGAGTGGACAGACAACCTTTAGAGGTTACCTAGATCACATAAGTATATGAGTACGTGCAAACAGAGAACATGTGAAACCCTAAGTACACTACAACCAAGGACTCAAGGTTTCAGAACACAGACACGTTTGACCTAGTTGACCCGTTTGACCCGTTGGTGACTTTATGTGTTGTAAACCATTCAAGCAATCATACATATATATCATACATGTTTAACATTCAAATGGATCATATGTGTGCTACATTATTCAGGTGTATCACTTAAATCATCATACAACCAAGTATCATACAAGTCATGCGAATCTAGAACATTAACATATCCACTAGTTATAACATAACTAACATGCCAACAAAGATCAAATCACGCACCACATGCCATGTGAAGCCACTCACGACTTCACATCCTAAACCCTGCCAATCCTACTAAGTAGGGGCCTCAGATTCGCACGCGTGTATGATGATCACAATCATATTCATTAACCATGTTCATTGCATTCAACATACACCACAATAATCAAATTCCAGTCCCAAACATAATGTCTTAACTACTAACCATATCAACAACATGCATGATCATCAAAGTCATACATTATCCAATCATCTCATACAACTAAATTAACATGATCTACCATATTAGAATTCATCCATGAACATACTAACATGCTCCTAATATCCCAAACATACTCAAACTATCATCCTTCAAACTTTGTGCAAATAAAGTTTCCCTTTTGGGAAATTACATTCCAACATCTATCAAACACTCAATGTATTCATTAATTCATCACAATTCTATCATCTCAAGCTCATAACAATATCTAGACATGATCATCAATACCTAATCATCATAATCCATTAATCATCATGAACAAAAGTTTCCACTTTTGGCAAGATATGAACAACAACATCCATTACAAGGTTTCTAGCATTCATATCAACAATCTAGCACCCAATCATCATCCTAAACACATCAACAAGATCAATCCATCATCAAATCATCATGTCATGAAAATAAAGTTACTATTGTTAGTAACCTATGAACACCTACATCAATTCATCATTTCATCAATTCTTTACAAGATCAATGTATCCTAACATTTATACAACCTACTAATCATCATACATTCATCAAACAATCATCAATCATCCATAATCTCATCAATTTCGAATTAGGGTTTGCCTAAAATCAAAGTTCATGATCAATCCATTAAAAACATACAATTCATGCATAATCAACGTTAAACAACATGTATTCAATCCAACTAACACACTAACATCATCACTTAACATCAATTTCGACCACATGAAGATACAAAATCGAATTAGGGTTCGGCCACCACAAGAACTCACAAAAAACATGTAAAATCTAACCTCTAAACGTGTAGTTGCTTGCAATTGATGATTCCAACGTGTTGTATGCCTGTAATCGAACAAAACCGAGGCTTTGAGGCTTGTTCTTGGTCGAATTCGAAGTGGGGAGGGGTTGGGAATACAGGTTGCGGCCGAATGGGGGGGAGGGCTAGGGTTTGGGGTTTTGTTTAATTTAGTTTGCATAATTACCATTTAAACCCTTGTGTTTTGGTATTTTATAAGACTAGACTTTAAACTCTTTGTAAAGTGTTTTTAACTTAATAATATAAAGATCTAAACTAATGATAATCAAAATATTTTATCTTTATAAAAACACAAGACATACGAATAAATAGGTACGTTTCCACGTTACGTGATTAATTTCCTAATTAACATTTAAAACATGCAAACACATAAACATAATACCATAATCCCATAATCAATTATTATCAATAATGTAACATTATTAATTATTATTAGGTCACCAACGTTAAACGACAACTAGTGTGTGTTACGACACGTGTATGCAAGACAATGGAACTAACGGAGTTTGATAACGGAAATTACCGGATGTCACAGTGCTACCTCATGCACAGGCTTTTCTTCCTCCTCCTTATCAGTAGAGACAACCGTCTCAGTATCCGTCGCTCCCTCTCTCCGAGGACCTATTCTCTCCTTCCTCTCAACTTCTCATACTACTTTGATCACTTCAGTCACCACAGATGGTAGGATTGTCCGCATGACATGGTGAACCACCTCCACTACCGCCTCCTTCACTAAGGCCCATAAGTTGGCACTCTCATCACCACCCTCTAGATGAGGGGTCTGAGGCTCTTCATGAGCTATTTCCTTAGCTCTAGCCTTCTCTCTCGTGACCTGTGGTCCACCACCACATCCACCACGACCTCCACCTCGGGGAGCCTTAGAAGATCTACCCCCGGCCATCCTCTAACACGCTATAAGATTCAAACACCAACAAGGTCATTCAAGGTAATAGCTTAGTTTATGTTAAGTATAATAAGTCCCTAATTACAGTGGCCAGTTGTGATTAGCCACTTACTTTACTCTTCATACCCCAAGCATTTTCTATCCTGACTATATCGGTATCTAAATCTACTAAAAGCAGATAAACCACATAACATGCACACATAATACTAGTTAACATTAAGAAAATACCTAATGGGACGCAGCTACTCGGACCGGCATCCCTCCCATTTGTCACATTATCAGTTTAAGTTTAGGTTTCTTTTGAAAATATTTACCCATTTGCCTTAAAATTTGGCTCTAATACCAACTTGTAAGGCCCTGTTCCCGGGACACTCACAATTGGTCAATCATCACACTTAAAACATATAATATACATTTAAATTTACTAAATCATCATAGTGGAATAACTTAAAACCATTTCATATATAAATAAGTGCTTTTGCAAAATTAATACAACATTGTTAACAATTACAAAATATCATTTGTTCGTATTACAATGCAAAAACATCATCGTTATACAATAAGGATGCAATCCAAAAATATCAAGTAGCTGCCCTGTGCCATCCTTAGCAACATTTACCTACTAACTGGAAAACACATAAAAGTCAGTGTTGCTGAGTGAGTTCTAGTTTTATAAAATAAAATACTTTTTCTTCCATTTAAAACCATCCTTACTTTCACATATGATCATGCATCACACGTATAAATAGATAATCTTATTATTATCCTCCATAATCGTTCATTAACATTCATTCATCAACATTGTATGTCATCATTAACATTCGTTCATTCATTGTCTTCCTTACTTATCTTTCATACATTCATCATTATCTTCCTTACTTATCCTTCGTACATTCATCATTATCTTCCTTACTTACATTCTAGACCAACGCCATGTGCTATACCCTGAACATTATGCACGAAGCTAGTTACTAGGTTTGAGGTCTATTATAGACCCCGGACATTGTGCACAAAGCTAACTCCAGTACCTAGGGAAAGCGACAAGGGTCCCATGCATATGGTCAATCACAAAGATTTGACCCAAGTGTGCATCCTTCTGGGGTAGCTAACCCACACACTGTTGAGCTAACACCCTTCATGGGTGTGAACCTCCTTTCAATGCTTGCAAGACTTTTCATACGTTCATTCTTATATTTATGCATGCATTTATTCTTTCTATAAAAGTTCCACTTTTCATTCGTCATTTTTTTCGCTTTCATTACATAATACTTTACGTTCATTGATATTAACATACCACACAAACCCACAGATTCTTACATAATAAGGAACATAAAGAAACATACATAACCAGCATAACATCATAAACATCACATACAACATCATACATCATCATATACCCACCTTATATCACCCTCGAGAATACCCCAAGTCACAACCTAAAACTTCCTTTTTTCTAAAATTCCAAAAAAATTTCTAGGTCTTTAGGCGCATGAGCCCTATGCAGGCGCATGAGTACTATACAGGCACATGACCTTTAAGGTGCATGGGAACACTTAGGCGCATGGGAAACTTTTGGACGCATGAGCACTATTTGGGTGCATGACCCAACACTTAGGCAGTTTAGGCATTTTCTAGGCGCATGGGCACTATGCAGACGCATGAGTACCTAAGCGCATGGGCAATTGGGCGCATGGAACACTTAGCTAATTTCAGCCTAATCTAGGCGCATGGGAACTATTCGAGTGCATGGGTTTTTGGCATCTGGAAATCATTTAGGAAATTCAACCGTTGGGTGCATGGGTCAATTTCAGGTGCATGGGCAACCAACCTAGCCTAAACAACATCGTCCAGTCCCCAAAATAATCATTATCATGTTTTAAGCTAGTACTAACATTCTGAGCAACAAAAACATACTTATAGCATGATCATAACATCAAAATACACCCAAATCCTACCTCACCCGCATACACACTCACATACACATACGGGTATAAATACTCACTTAGTAAAAACATTAACACATGCGTCTCCAGCCACAAAATTAGTTAAAAACATATGGGTTCTAGAACTCACCTTATGCAACTTTCGTGTAGCCTTCTTCGCACCCGAATGCAATTTGAGTTCAACCGCTAGAAACCCTCCAAAACACACACAATCAAACACAAAAACACAAATAAGCACGTAACCAAGCCTATAATCAGCCAAGAACACATCAAAAGATGAATTCGTACCTTGAATTCAACCTTCTTGTTGTCATTCTCTCTAGAACTGAAGCTTTCTTTGCTTTCTCTTTCTAAAAATCCGGTTGACAAGAGGTGAGCAGAAAGGTGTGGGCGACCATCACCTCTTGTACAAATATTTAATAAAATTTTGTCC
The DNA here is from genome assembly GCA_025506515.1 of Flaveria trinervia. Taxonomy (NCBI): domain Eukaryota; kingdom Viridiplantae; phylum Streptophyta; class Magnoliopsida; order Asterales; family Asteraceae; genus Flaveria; species Flaveria trinervia. The sequence goes on along the minus strand of CM046442.1, from coordinate 11,460,322 downwards.
TTTGCATACTTTTAACCTCTTCAATTAGGTTTTATTGCATTTCTTTCTTTTATTCTTCTTTTTACTTCTTTTTTAAATATACATATGTTACACATTAACCAACCTTATAACATGTTACTCTATTGATTAGTGAGTTGTACATATTACTTACAAACATGTCTTAATATGCACAATGAAACTCGATTTTATTTCCTAAGGTTTTACAAAAATAATCATTTTCTCTTAATGGTTTAAAAATAACAATTTCAACTTAAAAGTTGCATTATTTGTTTTACTTTCAGTTTAAAAGTTTCATAATTTTTAAACTTGTATTAAAAATGACACAAATATTAAACTTTTGAACAACAAAACACTAAATGATGTCAATTAATATTTTAATCACTTTTAAAAGAAATAATTATTTTTGTCAAAATTAGTGAGAAAAGTCGAATTTAACTCTAATATGTAAATCACACAAATTATGTTACATTACAATATCTCAAAAAAAATTACACTACAATATTTCTTGATTAGTACATGTATGCTCAATCGGGTGCCTATTGCTAGACGTGTGATCCCATCAAAGCTTTGCCATCATCCTTTGTGTTTGTGCCCATGAACTTGGTGGTTCAAGTGACAAGTATAAGCCTAGCGTCACTCTTTTGAGTGGCTCCACATTCTGAGCCATCAATTCTAGCCCAATCTGATATCTCAGCAACATATCAGGTTTACATGATAATTTCTTTAGATTTTAAAACCACAAATTCTAGGTTTAAACTGATCTTCAATATTAACTCATTCACATGTCCTTGAGAGATTAGGTATCCCTTCGCAATATCTGAACTTTGTCATTTATAGGTTGAGAAACCAGACGAGTTCAACATCGGGTATTTATCAAACTAGTTATTTATCAGACGAACATTGCAACAATATTGTACGCAACTTGATAAAGTACAAATTAACAATCTCCTAACTTGTCTCCGACTAATTCTCGTCAAATCATTAACTAGATTAACTTGAATTTATGTCATTGGGTGGAAACGTATTATATTTGCTCCAACTCATTTTTGAACAAAACTCACATTAAAAGGTAGACAAACATTGAGATGTAGATCATCTCAAAACGTATGTAAAATTATAAAAACATACACATAAACTTTTATATTTGACACAACTCGTACCTAAAAATACGAAGTTAAGAAATTATTATTTTTTAAATAAAATTCTGCAGGGGTAAACATGAAACTTATAAACCAGAAGATCAAGGTGACATGTTTAAGTTGACCAGCCAATTTGAATTAATAAATAACTATAATTCAATAAACAAATAATAATAATAATATTTAATTATTTATATTATATAATTTTGTAAACAATTATATTATTATTATTAAAAAATTAAAATTATTTTGTTACTGTTCAATTACATCTCAATTAATATAGGAGTATTTATTAGGAAAATAATAAGGCTCATTCTAAACTAGAAAACAGAAAGTTAAATAAACAATGATCCATGTGCGTTGACCAATAATACAGCTTTGAAATCTAACTTTTAAAAGTAATAAGTTTTGTACTTCTAGTTTTAATTTTACAATACTTTCGGGATCCAACACTAGCTTTTGTATAAACTATCTAAAACGAATTGAACGAATACGAAAACGAATAATGTCATGCTCGTGTTTGTTAGTTAATAAAATAAACTTATTCCTGAACTGTTCACGAAGTCTTATTGAACGTGATTATTTGTTCGTGTTTATTCGTTAAGAAAATAAGCATATTCATGAACTATTCACGAATACTTAACGAACACAAATGAACACAAACAAACAAAAACAAAAACAAACGAACACAAACAACTACTAATGAACATGACGAACACAAAGAAACTAATGCACACAAAGGAGTATAAATGATTATAGATTTAATTTAAATACAATTTACATTTTTATTACAAACATTACACAAAATCAATAAAAAAACATAAGTTTTAACATAAATATAAAAAAAATACTTGATATAATAGTCAAAAAAAATACCTGATACAAAAATTAAGAATATAAACGAACATAAATGAACACATTATCGAACGTTCACGAACGAACGTTAACGAATATAGACGAACACATTATCGAATGTTCACGAACATAAATGAGCGAACTCAGCTTGTGTTCATGTTCGTTAACGAACGAACGAAATTTTCTTGTTTGTGTTTGTTCACTTATTAAACGAACGAATATAAACGAACTTCCCGTCAAATAGTTCACGAACTATTCGTTGAACATTCAGTTCGTTTGCAACGCTACATGTAATTATACTAGTAATTATTTACCAACGACGGTAGGGTAGTGTCCACCATGTCCACCATGGCCACTTCTTCATTTAAATGCATGTTTAAAATGGTTGATTAGTTTAATGCTTCACCATCTTTGTTATCATGGGTTCTACTCATTCCAAGGTTGTTTTTTGCTGGATGCACACTTTGACACATCACATTCTCTCCACACTATTATTTTTACATTTTTATAATTTTATTCACATCACACACTCTCCACACTTCACAAGCACACAAATAATATTTTATTATATAACTTCTATAAGTAATTAACTTTTTTCATTAATAAATTTTGGTTATGCGATTTATGTCTTAGTATTTTTAACTCTCATAATTACCAATGCATAACTTTTTTACTGATATTCGGATACACCGACGGGTTTTATTATCTATGCTCCAACACTTAAAACAAATTTATCATGACTTCGATCATGTGTTCTTTATGTATTTAATAAATCTTCATTTTTATGTTTTTTAGATTTCGAGATTGTTATATTAAAGGCCAAATAAACATAAGTTAATACATTTATCTTATATACGTACTTAATTACTTCAATGTCACGTTACAACATGCGAACAAGAAAAAAAAAACAAAATTTTGACTTGAGCTTTAGTGCGTCGCAATGTGTAGGGTAATAAAACTAGTTTGCTATAAAAATTAAAAAAAAACCTAAAACCCCAACCCCTACCACCTTTAAGCATTGTCTCATTCGTTAATGAGTTAATGTTAATAACATGTTGCACTCACAAATTTATGTGGTGTGATAAATGAGTATTTTGGGGTAGGTGGAATTTGTGAACGGGAGGCGATGAGAAGGGACGCGAGGGTCGGAAGATTGATAACATAATGAGAAAAGGAGAGTTCACTAATAAATGTTAGATACTGTGTTTTTATCATTGAAATTTGTTGGTAAGTTACATGAATGGTACTGTGATTTGAAAATAGCATAAATTTATTCGAAAGAGAGAGAAAAAAATAGAAACTAGAAATAACAAAGCATTTCCTATTCAAAACTATACTCAAAACATTCTATTTTTTAATAAACCAAAGGACGATTTATGTATTATCTCTAGAATTAATTGAATGGAGCGCGTAATTGTTCACTACCGATTAACTAGACAAAACACACCGTTGTAAGATCATTATTTTCTTATTCATCATAAAAAAGTGAGACAAAAAATGGCAAAAAAGCTCATCAATTACTTAGTTGTAAGTTCATTCTCGTATTCATCGTCCCGTTGACGCCATTCGCAGACATTGTTTATATGGTGTTTCTTTATGATAAACAAGTGGACACTTTTACGGACACCGCGTTTAAAGGAAACCCTGCGGTGGTGTGTTGGTTAGATGACGTAGTGAAAGATGATAAGTGGTTGCAATCAATTGCCACTGAATTCAATCTTCCGATGACATGTTACTTGAGTCCGATTGATGCAGATGAGTCTCGATTCCAGCTTCGGTGGTTTGCTCCTGTCTCTGAGGTTGTTACTTTACGTTTTCGATTTATAGCTATACATAGTGGTGTAGCCATGGTTTCTTGGCGCATGGGGCAATAATAAATTGTTAAAATTTCACTGACTTATTTTTTCATAACATAATCTTACGTTTGTTCTAATTTTTTGGTAGTTTAAACTTTGCGGTCATGCAACTTTAGCAGCCTCCCATGTTCTTTTCCAATCGGGCATGGTGGACTCTAACATGGTCGAATTCTCAACGCTTTCTGAAATTTTAACAGCCAAAAGAACCCTGAATGAAAAGGCTGAATGTGAACCACAAGGCAGTTTCTACATAGAATTGGATATGCCAGTTGTTCCGATATCAGATTACAATGATCTTGAAGTTTCTACAATTTCAAAAATATTAAACGGCGTTGATGTTGTTGATAATCTAAAGAAGAATGCATTTGATGACATTATTGTATGTATTCAAGTTGTGATCACATTCACTTTTTTTTAAAAACAATGGGTGTGACTATACATCGTGAAGGTTATTTGTTCTATATTCTTGTTGTAGGTGGTGCTTCCATCCGGAGAAGATGTTGCAGCCTTCAAGCCACAATTTAATAGGATTAAAGAAGCCCCTGGTAGAGCGATAATAATTACAGCATGTGCACCTAACGGGTCAGGGTTTGACTTTTATACTCGTGTTTTCTGCCCTAAACATGGAATTGATGAGGTAATTATATTATACGTAATTGGTTTTTGAATATGAAATAGACGGAAGAAGCGAGAAAAGACTAGAAACGCTCTATCAAATATTTAGAGAAAACATAAATAGAAGAATCTTTTTTTTAGGCTTAATGGATTTAACTACTCCCAACTATTGGGAATTGACTGCTGCCACCCTTAAGTCTCATTTTGACGAATATAACTCCCAAGTAAACACTTAGTGTATGTATCACTCGTTGTTTGTTAGAACCCACACTATTATGAAGTTTCAATTAACCACGTCAGCTATCACACAAGCGAGGCATGTACACATATGCGTGTCGTATCATCAGATAGTTAATGTCGTTAGGGTTCTAACAAACAGCGGGTGATACAAACACCAAAGTATTTACTCTAGAGTTATATTCGCCAAAATGATACTTGGTGATGGCAATAGCTAATTCCTAATAGTTGGGAGCATTTACATCTAGTAAGCCCTCTTTTTATAATGTTTGAAACTTTCTCAAACATTACAAATGAGCTTTTATTTGTGACCTATTTTTACTATCATACACATAAGTTTAACCAAATAGTAAGGGTAATTATAATTAAGATAGCGTTTGATATGCATACAAGTTATTTCTATAAGAATGAAATAAGTCAATGTATAAGAAATTACATTCTTTTAAAAGTTATTATTCCCTCAAGGATGACCAAACACATGTAACCATAACCTTACTCACCACCAACCACTACCGCCAAAACCACCACCACCACAACCACCTCAAACAACCATCATCAACCGCCACACCCACCCACCACCACCACCACCATCACTACCAACAACCACCCATCACCAACCACCTCCACCATAACAACTATGACAACCACCAACCACCACCACCATAACCAACTATGACAACCACTAACCACCACCCCATAACCAACTATGACAACCACTAACCACCACCACCATAACCAACTATGACAACCACTAATCACCACCACTTTTAACAACCATCACAACCACTAACAATCACCAACCACTACCTCCCACCACCATCACCCCTATCACCCACCACCACCACCACCAATCACCAACCACTACCGCCCACCACCATCACCCCTATCACCCACCACTACCACTACCACCACCAATCACCAACCACCACAACAACTACCACCACCTCCAACAACCATAACCACCACTAACCACCACCATCACATGGCACCATAACCACCGTCACTACCACCACCGTCACTACCACCACCGCCCACCACCACCGCCCACCACCATCATCACCCACCACCACCATCATGCCCCCCCCACAATCTGCCACCATGACCATCATCACCCACGATGACGCTACCATTACACACCCTACCACATGCCACCAAACCACCATCCATGTACACCCACCACCATCATCACCAATCACCAATCCCCACCACATGCCCCCACCATGACCACCACCAAACACCACCACCATTTCCACAAACTGCCACCATGACCACCACCATTGTATTTCATTTGTTATTTTTTCTTGTCTATCAACAAGATAAATAATAATTCAATCCATTCTCATAAGGTAATCACATAGTGCAATAGAGTGATAATAATCTATTTTATTTCTTTTTTATTATATTCTCTTTTATATTTGTTCTCTCATCAATTATGTTATCTTATATCAAACAAACCTTAACTATTCAAATGAAATGAAAAAGATTATCATAATATAAATTGATCAAACTAAGTTAAACTTAAACCTATTTAATAAATGTAAAACTACATCATTCATTTGTTTTTCACCCTTCTTTCACATTCCCACTAAATTATATATGAGTAGGTCCTCTGATTACCATTCAGCCCCTTGTCATGAAAGAATAAATAAAGGGTACTAATAAAGAGACACCCAAGTTTATAAATCGACACCATCTATACGTCGCGTATGGGTCCATACGCGGCGTATAGGGTCGAATACACTAAAAACGAGGAAAATTCAGGGGGGTGTCAGAGAGTTATACGCCCCATATAGCCCTATACGACCCCCTATACGACACATATAGGGCTATACTACGCGTATAGCGAATTTCGATACTGACTACGAGGAAAAAGGGGGACTGTCAGAGAGCTATACGCCCCCATATAGCCCTATACGACCCCACTATACGACACATATAGCCACATACGACACATACAGTCTTATACGACCCCCCTCTATACGACGCGTATGGGCTTATACAACACGTATAGAAATTTTGGGGTATTGATTTAAAATATTGGGGTGTATTTAAAAAGCCCTAAATAAATTTGTTTTTAAGTTTCATTAGTGCGTCTATGTCATTTCGGATCCTGTTTGTGGGAGCGTCCATTGCGCCTTAGTAACCTACTGGCATGAGAAGTTAGGGAAATGTGACTTTATCGCATATCAGGTAACTCTCTCCGCAATTAACTCGGGCGAGTTTATATTGAACTCTTATACTTGTTTGTTTATTTTTGAGTCAATGTAGGCATCACGTAGAAGTGGCGTATTACATATCCATCTCGATAAGCATCATCAAAGAGTACTCCTTCGAGGTAAAGCCACAAAACAGTCATGGAAGGGTATCTTTCGGTCTAAGTTTCAAGGCTTGATCATACTACATACATGTCAAGTCCGAGTAATTATTTATCTTTTGCAAATTGAATTTCAAGATGCGTGGAAATTAAACGTACATGCTTAATGCTTTCGTCAACTTATGAGCATGTTGTTGTATTATGAAATATTGGATTTGCTATTTTAAAATAAACTCATGAACTTATTATCTCTTGTCTCTTAATCAAAATGGTATTGGTGTAGGGCTGTAAACGAGTTGAGTCACGATGGGTTCGAGCTCTAGCTCGAAGCTTATCGAGCCGAGCCGAGCCAGCTCAAAAATTTTAACGAGCTCAAAACACCGGATCGAGTTCGGCTCGTGAAAAGCTCGAGCCAGCTCGTGACTTGTTCGAGTCGGTTTGATTTTTTTTTTAAAATTTTTCACATTAATTTATATGAAAACACAAAAAATATATATTATGGCTTTTTCATTTTGTTGGATACTTCATTATTATGGAAACAAAGATTATTATTTTGAATATAAAACAATTTACTATCAAGTTATATATATTCTAAAAAGAATTCATTTTTATTTTTAAAAAAAATATTTTTAAATTCTAATATAAAAATAATAATCAAACAATAGTAGTAGTAATAAATAATAATAACTATATATATATATATATATATACACACACACACACATATAGGGGAGGGATCAAATGAGAACTAGTTTTTTTTGTGAAAACTGTAGGAACCAATCTCAACCACAAGTTCTCAATAGCAAAATTGTAATTAACAAAAACATATTTAAAAAAATTATAAATCAAAAAATAACATAAAAATAAAAAAAATAAAAACACCAAAATGTTCCCCAACTTTCCTTCTTTCATAAAAAATATAAAACAATTTATAAAAAATAAAAAAATTCCCGTTTTTTTAACGAAATTCGTTTTACACATGTGTAAATCTAGTACTACACATGTATATAATATGATTTACACATATGTAAACAACGGATGTACGCTTTTTTTAGAAAAGTATATCAATATGGTAGGCGTTGGAAAGACAAAAAAATCCTGATTTTATGGTGATTTTTAAAAAAAATGATGTCGTGAAAAAAGTTACGAACGTTTAAAAAAAGAGTGAAATGGCATGTGATTTTCATGTGATAAAAAATAAGTGGCTGAGATTGGTTCCTAAAATTCTCACAAAAAAAGATGGTTCTCATTTGAACCCTCCTCTATACATATATATATATATACATATATATATATATATATATATATATATTATATATATATATTATATATATATGTGTGTGTATATAATATATGTATATATATATACACACACATATATATATATATATACATTGCAGGATCGTTGAAGGGTGTAAGTTACAACACAACAACACAAAGAGGAGATTAACTAAACTTTAATCAAACAGTAAACTGGATTAACCAAGTTGAGATACTAAGAACACAAGTAATGCAAGAGAGACAGAACACAAAGAACACAAGTGTATGGTTTTCAAGAATGCAGTATATTGCTTTCTCTATGTTCTATTACAAGTGTTACAAAGCATATATGAAAGATACAAGAACATGAGATACTTATACTACATCCTACAGCCGGCTATACTTTGAAAGCCAGCTGGATACAATTGACTAAACACAAACAAAATCAATTGTAGAGTCAAAAGTCAGATTATCTTTTAACTTGTGACTATGACATGCCATAGCTCACATCTTTATCTATTACAAAAAGGATAAAGTACATAAAGTAGAAAGTTACAGACTCAAGACCTTAATGTACAATTACCAAAAGCATAGACCTTTTCACCAACTCATGTAAGTTGGTGACTTGCAGAGATGCAGCGGAAAGATGTTCAGCTTTATGGAACAGTACATCAGATAAAGCATGTTACTAAAAGTCTTCGGAAGAAATCTGTCTTCATGATCTTGAAGCTTCGGAAGACTTTATCTTTGAGGCTTCGGAAGACTTCATGTTTGGCTTCGGAAGATATTGGTCTTGGCTTCGGAAGATTTCACACTTAGAGTATTTTTCTGTTTCATGTGTGAAACTTCCTAAGCTTCTTCTTTAATGTACTTGTGCAGCATGCAGAATAGACTTAAGATGTTTAGGTTGCATCAGCCTCTTCATTAATCTCTACATACATATATATACGTACATACATATATATATATATATATATATATATATATTATATATATATATTATGCACCGAGTCACGAGCCGAGCAAACAAGCCGAGCCATGAGCCGAGCTCGAAAACCAAAGAAAGGTTTCCTCTTGTGCCAAAGTTCATAAGGAGTCTTGCCATGAGTCTTGACTACTAAAACTCTATTCTGCACATAGTAGGCAGTGTTAACTGCCTCTGCCCAGAAGGTGATGGGCAGCTTAGAGTCAGACAACATGGTTCTTGCAGCTTCAATCAGTGTTTTGTTTCTCCTCTCAGCAACACCATTTTGCTTAGGAGTCCTGGGAGCACTAAATTTTCTTGAAATACCCTTTTCATCACAAAATGTATCAAAGATTTGGTTCTTAAATTCAGTTCCTTGATCACATCTTATGATTTTGACCTTGTGATCAGACTGATTCTCAATCTTTAAGATGAAATTCTTTAGAATCTCAGGAGTCTCATCCTTAGTTCTAAGGAAGAAAACCCAAGTGAATCTTGTAAAGTCATCTGTGATCACTAGACAGTATAAGGTCCTTCCTAAACTCATTACATTGGTGGGGCCAAAAAGATCCATATGTAAAAAATGTAGGGGTGTAGTGATGGAGTTCCTTTCCTTAGGCTTGTGAGATACCTTATGTTGCTTCCCTTTTAGGCATGCAACACAATGGTCATCACTTGTAAACTCTTTCTTTGGTATTCCAGTTACCAAATCATGCTTAATCAATTTGTTCATGTTCTTAAAGTTTACATGGCACATTCTTTTATGCCATAGGAAAGACTCATCATTATTTGCTTTAGATAGAAAGCATAAAACTTCTCCAGAGGGAGAGGTTTCTTGCAAATCCATCTTGTACATGTTTCCTTTCATAGGGGCTCTAAGCAGGATATGCTCATGAAGAATGACCACACCAGGCTTAAGAACAATGTACTCATGCTCAGTAAAGAGCATGTTATGACTCTGATCACAAAATTGAGATACACTCAAAAGATTGTATCCAAGCTCCTTAACAAAGTTTACCTTTTCTATGCTAAGCTTACCATTTGTGACCTTGCCCCTTCCAGAAATGTAACCATCTTCATCTCCTCCAAAAGCAACTGGTCCTCCAGCAATCCTTTCAAAGTTCTGGAGTAGTAACCTATTGCCTATCATGTGCCTGGAACAGCCACTGTCTATGATCCAGACATTTTTGTCTGTCTTCAGCTGTCCCTGCACAAAAAGAAAGATTAGTTACATTTGGAAACCCAAGCCTTGCTTGTCTTGTGCTTATTTGCAGAAGGTAATTCAACAGTAATAGATCCTATGGTTGTTCTAAGAGGATCTTGAGCTATTGTTGATGGAGAATTCGGAATCATCTGGTCTTTCTTAGACATCCACACCACCTTTGGAGTCTTGGACTTAACCTTCAAAACTTCGGAAGCTTTTGGAACTTCGGAAGTTTTGATGACTGAATCTTCGAAAGATTCTGCAAACACTGCAGCAGACTTTAGTGCTTCGGAAGAACTCCTTTCTTCCGAGACCAACTTCTCATCCAAGGGTAATTTTCCACTTCCCTTCTTCTTAGACTTGGAGCTTCCGAAGGAAACAGATTTTCCTTTCGAAGCTTGAATCTTCTTAGAACTCTTTGAAGCCTTTGTTTTGGTCATATGGACAGTACCTTTAAGATTGAAGGGACCATCCTTAGCAATGTGAGTGGTACTTTCACACATTACACAATTCATCTTCTTCTTCACAAGAGCCTTTTCCTTTAAATAGGACTATCTTTGGTCACATCCCTTCTCCATCTTCATCTTTGCAGATGCTGAGACGGTCCTCTTGGGCTGAGAACTGTGCTTGGAGTTTGATGGTCCAGGCTGTGCAGCAGTGGTACACAGCAGATCAGTCTTCTTCTTGCTACTAAGATGAGTTGAACAAGAACCAGAACTCTTAGCAGAAGAGTTTTGGTTGATGTCTTCAGTCCCTACACTTTAAACCCTACAGAGATAAAAACTTATTTTTGCTTAGAGTCAAAAGTATTCTTGATCTCTTGAGCCTGCCTTGCCTTTCTTTTGCTCTTTCTGATCAAGTTCTTTCTCATGGACTTGGTCATCACAGTCTTCTTTTTCTCCTCAGAAGGATAGTGGCCCTTCTTGGAATCCTCCTTTACACTCTTCTTAGAGGGATTCTTCACTATATCTTCTTCATCCTCTTCACTCATAGGATTTATGAGAGGAAGCTCATCTTCACAGTTCCACACCTAGAAGATCTTACAGACAAGATTGTGTGTGGAGGAGCTATCTTATTGGATCCCAGTCCCTGCCTGTTTTGATAGCACACTTTGTTATGTAGGGATGAGGATATCATGTTCTTGAAGGTCTCTTCTTCAAGAACACTCTTTTCTGCCCTGGCTTTGCTGATCACAAGCTCCGCCTGGCACTCAGTTAACTTGGTTATGAGATCTTTGATTTGAGTCCTAAAATCTGTGTGTTCATGTTTTAGAACTGAAATGGTTTTCTCTAAGTCCTCTATCTTTAGTTTATAATCATTTTCAGACTTTCTAAAATCAGATTTTAAAATGTTTTAAGGACTCAAGGTCAGATCTCAGTTCCAAGTTGTAGGACCTGTATCTGTTGACTTTAGCAATGTATTCAGGAGTATAGAGATGTTCTAATACCTTGGCTCATCATGATCTGCCATTAGTGCTTGGTTTGGAGAAGCATCTTCCACCTGAAAACTCCAGTCAAAGCCTCCTTCTTTAACAGCAACAGCAGCTTGCTTCTTTGACTTCTCATTCTGGATAGCTTTGTCAGTGTAGTTTGGTCTGGATTGTGTTTGGCCACCATTTGTTCTAGGTGCCTTACACTCTCTGGCAAAGTGGCCCATCAAGTTACAGTTGTAACATTTGACTTTGCCTTTGTCCTTGTCCAGTCCAAACTTTCCACTAGTGCATTGCTTGGAACTTCCTTCCAGTCATCTTGTAGAACTTCTTGGCTCTATGAGTGAGAAGAGCCATCTGCTAGACTATTTCAATGTATTCCAGATCATCTAGATGAATACAGTCCAGGTCTTTAAGAGTGAAAAGAGAGTTGCCACAGCTTTCATCAGAAGACACAAAAGCTTGAGAAGAGCTTGTCTCTTGGAATGGGCTTCCTTGAGTGTAGTTCTCCATTGGTGTCTCTCGAAAGGTGATGAAAGGACCCTTGGATGAGTTGTCAGGGTAGCATATGAGATGATGTTTGGGTTCTATGCTATCCACATGTAGGGCTGAACCCATTTGATTGTTAGAGTTGCTAGATGAACCTTTCATGTTCATCTCCATCTGGTAGCCATTGAGAATCCCATATAACTCTGTCAGAGTAAGAGTTTTGAGATTTTCAGTCTCTTGATCACTACACAGTAGTGTGTCCATTGCCTAGGAAGTAAGGACATGAACTTCCTTACAATGTCTCTATTCTCAAGAGAAACTCCTCCATCCACTAGGGTATCCACAATCTCAATATACCTGAAGTATTGCTGAGTCATGGTGTCACCTGTTTTGAAGGTGAAGTTTTCAAACTGCTGCTTCAGGAGATCCTTCTTGTTCTCCTTGGCTTCAGAAGAACCCTCATACATCAGTTTCAGTGCATCCCACAACTGCTTGGCTATTTTGCACTTCTTGAAACCTCTATACACAGAGTTTGGAAGGGCAGTTTGAAGAGCTGTCATGGCTTTTCTATCAATCTCTACTCTCTTCCTACCTTCATCAGAGTAGTTAGCCACATCTTTGGGGATCATACCAGCACCAGTAGGAGAAGGGGTGCTGGGTATGAAAGGTCCATTCTCAATAGACTCCCACATTCTTGAATCAAGAGACCTGATCAAACCTTCCATTCTCAAACACCATGTATCAAACTCATCAAGAGTGATCAGTGGGGACTTGTTCACGGTTCCAGTTTCCATATCGGTTTTGGAAATAGTTGCCATTTGAAAAGTTTAGTATTTGTGTGTGTGAGGGATCTTAAGATGGTGAGATCTTATATCAAGAGCCTGAAATGCTCTGATACCAAATGTAGGATCGTTGAAGGGTGTAAGTTACAACACAACAACATAAAGTGGAGATTAACTAAACTTTAATCAAACAGTAAACTGGATTAACCAAGTTGAGATACTAAGAACACAAGTAATGCAAGAGAGACAGAACACAAAGAACACAAGTGTATGGTTTTCAAGAGTGTAGTATATTGCTTTCTCTATGTTCTATTACAAGTGTTACAAAGCATATATGAAAGATACAAGAACATGAGATACTTATACTACATCTTACAGCCGGCTATACTTTGAAAGCCAGCTGGATACAATTGACTAGATACAAACAAAATTAATTGTAGAGTCAAAATCAGATTACCTTTTGGCTTGTGATTATGACATGCCATAGCTCACATCCTTATCTATTACAAAAAGGATAAAGTACATAAAGTAGAAAGTTACAAACTCGAGACCTTAATATACAGTTACCAAAAACATGGACCTTTTCACCAACTCATGTAAGTTGGTGACTTGCAGAGATGCAGCGGAAAGGTGTTCAGCTTTATGGAACAGTACATCAGATAAACGATGTTACTAAAAGTCTTCGAAAGAAATCTGTCTTCATGATCTTGAAGCATCGGAAGACTTTGTATCTGAGGCTTCGGAAGACTTCATGTTTGGCTTCGAAAGATATTGGTCTTGGCATCGGAAGATTTCACACTTTAGTATTTTTCTGTTTCATGTGTGAAACTTCCTAAACTTCTTCTTTAATGTACTTGTGCAGCATGCAGAATAGACTTAAGATGTTTAGGTTGCATCAGCCTCTTCATTAATCTCTACATACATATATATACATATATATATACATATATATATATTATATGCACCGAGTCACGAGCCGAGCAAACAAGCCGAGCCATGAGCCGAGCTCGAACCTAGCCACGAACCATGCTCGAACCGAGCTAACCCTGGCTTGAGTTTGGCTCATTTAGAATTTGAGTCGAGCCAAACCGGCTCGTTTAGATTCAAGTTTTTTTCAAGCCGAGCTTTCTTCAAGCGAAATTCGAGACACAAACTTTTTGTACAAACCTATATTAGTGAGAAAACTCATTGTAATACAATATGACAGTTGATTCAGAAAACAATACACATAAGAGTAGAAAACTCTATCTATATAACTATAACTTGCATCTTGATTCTAAAACAATACCTTTAATAATTTCTTTTATCTTTCTTGATTAAGTAAGTTAGAAAAAAAAACCATTGATTAAAATTTGGTTTGGCACAACTTCACTCTTCAAAGCCAATCTTCTCTAGGTTGGTTGCCACACACCCTCATACAGTATGTGTTTATCAAGTCGAATAAGTCAGGATTTTATAAAATTTTCACACAGGATTGAAAATGATAAGTCAAATTCTGAATTTTCAAATAAGATTCGAATTCGATTTTTATACGAAAAAGATTTCAATTTCGACTTGAATTTGAATTTATTATGTTCGTATTTAGTAAAAGAAAATTAATTGATTAATGTTTTTGAAATTCATTCAAATGATCGAATTTCAAGTGATCAAAATAAGAAAAACAAATATAACATGCATACAAAAAATTTCAAGTTTAAATGTCCTAATACTATGATTAAATATTTGAGGTTTATAATAATTTTTAGTTTTTTATTCAAAATTTTTCATTATAAAATAAACAAATGTAAGTGTGTATATTTCAAATTTGACATTTGAAATGAGTCGAGTCAAAAATCATAAATTTGTAATTTGATTCGAATACGATAATTAGACTTCGAATCGAATTCGGAGTTAAAATTCAAATCGAGTTTAAAATCATTAATTTTCGACTCTAATCTAATAAGTATATGAAAATTCGAATCTTACTATCTTTTTTGTTTCCCCACGTGCAAACACCTCTAATGTATTTTTAATTGGGAAAATGTCACAGAATAGTAACAAAGTTTCAAAAATGTTTTAATTTAGTCACTCTTGCATATTTTTCTCAAATTGGACTTTCAAACGATCAAATCGAGTCATTACCAATTTTATTATGACAAGAAAGTAATGATAGAAAAGACATTGGAGTTAGAATTTTCAATATATAAAATATATTAAAAATAAAAAAACATGTTAATTATGAAAAAAAAAGTGCCTAAAATTTACATCAACGTTCTATATCAGCTTCAAAAGATAGAAAAAAATATTTTCTAACTGAATCCAAAAGTATAATATGCTAAAAAATATGTTATGACTTTTAATTTGTATAAAATATAAAAATGAGTGATCTAATTGGAATATTTTTAAAACTTGAGTTATTTAATTGGAACACTTTTGAAAGTTGGTTACTATTTTACAAAGTTACCTCATTTTTAATTTATTAAAGATTTTATTCTTTTAAAAACGATAGATACTAATTAAATAAAAGTTTTTTTACCACTTGTCATATTTTAAACCATCTTTTTTACACTTGTCATTTTTTTAAAAATCCTCACTTTTTTTCTCTAAAAGGGTATTAAAGTAATTTAAATACTCTAACAATTCTTTATTTTCATACAAATTAATTTGATCAATTGATACATTTTTCTCTCTCATCTATATTTTCTTAAAATCAAACTATATGTTTTTAAAATAAATTATACTAATAAAAATAAAAATCATATCTTTTCTAAAACATTGAATATTTTGAAATAAAATATTTTAAATTAGTCTTTTTTTAAAATGATTATAAAAATATAGAATTTTCTAAAAGCAGTTTTATTAAAATAACCAGAATAATTAGAAACTTGAGGTTTTAATAAACAAGGTTTTTATAAACAATAGATTTTTATAAGAAAACCTTAAAACAAATATTTAAAAATAAAATATAGATAAGAGAGTTAAAAATTGTATAATTGTTTTATCTCTTAAACAAGTACGTATATATAGTTTTATACATATCTTATATTAAAATATTGTAATGTAACTTTTCGTATTTATTACTAATTATAATTAGTTTAATAAATGAGCTTTTAGACTATCTATTTATCTATATGTCTATCTATCTATAACTTATCTATTGTTTATTTACTTGAAATGGTTATTCATATGCAATT
This sequence comes from Flaveria trinervia, assembly GCA_025506515.1. Classification (NCBI taxonomy): domain Eukaryota; kingdom Viridiplantae; phylum Streptophyta; class Magnoliopsida; order Asterales; family Asteraceae; genus Flaveria; species Flaveria trinervia. Next base: position 11,444,005 of record CM046442.1, on the reverse strand, counting down.
ATAATCATATTTATCTTCAAATATGGTTTTATAATTCATAAATTTTTAATTATTTATTGTTTATTTATTCAACTCGTGTAATACACAGAAACTAACCTAGTTAATATATATATTAACTTCTAAAATTTAGTGTTTCAAACATTCTGAACACAAATGTAATGTTTGCAAACATTTTGAAACACACCGTTGCTGTACAAATTTTATTTAGTAAGCATTTTGAAACACCATCCCTAACTAGATGTTGCCTTATTTAGTAAGCATCTCGAAACAGTGTAGATGTTAGTTCTTCTTTGCAATTACCATCTATGTCCTATAAAGTTGTAACATTTATCGGTTTTAATTATTGTGTTATTAATGCAAATGGAACCTATGTAACCACTAATACTCCATGTAGATGTCAGGATTGCTCCTTTTCAGTCACATACCAATGAAACAATGATCTTAGAATATTTAGGCCTAGGAGAGGTGAATCGAATATTCAGATTGAAGTTTATATAGTTGTTTAACACGGATATATCAATCAAATAAAACTCAGTGTATATTAAGAACAAGTATGAAATTTTATGTGTGTTTCCATTAACTAGTACAATACCAAATGTCTAGATATGTTTTTTCAGAATCAGGGGAAAAACTGCTTCATAACTACTCTGTTTTTTAATTCAAAGTCAATAGCGGTAGCCTTTTTGCATCCTGATTTTCACATGTGAAAATTTAGAAAAATTAGTGGATTATCCAACAAACTAGATGTTAACAATATGTTCCTGTATGGTAACATAGATGAAGAGGTATATATGACAACCCCAAGAGTTATCGAGCAAAGATGAAACAAGGTTATGTTTGCTGAGAAAATCAATAAATGTTGTCAAGCAAGCATCTTGCAGTGTCATAGTTTAGAAAAGCCTTGGTACAACTTGGATACAATGAACCGAAAGCTAATCACTCCCTATTCATATACAAGGTAAACAAAATGTATATTGTGGCTGTTATTTACGTTGATGATGTCATTCTAATGGGAAATAGTACAGCAAAGATACAACAAATGAAAATGAAAGAGCACTGGGATAAAATGTTTATAAGTTGTTATATCAATTCCGATGATATGAACATGAGGTAGTTAGTTAAATAACGGTTTATAATGAAAATGAAAGAGCACTTGGATAAAACAAGTGTTAGATATGATTGTGATAAAAATTAAGGCTTTCTTTAATTATTATAAGTTGTTATATCAATTCCGATTATATGAACATGAGGTAGTTAGTTAAATAATGGTTTTTGGTTTGGCTAGTGATAAAGTTTGAATTTGGCAATATCAAATCAACTCAACAACCCGACTTGACCCGTTATCATTTTTTTAATTCTAACTTCTTTTATTTATGCATCGGTTGTTTTATAAATTGAAAAATGCTATGAGGTTATTAATGAGCTTGTTAAGGAAAAGAAGACAAGAAAGAGAGAAAGATAAGTTAAAGGAGATTATTGCGGAGTTGGTGACCGATAATGAAAAACACAGGTGGAAAAAGATGATATGCTTAATAGGATGACAAATATTGAAGCTATGTTAAAGAACATGGTTCGAAGATAGGCTATAAACACTTTATTTTGGCTCTATGGATGTTTATTATGTTAGGATAATTTTGATTATTTGAGGGTTTTGGTTTGTAATGTTATTGAAAGATTTTACATGGTTTGAATTTCTATGAATGGTTAATTTTTAAAGTTATTCAATTTTATAGAGTGATAGGAATTGCAAAACAAGGCACCAAAAATGATATTTCTAATTGTCTCAAAGTGCTGGCAAAATCGCTAGCAAATTGGCAGCCCCACGATCTCAAGTGGTAGCTAAAAGTCCATTGTAAAATGGTATCTACAATTAACAAAATGGTAGAAATAATTAGTGTCTGGCGGTCCCAAAATGATGACAAAATGCCGGTAGCAAAATCATAGCAAACAATGTATAAATTGAAACAAATTTTTATGGTCGCTACCACCGGGTCACAAATTGATTGGTAATCAAATTGGTGCCAAAAGAACAACTGACACCACTATTTTTCCCACCACAATTTTGGTGGCAAAATGGTTGCAACTGCGCAATTGCTACCGTTTTGCTACCAAAAGTTTAAATCACAAAAACTGTGTTTTGTAGTAGTGAGCTAAAGAAAGTATAAGTTGAATATCGTTGAAGACAGTGGGTTTCTAGGTTGTAAACCGAGTTCATTTCGTATGGAGCAAAATCTAAAGTCAAACGAAAGGGATGAAGAAGCAAATTTTAGTGTAAATCAAATAGGAGGTTAGTGAGTTAACTTCTCTATCTTCAAAGCTACGAGACCGACCAGATATAGCTTATACTGTGAATGTGTTAAGTTAGTTTGTAGGATATCCTAACAAAACCATATGGATGCAACTATTTGAGTCATTTGGTACTTAAAAAACATCTGGACAAAGTATTGTATGGCCTAAGGATGGAGGGACGAATTTAGTCACATACCATGACTTGGATTGGTTTGAATGTCCCTACATCGATGTTGAAGAACAGGATATTTCGCCTATCTTTTGGAAGTCCAAGAAACAGGTTGTGTCCTGCTTCTCAGTGAATTCTTTTATATATTAAATTAAAATATTAGATTATTTAATAAATTAAGAAAGATGCTGATACATATCCAATGGGTCAAATAAACCCAATTGGATCCATGGATGCCCATGACCCAGTCAACCAATTAAGTGTCCTAGTCAAATAGAAACTGCAGGGTAGTGGGAAAGTGGCTGAATATTAGGAGTAACTGTTGGATTTTCATTTAAGTATCTGATTTTCTATTCTAATTAGGGGGAAGAGATTAGTATTTGAAATTCTGGTTTGTATTAGGGAGATCAGTCCATCTCGAAGAGGACTACACTGTTTTGTACTCGTTTTTAATTCAATCAAGCCGACTAGGTTCTATCATTTGGTTCCATTGCCGGGAATTCGACATGGTCCAAACCCATAGAGGTATTTCATCCGGTCAAATCGCTTCCCAGTTAGCCGTCATTGCTGCCAAACTCGCTGCTATAGAGGCACAATGGAGGGATGATGTTGCAGCGCTCAAGATCGCGATGTTTGGAAAACCAACCAGCAATCAAGCACCACCACCCGCACCATCTACACCTCTTTTTCTTCCTGATTTTAGCACCAAAAACCAACCCAAAACCAGCCATCAATCCCTCGCACCACCACCATGCCTTCAACAGCCACCAACACTACAAAAACCAACACCAAACCGGGAACCGGTACCGAACCTGTTGATTGCATCATCTACAGTATTACCAACACCAACTGTATTGCAAAACCAAAATATTATACCTAAGCACCTCACGACCAACTCATCCATTCATTCTCCACTAACCGGGTCCGGGGGACTAACAAGAGAGACTCCGAATGAAGGTGTAGCCGGACGACACAAGTGGCGCCCACCTTGGCACACCGTTGAAATTGCACCACATGCCATGGTCAGACTTGAATGGCATCCACCGTGGGTTGTTGATAAAGGGCGGCCAAGCTTCACTCTACCGCTTCATCTCGACTTGAGGACAAGTCGTTTAGGGCGCAGAATTGATACGTATCCAATGGGTCCAAATAAACCCAATTGGATCCATGGATGCCCATGACCCAGTCAACCAATTAAGTGTCCTAGTCAAATAGAAACTACAGGGTAGTGGGAAAGTGGCTGAATATTAGGAGTAACCGTTGAATTTTCATTTAAGTATCTGATTTTATGTTCTAATTAGGGGGAAGAGATTAGTATTTTCTGTTCTAATTGCACCACATGCCATGGTCAGACTTGAATGGCGTCCACCGTGGGTTGTTGATAAAGGGCGGCCAAGCTTCACTCTACCGCTTCATCTCGACTTGAGGACAAGTCGTTTTTCCAGGGGCGCAGAATTGATACATATCCAATGGGTCAAATAAACCCAATTGGATCCATGGATGCCCATGACCCAGTCAACCAATTAAGTGTCCTAGTCAAATAGAAACTGCAGGTAGTGGGAAAGTGGCTGAATATTAGGAGTAACTGTTGGATTTTCATTTAAGTATCTGATTTTCTGTTCTAATTAGGGGGAAGAGATTAGTATTTGAAATTCTGGTTTGTATTAGGGAGATCAGTCCATCTCGAAGAGGACTACACTGTTTTGTACTCGTTTTTAATTCAATCAAGCCGACTAGGTTCTATCAGATGCCTTTTTATTATTTTTGTTTTTAGAAAACAATTTTTTATAAAATTAATTTTTTTCTACAACATCTAACTTTTTTTAAAATATATAATATATTATAATTAGTAATTTTAAAATTTAATTTTATTATAAACTATAAATAATTAAAATTTGGAGTTATAATAAAATATGTTTAGAAAATAATATTTTTAATATGATGTGGTTTGAAAAAAATGCTTTAAATTTAAAAAAAAAGGTTTAAAAATTGATATCGTTATTTTATTAATTATAGTTATTACTCATATGTATTTTAGTCATATTTTATTTTAGGTTATCATTTTATACTTCATAAAATTTTATTATATTTAATATTTGATTTTCTCAACCCGTATAATACGAGGGCTTACTAAAGTAAGTATTAAATAAATAATAATAACACCTAATAAGAGATATTATGAGCATTTATAGCCCGATCCAACCCGATTCAATATTATATCTCTATATTTGATTAGAGGGTTAAAATAATTCAAAATTGATCTAATAATTGACATTACTTTTCATTGTATATCATTCAAATCTTAATTTCTTCATACTAGTATCCTCACACTCGCTCAATCTTTAGCTCATGATTAGACTTGTCAAAAGTATTATTTTTTATGTTTAAAAAAGACAGTTTTCTTTAATTGTATATTTCTATGATAATAAATAAAACTTAAGATCAATCTCTGACACGTGTTGATTTATACTTAAAAGATCCTATTTTTACATATAATCAGCTATATTTAATCTTGTCACAAGTTAATAGTAAAAATAAAGTGAAACTCTTAGCTTTAGATAATGAGTGTAAACCTACTAATGTTACTACAAATGCAGTTTATATGAATATTTTTATTTATTTGTGACCTTATAATCAAAAGTTCTTATGTCTTATTAAAATATAACACACTTGATTTTATTTATATTATTATGTTATTTAATAATTAACTTTTCACACTTTCGTTTATTATACGGGTAACTAATACTAGTTATAATATATATGACTATATTTGTTTTAGTCAAAACCGTCCCAAAAGAGCTTTAAAAACCTCCTCGAAAAATTTTCTCGCAAAATATACTATGAACCAATGTGAAGCCTCGTATCGACTTAAGCACAATCATGAACATAAGTGAACTCGCGACTACCCACACCATTAATCCTGGTTAGTATCAAGGAAATGATGGCTCCGTTTAAATTGAAGACAGTTTTGTTTCGAGATATGCTTCTTATGGCCAAATGAGAATAAATAAATACGTATTGGCATGAATTATGATGACAGCTTCTTGTGGATTGCATATGGATTTGGTGCCAAATTATTATATTGGGCAATATAGGAAATCAAACAGAAATAAGTGGCAGCAACCCATAAAGGATTTTCTGGCCCAAATAACTTGGAATACGAACGCAGGCAATAGTTTTGGTGCCGGAGGCAGCATTAGTTTTGTTTGATGTTACGATTGGTTAAATTTTCTCGAATCACAAACATGTAGGTTTACGTATGTAAATATGTTTAATCTAACTGTTTACTGTGCTAAAAGAACATAAACGTTTTTTCTATTAGTTTACAATTGAATAATTTATATATGTTTTTGTGATTAGGGTTTCTGTTTACCTTTGTTTTTTAAGAAAAGACTAGTCTTTTGTTGAGTCAATTTATTGAGACGAAATTGCGAGGTCAATGCGGCTGGATTCCTTTGTTTTGTGTTAATTTTCATTTAAAAAAGTCGATGACGGGTGAGATTACGTTCTAGTTTGTATTCTTTTTCGTATATCAAGTCGTAAAATCCATAATTCTATCTTTGGCAATATCCTAGTATGTTCTTTTTTGGTATTTAAACTTTGAAGTCAATATAACTGGACTTGTCCGTCTTGCAATTGTCTTCCAAACCATACAAAAGTTACATCTATATAGCGTTTTCAATATATTATGGTGAATTAGTTTTGTTACACATAATGCTGTCAATCATAATCTGAATGTGATCACTTGTGCATTATCTCATGCTGTCATGTTTATTTGTCTTCATAGTTTTATGTCAAATAATGTTAAGAGTAGTTTAATTCAATATAAATCAATTCTTTTAGGGTTAACTTTCACAATCAAGCCTCGTGGGGCACATCAGCTACACTCACTACTTAGCGAGCTGGGCATTAAGAATTTAGATGTTTCAACTTGGGAGGGAATATTTATTTGAATTGTGAGTTTTGTCTAGTCCTAATATGTAGATATTAGATAGAGACTTTTCTGTTGTATTTTCTGTTTTTTGCTCCTCTGTTGTAGATGTATACCCACATTCAAATTATGAGAAATCGGTATGTTTGTACCATTCTATATTTTGGGTGCAACAACTGAATCATATAAATCAGATGTAATGTTTGTCTTCATCTCATTCTTCATAGACCCTACTCATCTAATGAGATGCATTATATTGTTTGTTTGTTGTTGGAGTGACATATATCCAGTGAAAAGGTTTAGATTATAAAGTTTATTTTGTCTGTACATTCTACATTTATGTAAATATGTAATGTAGACTCTCAAATGATATAAATGTGAATACTTGTTATAAACTTATAATGTACAACATGATAGGCTATCTGGATCGGAAACCAGAAGCTTCTCCAAGTGCTTCAACTTCTTTTTGCAAGCACTTTCACTTAGCAATCTCCATTAACAAAACCAGAAGTTTGCTATGGCAAGTGATTCAATGTATGCGATCCCTTAAGTTGTGACGAAGTTGAAAGTAAGATGAGTTCTTGTTTGATCGATTGCAACTTTGGCGTTGTTTGGACCGTTTATAATATTTCTCCCTAGCTCTCGCATGGTTAGCCCAAGCGACAACCGAACACTTTTGCATGGCTCTTTGATTGCTTGTAGCAACGGCATTGATGGTCCATGCAGTATATTCTATCAAACTCTATTTTCTATGGATGCCATATAATAAAATCATCAGATTCTCATACTTTCCTATCTATATTTTCTAATATAATATTATTATTAATTTAAGCACAATACGTAAGTTTGTTTAGACATTTCATAAAAGTTTTAATCACGCCATGCAAAACATTTTTACCTTTATCATGTAACGACAAAAAAAGTTAAAGAAAGCTACAAAGTTAAAACTATATAAGTTCACCACTAATCTTTTTTTAAATTTCTCTCTCTTATATATTAAATTATAAATTCCAACTAATGTAGAATCCGAGCAACAACTACTTGTCACAGTTTTATTTATAACAATTATCTAACCCTAAAAGGCTAAAATATTATATAACTTTGTAATGGCTACTCTATCATTTAACGACAAATAGAGTTAGAAAGCTGTTAATTTAAAACTATATATAAGTACACAACTAATTTTCTTAAAAATTATCGGTTTTTTATGACATGGACTGTTTTTGTTTATTTTCTCAACTCAGTAAATATTTACAAATACTTTCAACTTTAAGTTTATTTTCCTTCATTGATCCCTTACTAACTGAGAGTTAACCTCGTTAGTTTTTTTATGATATTGACTGTTTTTGTGGCCAAACCGCTAAAAAGAAAGTTGAAATTCATCATCAGGTCCGTCAATTTGAAATTTCCGCACCCAGAAACAATCTATCTCCACCTTCTGATTTGAACCACCGAACTCGTTGGAGGTAGATTTTAGGTGATGATGGAGGTAAGACAATGAAAAACATACCTAATTGATTTAACTCAATACTTTTACATATTTTACAATTTAACGCAAATATTTTTTTACTTTTAACTTTGGTCTCTATACCTCTCAAATATTTTTTACTTTTAACTTTGTTCCCTATACTTGTTATGTTTAACGTTTCGCCTAACGGTGGTGTGTACTTAGTGCTTCGTTTCTTCCAAGATTGGTTTTATTTTTCTATTTTTATACGAGTTGTTCAGTGTTGGTGGTCGCGAATGGTGTTATGTCTTTGATGCTAATTGATATGGTTTTACGTTACTGTGGTAACACCATGGGCTTAATACTAGAACTCATGTATGTTGATTTTTTCCTTGTGCAATGTTAAAAACCCACTGTGACACCCTGTATTTCAGGTTAACTTAACGTTGTCAATTCAACCTTCGTTACTCTAACGTTCTTTCGTGATTTAATTAATTGTTTAACGTTGTTATCTGATTAAATTCATTAAAGTAATTTAGGTTTAGATTAATTATATAATGTACAGGGACCCCATGAGACACAAATTTGTTTTCAATTAAATAAAATTCCAAAGAACCCACGATTTCAAACTGCAAACACAATTCTCCACGGTATCTTCTCGCAAATCCTAAACCCCTACTCGACAACTCTCCAGTGGCGGTCTTGGCCGTGACACTCACTGCAGGCAGCGTTGCTCGCAAACACGCATCTCGGTTGACCCTCTCCTTCGCAGCAGCAGGCGTGTCGCTGTTCTCTTCCCCCGGAAACCGCGAGGCCCAACCGTACGGTATGTTCTTTCACTCGTCTCACTTGTACGTACGATTTCGATTACGGTTCGGTCGTTTGATATTGAACGTTTGTTGCGATTTGGTGCTTGGTTTCATGCGTGAGTGATCTACGAGTATGTGTGTGTGCTACATTACGTATGTATATACGTATGTATTTGGCGTAAATTACACACACACACACGTATTCTGCGTGGCTTGGTAACTACAGTCGAGGTCTTCATTTACATTGTCAGATTCGGTTGCGAACTTCATAGACTATGTAACTCGTTAAGTAGACTAGCTATCTACTGATAACTCTGTTTTTGAGAATTTCAGATGTTAAAGAGAAATTATGTTTTGTAATTGATGTGTTTTTTAGTGTAACTTGTGACTGAGATCCTAGTATGTCACGTGTTTACCTGTAATACTTCGTTAATGGAAATTGCGGGTGTGACACCCGGCAACTAATTTTTTGGTTGTGGAAGAACCATCTTGTGACAATGGACTTACATAGACAATATCAATGCCTCAAATTCAACCCAACGAAATAATACGGATCACAAAATTAATTACTTAATAGTTAAAAATGAGAGAGTATAACATGTCTAAAATGTCATTTGTTTTTCTTTGTTTTCGGCTTTATGTCACTCTTGAAAATATACGAGATTAAAATTTTATATTTATTAATAAAAAAATATATTTAATGTCACGTGTTATTTATTTATTTATTTATTATTTTGATTTCTCGTCTAGAAATGTATGTATTCTTATTTTTAGTCATAATTCATTTGAATAAAATCAACTATTTTTATAATTACAAACTAAGTTTTTTTCTTAAATAGTATATATAGAAAGTTTATTTAACAAAGCAAATGCTTAGTAAGTGTTTTTTTTATCACTATAATGCTATTGGTTAATTTATTTTGCTTCGAAATAATATTATATAAAAAGAGTCAAATACAAATGTTAATAAAGTTATAAAATCATTTGTTTCTTATGTCATAACTAAAAACAAAAAGTTTGTCTTAAAGTTAGTTTTATTTTTCTTTAGTTCACTCAAAATTAATTATAAATCGTATTTTCATATAGAAAAATTTAATTTGTTTCACTAAAAATATTTTCAATTTCACACAAAATTAGACACATTTGTTTTTTATTCTTTTAAAAATATATATTTTTTGAAAATATTTTTAAGTAGCTTAAAAATTATAATAAGAAAAACTATTTTTAACAAAAATGTAATTTTTTGAAAAAAATTTATATAAATATCATGACGAAACAAAGAAAAGTTAATGGTTTAGTTTTTTTATGAACTATAAATGTAATTGCAAGATCGTTGAAGGGTGTGAATTACAACACAACAACACAAAGAGGAGATTAACCAAACTTTAATCAAACAGTAAACTGGATTAACCAAGATAAGACACTAAGAACACAAGTAATGTAAGAGACAGAACATAAAGAACACAGGTGTATGGTTTTCAAGAATGCATATATTGCTTTCTCTATGTTCTATTACAAGTGTTACAAAACATATTCGAAGATACAAAAACATAAGATACTTATACAACATCCTACAGCCGGCTATACTTTGAAAGCCAGCTGGATACAATTGACTAGACACACACAAAATTAATTGTAGAGTCAAAAGGTAGATTGCATTTTGACTAGTGACTATGACATGCCATAGCTCACATCCTTATCTATTACAAAAAGGATAAAGTACATAAAGTAGAAAGTTTCAGACTCAAGACCTTAATGTACAGTTGCCAAAAGCATGGACCTTTTCACCAAACCATGTTAGTTGGTGACTTGCAGAGTTGCAGCGGAAAGGTATCCAGCTTTATGGAACAGCACATCAGATAAAGCATGTTACTAAAAGTCTTCGGAAGAAATCTGTCTTCATGAACTTGAAGCTTCGGAAGACTTTGTGTCTGAGGCTTCGGAAGACTTCATCTTTGGCTTCGGAAGATTTTACACTTAGAGTATTTCTGTTGCACATGTGAAACTTTCGAAGCATTCCACTTTAATGCACTTGTGCAGCATGCAGGAAAGACTAAAGATGTTTAGGTTGTATCAGCCTCTTCATTAATCTCTACAAACTCCCCTAGGCTGATGCTACCAAAACACTTAGAAAACTTCAGATATTAACAGTCCTCATTAGGATGATCACCATTCCTTTCTTCATAAGATGATTAGGATCCTTCAGGCAGTCAAAGTGTCTTCTCATGTCAAAGAGGTCATGCAGTGGCAACTGAAACATATCTTGCTTGTATAAATGTCTTCAATCCCTTGATCTCTAATAACATGCCACCTTTCTGGATTTGTGGTGTATGTCCAAGACAAGATGGGTCTTCCTGATGCAGAGGAGTTACTAAAGTTGGAGTTGGTTGAGCATCCTCTGGCTGCACATTCTCAGGTTGTTCTGATTCATCCTGAGGTTCAGAAGGGGATGCAGGCTTCTTCTTCTTCTTCTTAGACTTTGGTTTAGAAGCCATCCTCTTCTTTCTCTTTCCAAATTTTAACTGAGAAGACTGGCCTACAGCACCAGATTGATCTTCACTGTCTCTCTTAGTTGGGACTTCCTCTCTCTCAGGCTCAGAAGGAGAGGGAGGTTGACCCTACTGTGGATCAGAAGATGAAGTTTGCTAAGCATTAGCAGGAGGTCCGGGTTGTGTTGTGTCTATTTGTTCAACCTTAACCTCCACTTCAGGTGGGGCCTGACTTGGATTGGAGTGTAAGTCAGTGAGCACTCCACTCTTAATCTTCTGCTTGATTACCCTGATATGCTCATCCATAGTGGATAGAGACATGGGTCCAAGTCTCCTTCCGGAGAATCCATACAGCTTCAAGAAGCTCAGCATCCTCTGCCTATCAGCAGACTTCTTCATGCTCTTTTGGATGATGGCTCTTGACTTTGCAGCTTCTTCCCTCATCTTCTTCTTTGTTGTCTTTCTTTCCTTGACTAACTCAAGCTCAAGTTGTTTTAAATACTCAAACTCAACATAGTCATAAGGTAAGGGAAGGAGTGCATCTGCCTGATAGAGACCTGTGGCACTCATGTAGTTAATCATCTTGATTCTGTCTTCTTCCTTATCGACCTGAGGTTCTTGTTAAACCACATCCTCTTGTTCAGGGCTTTCTTGAAATGGTGAGAGGATAGGCATACCTCTGTACAGTCTTTTTCTTTTTCTTCTTCTTTGATCTGTACTAGGAGTTCTGCATCTTCTGCCTCCTTTTTCTCTCTTGACCTTTCCAGATCAACCAGCTCATTCAATTCATCCAAGGGGAGAGAAATGATATTATCTATGTTATAGTTCCTAGTCTGTAGATAGTTAATCTTGACTGCCCTTAATTCATCATTTTGAGTATCTGGTCTGGGGGCAGCCCTGATTGCAGACTCCATGAGTCTTGGAGACTCAGTAGAGGAACCTTATCCCCTTAGCCTCATTTTCCTCTCTCTCTCCTCCTCCTCAATCTCCTCAAATGTCATTTTTCTTTTCCCTTTGTCACTCACAGACCTTTGTGACTCAGGGTGGAGAGAGCTTTGGCCTTCATTACTCGTTGCAGCATTTGAGCTCAGGCCAGAGAGAGGTTGAGAAGCACCTTCACCAGCAGGTGTCTCAGAAGGAATACGGATCTCTGCAGCAGTTGGAGATGATGAGACAGGGCTCTCAGGTTCTGTCACTGGGCCTTCAGTCAAGGTTTCCCCTATGAAGCTAATCTTAGGGTCTGCCTCAACATCCAGTTGACCAATGACATTGCCTGATTGCCTTAGTCTCCTTCTTAGGCTGAAATCTGCAATGATCCTGTCTTGGATTCTTTTAGCCATTCTGTCAGCTTGTCTTGATTGGCTTGGGTTGACAAGTGGCATGTTGACTAGATCCAGACGTTCATAGTAGTCCAAGTTCTGAAAATTAAAGAGTTCCTGTTGTCCTTGAACTCTTATGATGATAAGGGCCTTCCAGTTGTTGTCATACCTCCATCCAATGATATGATTGAAGGATGATGAAGGTGACATAGCCCTTGGTATCCCATCCTCAAACAGACTCTGTATGAAGGAGTCTGTGTAGTCCACATCAGTGTGAACTAGAGGAGGTTGCTGAGAATGCACAGTTGCAAGTGAGGATGGTGAGTCCTCAATGTCCATTCTCTCAGAGGAACTCCCAGGTTCTGTGGCTATAAAGAATTTCTCTCCCTTTTTGGTAGCATCACCCACTTGCATAGGTGAGCTGGAGGATAGATCAATCACATCCATAGGTTCTTGTGTTCCTGGTTGAGCTCTCCTTAAGGGTCTCCCAGCTAGTTTTTCCTTAAGATATGAAATCTCAAGTTGCTGATCATTGATCTTATTGTGTAAGATAGTCACCTGAGATTCAAGGTGACTGACCTTTGAGACTAAATAGGTGCATGTTTTGGACAGTTGTTGCACTTTTATTCTCAGATCCCCCTCATCTTCATCAGAAGAATCACTGGGGGTGGAGAAGATTGGACCAGAGTCCTTTCTCTCATGACCAGTTCTAAGTTCTTGGCCACTGGATTTCCTCTGCTTACTGGCAGTCTCAGTTGAGATGTCAGTAGGCTGAGTTGCCATGGTTGAGGTCTTAATGATGTAATCACTTGCAGAAGTGAGAGCCTCTTCCATATGGACATCCTGAACAGGTTCAGGAGTGTCCACCTCAGTTGTAGGTGACTGATGTGGGATAGATGTAGGAGGCTCAAGAGTATTCATCTCTCTTTGAGTAGGGGAAAATAAGAGAGACTCATTATACTCACTGAAACCTAGATCTTCATCAGTATAGAAGTCAAGGTTGGGAATTGGTTGGTTGAGGTCTATAGGCTGGGGATGGTAACTGTCTCCTGAAGGTTGATCACTTGAGTGTTGAGACTCATAGTGATGGCTTAAGGCAGTAGGGCTAATGAGCTCATCAGGCTGAGCATAAGGAACCTCAGAACTGATTCTTGAAAAGATGGGAGTGGTCTGCTCCTCAGGAGAAGTGGGAGCTCCAGTATCCACTTCTTCCTGTATGGGTGAGTCTATGGGGGCCTCCACAGACTGAATAGTCTGAGCAGGGTTTGTTTGGATTTTCTTTGGTAGGTAATGGAGATTTGAGGCTGTGTAGGTGGTTGGAAAGTAGCAGGTATGGGTTCAACACTAGCTTGTACTGCTAGGTTGTCACCTTAAGTAATGAGCTCTAACATTTTTGGGACTAGGGCTGTTTCTACTCCAAAGAATCCAACAGTGGACTTTCTTAGTGTTTTAAAGATGCCGGGCTTCATCTGTCCCAATTTAAGAATATTACCTGTTTCCCTTAACTGTGAGCCCAGTTCACAGTTAAGAATGTACTGGACATATCTAGGAAACATGTAATACTCTAAGGAGTTTAAATTTGCAAGCAAATTTGTATAAACAAACTGAGAGTACCTGAATTTGACCCCTTGAACCATTCCATGGACTATGAATGAGAGATCTTCAGGAATCTGGTCCTGTTGGACCAAAAGAACCAATGAGCCTGATCAGAAAAACCTCTAAGTCCCACAGACATTGCAACTGCTGAAGAAGATCACAACAGCTAAAGACATCAGCTAATTACAAGGTCTGAAGACAAAGTCTGAAGACAAGATCTGAAGACTTCTACTGAAGACAAAGTCTGAAAGAAAAGTACTAAAGACAAGGTCTGAAGCTATCAGCTGAAGACAAAGTCTGAAAGTAAAAGTCTGAAGAACAAAGACTAAAGACCAAAGTGATCAGTAGTTGTCACAACAGCTGAAGTTATTAACTTCAGTAGTTGTGATGGTTTCCTTTCGGTACTTGTAATTTACTTTTCAGTAGTTATAGTTTTAGTAGTTTTTAGTTAAGTATTTTTATGTTTTTGTACTTAGCATTCTCTGAGATGTAATCAGTAGTTGAGAACATTCTTAGTAGTTTGCATAGTTTCAGTAGTTTGTATAATTCTGTTAGATGTCACTATCAAATGACATCAGCAGACGTCACATTCTCTATATAAGGAATGTTGACCTAGTTGTAATGTGTGACATTCAGCCACCACGAAGCATATGAATGAAATATTCCTTTTGCAGAATTCTCTCTCTATAACCGTTTATTTTTTTATTGAATATCAATTGTGTTCTTGCGAATTGTCTAATTCATTGTTCAAATTCCGCTGCAATCTACTCTAATTAATCAAACTTAGATCACTGATCCTAACAAATGGTATCAGAGCGGGTTAATCATTGATCGATCTAACAATTGATCATTGAAACTGCTATTTTGATATCTAAGTTTGATTGAATTAGCATATTTGCAAGAATTGGTTATAGATCATTGAACTTCTGCTGCTATTTGTTATTTGCTTTGAGTTTTCTCTTGGTTCATATTGAGTTTGTTGTGTTTTGCACTAAATCAGTTAAAACTTAATTGAATTTGGTTGAATCTGAGAATGACTACTCCTTCTAATGACCCTCACAATACCGGTTCCTCAACCAAGCCTCTGATGCTGGTTAGAACTGAGTATAACATATGGCAACGAAGAATGCTCCATCACCTGTCTGTTAACAGTTCAGGTTGTTGGACATCTGTGGTACATGGTCCACACAAGCCTATGGTGAACAATCCAGAAACCAACCAAATGGTTCCGAAGAAGAAGGAACAATACTCAGACGAGGATCGAAAATTGTTTGAGATTGATGCTAAAGCGCATGGTATTCTGGCCATGGCTCTGCCTAATGAAATCTATTCTGGGCTTATGCATCATGAAACTGCTCATGACCTCTGAAATGCTTTGAAGGAATAATTTGGTGGAACAGATGAGGTCTTAGCAAACAACAGAGAAATCCTTGCCCAACAATATGAGACATTCTCTCATAGGAAGGGTGAATCACTGACTCAACAGTTTAAGCGTTTTTCCTGTTTGATCTCTGAGCTGAAAATGGTCAAACATGAATACACTAATAGCCAGATGAACAACAGATTCCTCAGATCACCGCCTGAGAGATGGGACACATATACCATTGTCCTACGCTCCAGTGCAAATCTAGATAGCCTATCTCTCACCCAACTCCATGGGAAACTGCTTACATTTGAAAGAGAGATAGAGCAGAAAAGGAAACTGGCATCATCAGGAAAGCTCACTGATGACTTTGTACCAAGGAACACTGCCTTGGTTGGTCATGAGTCAGAATATGCTGCATCAGAAAGCAATTATGATGAGCATATAGATTTCTCTTCAAACAGTTCTGATCATGCATTTTTTAGTGTTGATAGTCAGTCAGGCTGTAATAGTGACAATTTGTGCTTCATCATGGATGATTTGAAAGGTATTGTTGATGATGACTTAGAAGAGATGGATATTCTAAGCCAAATGGCCTTGACTAATATCAGATCTCAAAAGTTCTACAAGAGAACTGGTAAGAAATTTCCAGGACTCTCTGGCAAAACCAAAGTTGGTTTTGATAAGAGTAAGTTGAGGTGTCACAAATGCCACAGGCTTGGACACTTTGCAAGAGAGTGTAGATTAACTGGATCCAACTCCTCTGCACCCTTTGTGACTTTTCCAAGCAATAGTCCACAAAACAGAGGGCAACATCCTGCTAGTTCTGGTCATCATTCATAACCTATATCTCCTGCATATTTTGTCCCTCAGGGTCCAATGTCATATCCATATCCCTGCTATTACATACCTCAGCCAAATCAAGTTCAAGTTCCTATTGCACAACAACCTCAGGCCTTACCTGAGCCTCTACCATCTCAATCACAACCTCGTCACAGCTTATTCACCCCTGGTGTTGTTGACTGGAGCAGTTTACCAGATGATCTCTCTGGTAATGAGCAATTATTTGCTGGTGATGGTCAACATGGTGGTGAACATCCTTTTGGGAATCTTGCTCTCATGGCCCTGGAATCTACTGAGAGTTCATGCTCAAATGCATCTCCTTCACAGGTAACCCATGTATCCTCTGAGGCTAAGGCCAAGCTATGTTCTGAATCTTGCATAGCTGCATTTATCTCTATTAGAGAGGCAAATGTAGCTTTAATAAATCAAAATCTTGAGCTTGAGCAAACCCTTTCCAAAAGAAAAGCTGAGTATGAGTCTGTCCTTAAAGATAAAGATGATAAGATTTATAAGCTTAAATGCCAATTAAATGATGAAAAGGCTAAGCTAGAGGTCATTCTTGAGAACCACAGAGAACTCAAAGAAAATCTTGCAGCTACCCAAGTTGAGTGTGACCGCTGGGTATCATCCTGCAAGGGATTTGAAATGCTGCTTAGCAAGCAATCTGCTTCGAATATGAAGTTTGGAATAGGTTACAATCACATTGCACCTTTTGACATCCAATTGAAAAACTTTAAGATTGTGGAACGCAGCATAGGCTAAGAACAATCTAACTGCCTCTAGTCTGGCTACAGGGGCAAAGGTTTCATCATAATCAATACCTTCTTCTTGTGAAAACCCTTGTACAACCAATCTAGCCTTGTTCTTGACAATAAGCCCATTTTCATCAATTTTATTCCTAAACACCCATTTAGTGCATATTGCACACTTACCTGGATGGAGCTGCAGAAGCTACAGGAACATCAAGTTTAGCAGACTCAGGCAGTTGATCACTAAACTTGAAAAGGTGAGTACTGATATCATCATCATCTTCAGTACCACCAGGTGGAAGACTTGCTGCAGAAGATGATTTATCCACATGATCTGCAACAGTTGGAGGTTGATAAGGAACATATTGCAGTATGTCCAGATCAAACAACTCCACAGGGTTTTGTGGAATTTTATCCTTAGGAGATTCATTTAATTTCACATGCAAGGTTTCTTCAACTATCTTTGTTCTGCAGTTGAAGACTCTGTAAGCCTTGCATGTGGATGAATAACCTACAAAATACCCTGCATCCATCTTAGGATCAAATTTGTGGAGTTGACCCTTTGTGTTGAGAATGAAACAAGGACACCCAAAGGCTTTGAAAAATGAAATTATAGGAGCCAAATGATGTAGAACTTCATATGGAGTCTTCATCAACCTCTGATTTACTAACACTCTATTCTACACATAGCAAGCTGTGTTGACAACTTCAGCCAACATAGACCTTGCAACTTCAATTAGGGTCCTATTCTTTCTCTCCACTACTCCATTTTGTTCTGGAGTCCTTGGAATGCTAAATTGCCTCTTGATTCCCTTTGATAGATAAAAATCATCAAGTGTATGGTTTCTGAATTCAGTTCCATTATCACTCCTTATACACTTGACTGATAAGGAATACTGCTTCTCAACATATAACACAAAGTTTATAATCGTCTGAGCAACCTCATCCTTTGAATGCAAGAAGAAAGTCCATACAAATCTGGAGTAATCATCCATAATTACCAGACAGTATTTCTTCTTTGCCATGCTCATCACTCTCACAGGACCAAATAGATCCATGTGCAGTAACTACAAGCAGTAGTGGACTTAGGTTCTTCAATAGAAGAGAATGAGACTTTGTGTTGTTTTCCTTTCAAACAAGCAGTGCAGGTTTCATCACAGTGGCACTCCTTTATTGGTAGACCTCTCACTAAACTATTGCGGATCAGCTGATTCATGTTTTTGAGATTTACATGACCCAGCCTTCTATGCCACAGTTTAGATTCTTGAGGAGAGGCTTTGGAGAACAAGCAAGGATGACCCTTCAAATCAATCTTCTTTGACAAATCCAAGGCATATACTCTTCCAATCCTGTTGGCCTTCAGGAGAGTATGTTCATCCAATACCTTGTAAATCAGCCTCAGAACTTGGGAAGACAGAATCCTGCAGTTCTGGCTTGTGAAAAGTGCAACATGCCCTTTATCACACATCCAACTGACACTCAGTAGATTATACTTAAGATTCTCCACATGGTTAACATCATCAAATCTGATATCTCCATTAGACATATATCCTTTCCCAATGATGTAACCCTTGGCATCATTTCCAAATGAAACAAATCCCTTCTTTCCTTGAGAGTAGTCATTAAGAAGAGAACTACTCCCAGTCATATGCATAGATCCTCCACTGTCCACATACCAGATGCTCCTTTGGCATGCTGAAGAACCCTGCATTGATCACAAGGAACTAGTTAGGTTTTAAGACCCAAACCTTTTTGGTTTTGGGTCTGTTTTCATCAACAGATTTAACCATAACTTGTTTCTCATGATTAACAGCTGATGAAGGTGGAGATGGTGCTGAAATGGATTCCTTGAATTTGGGCTTGGAATGCCTTTTTAGTGATTTGATCACAGGTGCATCTAGTTGGTTAACTCTCCCTAACAAATGCTGAACCATCATAACAAGTTGTGTCTGATTTGTAGCTAAAGCTTTCAGCTCTTATGACATATCAGTACTTGTTTTTGATGAGTTCCTGTGGCCCACCATTTCCTCCTTGAAATTCACAGACTTAGTCTGATGTTTATCATGAGAAGCACTATCAGCTGTTTTATGATAAACCCTATCCTTCTTTTTGGATTTTGATGAAGTCTTGGGTTTATCACAATGGGATGATTGTGGTACAAACTTGGTCTCGAACTCATTTTTCATTTCATCCATCTGGATTTTAAGGAGCTTATATTTGTTGAGTTTGGAACCCTTTCTGTACCAACATTCATCAGAAAGATGATTGAATTTACCACATATTTCACATGGCTTATTCTTCATCTTGGATTGATCAACTGTTGATGTGGAAACTACTGAAGGTGTGATCTTCAGTACTTTCCTCCTTTCAGTACTTTTGTTTAGTACTGAAGGATCTGTAACAACTGAAGACTTGTTCTTCAGCTGTTCTCTATCCGTCCTGAAAGACCGTATGATAGATTCATCAGCAGTTGTTAATCCTTTTATTTTAGTTGATTTGAAATTCTTTTCAGATGTTGTGACTTGCCCTTCAGTACTTGAGGTACTTTGAGGGACAACATCTGAAGTACTCAGCTTCATGTGCTTATCAGTAGTTAACCCATCAGGCAATTGATTTGCTGAGGTATCAACACTGATTTCATCTTGTGATTTTGGTTGATCACTTGAGGATGATGCACATGATGATGTGGTTTGGAAATTACTTTCACCTTCAGGTTTTACTATTGATTTTGGAGTAAAATCTGTAGGTGGTGCAATGTGATGTAGTTATAACTACTGATGTAGTTATAACTACAGATGTCAGTAAAAACAGATAAGTACTGATGTCCTATGAAACAACTGAAAACAGCTAAAAAGTCTGATAAGTAAGTGTTGAGGACAGTATGAAACAGCTAAAAAGCTAAGAATTGACGAAAACTACTGATGAGAATTTTCACTTCAGTCGTTTCCACAAACTGCTGTTTCACCCTAAACAGTTGATGACAAAACCATGTCTTCAGTAGTTTCACAACTACTGATGCCTAACACCAAGTCCTCAGTTGTTTACAATAGCTGATGACAAAAGCATGTCTTCAGTAGTTTCACAACTACTGCTGACTAACACCAAGTCCTCAGTTGTTTACAACACCTGAAGACAAAACCAAGGTTTTCAGTAGTTTCATAACTACTAATGACTATAACCAAGTCTTCAGTTGTTTTCAAACGTCTGATAGTTAAAACCAAGTCTTCAGTTGTTTTCATACAACTGCTGATAACACCAACACTTTCAGTCGTTTTCTTTTCAGCCTTTTCTTAACCTATAAATACCTGCACTTATAGCCAAACGTTTCATTAGCCATTTTCAATCCTTTTCTCTCTCAACAATGGCGACCATGAAACTCAAACCCTGACACAACTGTGTTGCCTACCTTTCGAAATCGGCCTTCTGGAACAAGTTTGATAATGCCATCGATCTTACGGTGGATTCCCAATACCGAACAGCCTTTCTTCTGAATCCTACCATATACCCTGATTCCTTAACCCAATTCTGGATGAACGTCTTTATAACAACTGGTGAGAATGATAGCCAAATCACTCTCCAGTCGTTGGTGAATCAGAAACAGGTGCTCATCACCCCCGACATCATTCGCAAAACCCTAAATTTGCATGATGGCACCTATACTAAAGAATACCTGAAAGGCACCACTGATATGTCTTTCATCAATAACGGGTATGAAGGCGACTTAAGTGCTACAACCATTCTTAAAAAGCACTTCCATGATGCCGAAAGACTTATCTTTCATATGGTGAATGTCTGCCTTGCTTCAAAGACATCTTCTTGGGATCAGATATCTTCACGATGGCAACAGGTATTGTACTCTATCTTTGAAGGCCAAAATCTAATTTTTTCTGAGATAGTGTTCATGGAACTAAAGGATCTGACTCAGAAACCTGTGGCAAACAGATGGCTACTATATCCCAGGTTTCTGATGGCCATAATTTTAAACCAATTAAAATCTGATGGCCTTGTTGGTCTTGGGGTCCCTGCTCCAGCTGTTTTAGCTGAGGTATACTCCAGACATAACTCTGACCCTACTCTTAAAGGGGCTGCCCGGATGCTAAAACCCAAGCAAGGGAACCCACAGCCTTCACTTCCAGATCCAAAGTCCCCACCAAACCCAAATCCAAAAAGCCCAAAAAGGCTACTCAGGGAGATGAGTCCCCTGAGGATGCCCCTGTACCACCAATACAGGAAGCACATACTGGTTATAACCCCCAGTCATGTCAAAGACTCAACCTGCTGAAACCGCACAGGTATCCTCTCAACAGGATCCTGTTGCAACCATAATTGGGGATCCCACATTACTGGAACCTATCTTAATTGAGAGGGTTACTATTGAAGAGCACCTCTCACCCCGGGTGCAATCTGCTTCGGATCAATCTCCACATGCAACCGCCCCTCAAAGCCCAACACTGATAGTTGCTAAAGTGCTGAGTCAGTTGCATTCCTCACCCCCTCCCCAGAAACCAATTAACACTGGGCATACCTCAACCATTGAGGGGGAGGACCAAAATGCTTCTGATAACCCACAACACAAGGGTTACAATGTTCAATCTCCAAGTGTAGAAAAGGGGGTTAGAACATCTGGTAAGGCTACCACTTCTACCGTTTCAGTAAATGATCAGGATGAAGTTGGTAACATCTATAAGACCTCACCAGAGGCAACTGCCAATGACAGACATAGTTCTGAGGCAGGAAGTCCCCAGTACCAAGAACAAGTGGCACATGCACATACTGATCTACACTTAGGGCATGTACATCCTGATTCAATCAGGAGGTCAGGTGATTCAACAAAGACTGATGATGACCTTGGCTTTTTCTATGATGTTTTAGCCCATAATACAATCCTAGAGAATGAGGTGAGCAGACTCAAAGAGCTGCTAGCCAAAATGTCTCAGGATCAAAGTCCATCTACCCTAATAACCCCACAGATGGCACCTTCAATTGAAGGTTCACCAAACACTTCGCCTACACACTTAACTAAGCCACCAGCCACTACTTCTGGCACCACCTCTCAGGGACAGAACCCCTCTGAGCAGATGGTTGCTATCTTTCAAAACTCCTTACCTCTCATCACTCCAATCATTACTGAGATTGTCCATAAAGCCATTGATGAGAGGATCTCCTCAAATCTACAAACACTCATTGATGACGTTGTTCACAAATCTCTTTCTGCCTTTCAAGCCCCTGATCCCAATGCAACCAAAAAGGGGGAGACTAAGGCAGTGAAAGAAAAGAAAAAGAAAAGAGTTGATGATGAGAAAGAACCTGAAAAAGAGAAGGAGGTGGAGAAAGAACTGATCTCAGAACAGCTGATCACATACAAACGAAAGAAAAGTACTGATTCAAAAGCTGATGAAGAAAAATCCTTAGAAGATATAGTCAAAGATGCTGATGAAGCTCACAACAGATCCATGGATAAAATTATAGATCAGCTCTTTAGACAAGGTCATGACACAACCACATTAGATACTGAGATCAGAAGGATGGAAATAGAAGAGATTCAAGCTAGATGGGCTGGTTATAGTGTGTTGGAAAGGGAAAGATTGGAGATAATGATTAGATTTATTGCCAAATACCTTGGAAGATCATTGATAGAGATAAAGTCTTGGTCCAGAGACAGTATCTTGGAGATAACCAAGAAAATCTGCTCTGCTGGAGGCTACAATAGAGGGTTGATCATCGAAGCACTGGATGAAGCAGGTGCTGGAAAAGAACTGAAATGGCAAAGCTCTCCAAAGCTAAACTCACCACCAAAATGCTAGATCAGTCTTCTCACACTCCCACTCAAAAACAACCCTCATCTCTAACATCTCCCAAATCTATCCCTAAACCAAAACCACCCACAACTCAACCCACAAAACCAATCCCTTTACCCCCAAAACCACCTCAAACCTTACCTAGTGATACACCCAGAAGGAGGAGAAGGGTGTTGAGGGTAGAAGAAGATGAAGAAGAGGATGACGATGAAGATAGTCTGCCAATCTCTGTTGTTCTCAAACTTAGAACACCTGAGCACAGAAGTCAACAAGTGATTACACCTGACTTGGAAATGCAAATGGTGAAGGTAAAGATTGAAGAAGCAGAACAACAGAAGCAGCACGATGAGCAGTTTCTCAGATGGTTGACAAGGATTTCCCTCAGTCCTCATCCATTCAAGAAATGAAGAAACAAACTTTGAGGTTGTACACTCTTAGACATACTTTTCAATATCAAAGAGAAAGAGTGCGGATTTGGCCAGACCCCAGGGTAAGCTCTAGAATTCATGAGAAGAATATACCAAGTAGATATCATGGCCAAGTGAAGAAGACCTTAAATGCTGCAATTATGTTGTCCATGGTAGTCTCACCCTGGGAAATCATTGAAGAATTCAAGAGAGCTCACAACTCCAAGACAACCCCTCAATCTATTCTTGAGAACAAAATGATCAAAAATGGGTTGTTATACAAAAGACTTGAAGATCTTCAGAAGAGTGAACTCCAGTTGTTGGTTGAAGGCTCTCACCCTGATGAATTTGAATACAGATAGATCACAACTGTCGAGTTAAAGAATGGAAGATAGTGAGATACCCGTCTGAGTATTATGGCCCAGAGTTCTTCTTTGAGGGAGAAGCAGAAGAACTCACCAAGGAGGAACAAGTTGTTCTCCTTGAGACCTATGCTAGTGAGTCTTACAAACTCATTAATGGGAATTAGGTTTCATGGTTGGGACAAGACTCTGTGTCCAGTTTCCCCAAGACAGAGTTCCTTTTCCAGACCTGTGCTTAACTGATTACCTCTAAAGCTGATCAAGAGGGTGTTTCTGCCAAGAATAAGTGGGATCATCAATAAGTTTAAAGGTTTTGGCTGCATTGTTCAGGGGGAGTTTGTTGGACCAAAAGAACCAATGAGCCTGATCAGAAAAACCTCTAAGTCCCACAGACACTGCAACTGCTGAAGAAGATCACAACAGCTGAAGACATCAGCTGATTACAAGGTCTGAAGACAAGATCTGAAGACTTCTACTGAAGACAAAGTCTGAAAGAAAAGTACTGAAGACAAAGTCTAAAGCTATCAGCTGAAGACAAAGTCTGAAAGTAAAAGTCTGAAGAACAAAGACTGAAGACCAAAGTGATCAGTAGTTGTCACAACAGCTGAAGTTATTAACTTCAGTAGTTGTGATGGTTTCCTTTCAGTACTTGTAATTTACTTTTCAGTACTTATAGTTTCAGTAGTTTTTAGTTCAGTAGTTTTATGTTTTTGTACTTAGCATTCTCTAAGATGTAATCAGTAGTTGAGAACATTCTCAGTAGTTTGCATAGTTTCAGTTGTTTGTATAATTATGTTAGATGTCACTATCAAGTGACATCAGCAGACGTCACATTCCCTATAGAAGGAATGTTGACCTAGTTGTAATGTGTGACATTCAGCCACCACGAAAGCATATGAATGAAATTTCCTTTTGCAGAATTCTCTCTCTATAACCGTTTATTTTTCATTGAATATCAATTGTGTTCTTGCGAATTGTCTAATTCATTGTTCAAATTCCGATGCAATCTACTCTAATTAATCAAACTTAGATCACTGATCCTAACAGGTCCCATCCACCATGCTTGTTTGATAAGCTGTGAATGACCACATGGAGCAGGAATCTCCATTTGGATGAGACCTTCCCTTTCCTGAAGGTCTTTACAGAGAAATCTTCCTCATACCCCATCTGCGCAAAGGAATGATTTACAGCTTCCTTTGGGAAGGACACCTCACCTTCGTCATCATCCAGCTGAAGATGTCGGTTGATGATGGCCGGAGTGATGAAGATTGTTCTCCCCTGCACTGTGGCAGACAATGCCTTCTCCCCGTTCATAATGACCTCTTGGTAGGTCTTCCAAAATTCAAGCAACTGATCCTCATAGAGTGGAGGATCAATGGTTAGGGAGGTGAAGTAGTTGGACAAAGAGAAGAAACGGCAAACCTCTGAGAATGAGGATCTTTCTCAAAGCATAACAGAGCAACTTGATTGTGTTGTCTGTGTAGCTGCATGGTAAAGTTGGGATTATTTCTGTGAGCAAGGTTAGCCATTGTGAGGTAGCTTAGAGATGAAGAAGAAAGAAAGAAAGAAATTTCAGAGAGAAATTTGGGTTTTCAGGTTTGGAGGAAGAGCAGATGATAGAAGAGGGGGAAACCGTTGGGTTTATATGAGAGAGGGATTTCAGATAAAATTTAATGAAAGAGGATAAACTTTGAAATCCGGATGTCGGTCCCACCTTTGAAAAAGTAGTTTACGTTTTGCTCTAAAAATAATTTTCTTGGAAGTCAAAAAGCTTCCGAAGGTTGATTATCTTCGGAAGTTTTAATGAAAAAGCTTCCGAAGCTAAAATGACTTCGGAAGAATTTCCTGAGAGTATTTGATGATTTTGCTTCGGAAGGAAAAATTAAGACTTGAGTGCTTTGTATAGAGATCAACAAAGCTTCCGAGAGTTAATTTTTGCTTCGGAAGGAAAAGGTCCTTGAAAATAAGTAAGTGTCTAAGATAACTATTTAAGCTTCGGAAGATAAAATTGAAATCTCTTCCGAAGGTAAAAATTTTTTAGACAGTTAAATATTTTGAAGGTATGATTTTCTTCCGAAGTTAAAATGCATAACTTCCGAAGTATAAAATCATCAATTAATCTAAGGAAAGTCTTTAGAGAAAGAGTTTTTTTAATCCAAGGAAAACATGAGCTTATGAAGATGATGGACTAGACAACTTAGAACACACATTTTTTAAGAAATAATAAGAATTAGTTTTAAGAAAAATTTACTCCAGATTGATCATCCCAATAGCTGATATTAGATATTTAAATCTTTGTTCATCAAAGCTTTTGTAAACAAATCAGCATATTGTTCATCTGTGTGAACCTTGACTAGTTTAATTAATCCCTTTTCATAATTATCTCTTATTAGATGATATCTGATATTGATGTGCTTTGTCCTTAAGTGCTGCATAGGATTCTCTGTAATTGAGATAGCACTGTTGTTGTCTATGTGGATTGGAGTCTCCTTGAAATTTAACCCATAGTCTAGCATTTGATTCTGAATCCAAAGCACTTGAGCACAGCAGCTAGCGGCAGCAATGTATTAGCTTCAACAGTTGATGCAGAGACACATGATTGTTTCTTGCATTGCCATGAGACAGCCCTTCCACCAAGAAATTGACATCCCCCAGATATAGACTTTTCAGTCATATTGCAACCACCATAATCACTATCTGTGTAAGCATACAGATTGAAGTCAAAATTCTTGGGATACCATAGACCAAGTGTTGATGCACCTTTGAGGTATCTTAGAATCCTTTTGACAGTGATAAGGTGAGACATCTTAGGGTTGGCTTGATATCTTGCACAAATGCATGTAGCAAACATGATATCAGGCCTGCTAGCAGTAAGATACATAAGAGACCCACATAGCCCTGTATAAGTGTTCATCTACACACTCCCCTCAAGATCAGGACCAAGGGAGTGGTTTCTGGCTATGGGTGTCTTAGCAATCTTACAGTCAGTCATATTGAACCTTTTGAGTATGTCTTGAACATACTTTGACTGACTTATGAAGATGCCATCTTCAACTTGCTTCACTTGAATTCCAGAAAGAAATTGAGTTCCCCCATGGCACTCATTTCAAATCTGTCTTTCAATAGCTTCTCAAAGTCTTTGCAGAGCTTTGGATTAATTGAACTAAAGATGATGTCATCCACATATACTTGAACTAGCAATATGTCTTTTCCTTGTCCTTTGATGAAGAGAGTTCCATCTATAGTACCTCTCCTGTATCCATGTTTACAGAGATACTCAGACAGTGTCTCATACCACTTCCTGGTGCCTGATGCAGCCCATAGAGAGCTTTGTCAAGCTTACAGACATAATCAGGATGAACAGGATCTACAAAACCAGGTGGCTGTTTGACATAAACCTCTTCATCTATCACTCCTATATAAAAGGCACATTTCACATCAAGTTGAAAGACCTTGAAGTTCTTGGATTGTAAGGCCCCGTTCCCGGGACGCTTACAGCTGTGTTCTCATCGCACATAAAACATATAATTACATTTGTGTTTCATAAATCGCAGCGGAAACTAAAACAATCTTTCATTTCCATGTAAATGCTTTTGCAAATTAGTACAACATTCATTACAAAATAGCTGTTTGCATTACAATGCAAAAACATTAGTCAAAAGAATGCCATCCCCAAAAGAGCTGAGTAGTCACCCATGCCATCCTCAGCAAACATTACCTGCCAACTGGAAACACATCAAAGTCAGCGTTGCTGAGTGAGTTCTAGTTTTATAAATAAAACATACTTTACTTTCAGATAAAACCGTTCATTTTTTACATGATCACACATCATACGTACACATAGATAATATCATTATTATCTTCTTCATTCGTTCATTCCTTCTTTCATTACCTTACTTGCGCATCGGACATCATCCCAAACCATACCATGTGCTACACCCCAGTTAGTCGTAGCTACCGGGCCGAAGTCAACAAATGACAGCTAAACGTATGCCACGGTACTAGGAGTAACCATCAGTCTTAGCTACTGGGCCGAAGTCAACGAATGACAGCTAAACGTATGCCACAGTACTAGGGTGAGCGGTAGAGGTTCTACATTTGGGGTCAATCACCAAGAGGGACCCCGTATCCGATGTGTGCAAGACGTTTCATTCGTTCATTAACACATGCATTCATTCATCATGTTCCTCTTTCTTTATCTTTCACTTTACGTTACATAATACCTCGTTCATTCATCATAACAAGTAAAGCCACAGGAAAGATATTATACATCACATTAAGGAACATAAACATGCATCAACATCACATCATACATGGCAACATCATACATACATAACGTACAACATCCTCACCCTTATCATGCCCAACATGCCTCTAAGACCTCGATCGTTATCTTAAAGAATCTTATGGGAACCTTTACATCAACACTTACATCTGCACCTTCCCCCGAAAGTCAGAAATCAATCTACACCTTCCTTGGGTTCAACAGCCCTATTCGGGCGTATGGACACCCTTCAGTCGCATTGCCTCCATGCGACTGAACATCATGCGATTGAACTAATACGGATGAACACCTATGCGAATGAACATCCAGTCGTGCGAATGGACCCTCAGTCGCATAACCCCCATGCGACTGGCCCTCCAGTCGTGCGAATGAACCCCAATCGTGCGAATGGACCCCAATCGCACCCTAATCGGCCGTATGGCCTCCATTAGGCCTCCAGTCGGTCGCCTGTAGCCCTAACTGGTGCAGAGTGCAGTTCAACCGACTGCAGCCGAGGGTTTTCGGCCCCCAAACTCATCTAAACCCATTTTAAGCCTAATCGACCATCCTAAACCTTAGGGATGCATACCATAACATCATTTAAGCACAACCAAGCAAGAAATCAAGTCACAATCGCGTCATACACATACACACCACGCATACATACGGGTTTTCACCCAAAACGCGAAAAAGAGTTTTCAGATGTATTCCAGCCCCAAAATCGTTTGAAAACAAGTAAAAGAGGGGTCCTAGAACTCACCTAAACGAGCACAACAACAAGAGCTTCGATTCGGCTTACTTCATGACGATTTTGGCGACCCGAATCGACCCGAACCAACACTTTTCCTCTTTTTCCCTTCTTTCTCTATTCTCCTCTTTGTGAGCTGAAATGTGAGTGTGGGGAGAGTGGCTGCCCTCTCCCTACATATATCACCACATTTCCCAACTTTTCTTCGTTGGCGAGTTTGGTCCCTCGACTTTTGGACTTTATTTTCTTTTCTTTCGCCATCGGCTTCAAAATAATAATATCCGGGTGTACAAGTCCACCCCCCTTAAATAGGTTTCGTCCCCGAAACCTGTTATTCGTCGAACAAACGTGGATAATGCTGTCTCATTTCTTCCTCAGTCTCCCATGTTGACTCGGATCCCTTCCTGTGCTTCCACTGTACACGCACAAGAGGAACCACCTTATTCCTTAGCCTTTTTTCTTTACGATCGATGATTGCCACTGGTTGCTCCACATAGTTGAGCCGTTCGTCTACTTCAATATCTTCCAATGGGACAATCATATCTTCATCTGCTAAGCATTTCCTTAAATGAGATACATGGAATGTCGGGTGAATTCCACTTAACTCATCCGGCAACTCCAATCTATAGGCCACCTCTCCTACTCGAGCAATGATTCGGAAAGGGCCTATATCTTGGGCTCAACTTGCCCCGCTTTCTGAATCTGATAATACCCTTCCAAGGTGAGACCTTCAACATAACCCGGTCACCCACCTGAACTCAATTGGCCTACGTCGCTTATCGGCATACGACTTCTGTCTATCCTTGGCTGCCTTCATGAAGGCTTTAATCTTTTCAAGCTTCTCTGTTGTAGCCTTGATTACCTCGACGCTCCCCAATTCCTTCTGACCAATATCACCCCAACAAACGGGTGTTCTGTATCTCCTACCGTATAGCATCTCATATGGTGGCATACCAATACTGGCATGATAGCTGTTGTTGTATGAGAATTCAGCTAACGGCAGTGGTCATCCCCACTCCCACCAAAATCGATCACACATGCCCGAGCATGTCTTCCAGTGTCTGAATGGTCCTTTCTGACTGACCATCAGTCTGGGGATGATAAGCCGTGCTAATATGTAACCTCGTCCCCATAGCGTCGTGGAATTTCTTCCAGAATTTAGATGTAAACCGAGTGTCACGATCAGACACAATAGACACCGGCACACCATGACGAGCTACAATTTCCTTGATGAATAGATCAGCCAACCTCTCAGATGAATACGTCTCGCGGATCGGTAGAAAATGAGCGCTCTTCGTCAGACGATCAACTATCACCCATATGGCATCGTACCCTTTCGGGGTACGCGGCAGCTTCGTAATGAAGTCCATGGTGATGTGCTCCCTTTCCATTCCGGTATATCCAAAGGTTGTATCTTCCCATACGGCTTTTGATGCTCTGCCTTCACCTGTAAGCAAGTAAGGCACTTACTCACATACTCCACCACGTCGCGCTTCATACCCGGCCACCAATAATCTTTCTTCATGTCATGGTACATTTTCGTGGCACCAGGATGAATGGAGTATCGAGTCTTGTGGGCTTCATCCATTATCTTCACCCGTAGATCCCTAAAACGAGGAATCCACACACGACCGAATCGAGTTCCAACACCGAGTGTGTTTTCACCCAATTCCCCAACCAGACCTCTCATTCTTTCCGAGTTAAGATGATCTTCTTTCAATGCCTCATCTTGAAACTCCTTGATTTGCTTCATCACATCAGAGGTCATGATTAGTTGATAAGCTTTCACCCGAATCGGCTCGGGCCTCTCTTTCGGCTAAGGGCATCCGCCACCACATTAGCTTTGCCTGGATGGTAATGGATCTCGCAATCATAATCCTTTATAAGTTCCAACCATCTCCTCTGCCTCATGTTCAGATCCTTTTGCTCGAAGAAGTACTTCAAGCTCTTATGATCGGTGAATATGGTGCACTTCGTCCCGTAGAGATAGTGCCTCCAGATCTTCAATGCAAAGACCACGGCTGCTAGCTCCAAGTCATGAGTAGGATAATTGACCTCATGAACCTTTAACTGTCGAGATGCATAGGCTATAACCTCCCTCTCTGCATTAACACACACCCCAACCCTGAGTAGGAAGCATCAGAATAAACCACCAAATCTTCGCTTCCATCGGGTAATGACAGAACAGGAGCTTGAGTCAGTCTTGCCTTCAGCTCTTCGAACGCCTTCTCTTGAGCTTGACCCCATACAAACTTCACATCCTTTCGGGTCAACTTAGTTAGTGGAGAAGCAATCTTAGAGAAGTCTTGGATGAATCTTCTATAGTAGCCCCAAGCCCAAGAAACTACGGATCTCGGATGGCGTCTTTGGTGACTTCCATTGCATAACCGCCTCCACCTTCGCCGGGTCAACCATAATCCCTTCAGGATTTACCACATGACCCAAAAATGAACTTCGCGCAACCAAAATGCACACTTGGAGAATTTAGCATACAATTTCTCCCTTCTCAACGTCTCTAGAACCTCTCGAATGTGACCGGCATGCTCAATCTCGCTCTTTGAATAAATCAGGATATCATCAATAAACACAATCACTGATTTATCCAACATAGGCCGACACACACGTTCATCAGATCCATAAAAGCAGCTGGCGGCATTGGTCAAACCAAAGGACATGACAAGAAACTCGTAATGGCCATAGCGCGTACGGAAAGCTGTTTTAGGGATATCTTGCTCTTTCACCTTCACCTGATGATAACCAGATCGAAGATCTATCCTCGAGAACCAACTAGCACCCTGAAGCTGATCAACAAATCATCTATCCTCGGTAAGGGGTAGCGGTTCTTCACTGTCAACTTGTTCATTCGCGGTAGTCAATGCACATCCTCATACTACCATCCTTCTTCTTTACAAATAGGACCGGAGCACCCCAAGGAGAGATACTCGGTCTAATGAACCCCTTATCAAGCACTCTCGCAGCTGCTCCATCAACTCTTTCATCTCGGTTGGAGCCAACCGATATGGTGCCTTGGCAACAGGTGGGCACCCGGTGTCAGATCAATCTGAAATTCAATTTCTCTGTCGGGTGGCACTCCTGATAAGTCTTCTGGGAACACGTCTGGAAAGTCACACACAACCCGTACATCGCTAGTTGTGGTGTTGGTGTATCCACATCTTTTACATAGGCCAAGTAAGCACTACATCCACGCCTCATACACTTTCCCGCCACCGCCATTGAGATCACCTTCGGGATTGTAGTAACCCGATCACCATAAACCGTTACCAAACTTCCGTCAGGCGCTGTCAACCGAACCATCTTCTTGCGACACACAATGTTCGCCTCGAAATCCGCCAACCAATCCATCCCAAGAACCAAATCGAAACCACCCAAGGTCATCACAAACGGTCTAACTAGAAACTTGTGACCCTCAAGTTCCACATCACACTTCTCTATCATCTCAGAAATCCTGGTAGACTTACCTATGGCAGTTTCTACATCAAAGGGCGCATCAACACGTCTACTACTAACAGGCAGCTTAGCACAGAAAGCAGCAGAAATAAAACTCTTACTAGCACCCGAATCAAATAACACAGAAGCTAAAGTCTGGTTCACTAGAAACGTACCGAACACAACGTCAGGGTCCGTCCTAGCCTCCTCCTATGACATGGTGAACGCTCTGGCGCTCGCCCTCGGTCCATCACTTCCCGTCTTCTTCACCCCTGAACCCTCAGTCCTCGACTTCTTACAATCTCTGCTCATATGACCAGTTTCCCCACAGTTAAAACATTTGCTCGACATGCAATCCTTCGCCATATGCCCTGTCTTCCCACACTTGAAGCACAAGTTTGACCCAAACCTACATTCCCCGCTGTGCTCCCTTCCACACTTGCCACACCTTCTTGACCCCGCACTTGATGTGACCACCCGGCGTTCATCCACCCGTGCCTTTTTGTTACCCATCGGGGCATCGCCCCGACCAAACCGTTTCCCGTTCCAGTTCCGATCACCATCACCCTTCTTACTTGCTTCAGTCACCACCACCTCCCGCTCATCATACAGCCTCCCTGCCAAATCAACCGCCGACCTAAACGTGCTTGGTCGGGCGGTGATCATATGCCGACGAACATCCACCGGTAAACCCTGAATGTACCTCTTGATTTTCCAAGACAGAGGCGTCACCTGATCAGGCACAAGCCGTGCCATTTCATTAAACTTGGTGATATACTGTTGGTGTGTCATGGTTCCAGCCTCCAACTGTAAAAACTCCCTTTCCAACTTGTCCATTCCCAATGAGGACAAAATTCCTCAATCACCAACCTTCTCAGCTCAGCCATTTCATTTTCCCAATGGCTCTACTACCCTCAGCTTGGACAATGTTGTCCCACCAGCATAGAGCTGAATCCACAAAAGAGTGGGTAGCAAACTTCACCTTTTGGTCCTCTCGACACTCACTGATATCGAGAACAGCTTCCATTTCCCTCACCCACCGGTGAGCAGCTACAGCGGTGCCGTTTCCATCAAAGTAGGGGGCTTGCATCTCATAAAAGCCCCATAATTACATCCTCGTGCCATTTCATGCACAGGCTCTTCCTCCTCCTCATCATCATCAGATAGAACCGTTTCCGGCTCTGGTTGTTCCCGTTCCCCAGAGGATCTGTTTCTTTCTTTTCTTTCCCCTTCTCGTACAGCCTTAATAACTTCAGTCACCACAGACGGTAAGATTGTCTGCATGACCTGATGGACTTCTTCTACAACAGCCTCTTTTACTGAGGCCCTCAGATTGGCGCTTTCGTCGCCACCCTCCGGATGAGGGGTCTCTGGTTCTTCATGAACCACCCTCTCAACTCTGGGTCTCCCTCTCTTGGGTCGCGGTTCAACACCGTGACCTGACAGGATCAGTGATCACAAGTTTGATGTTTATCAGAATGTAAAGCAGCGGAATACACAAACGAATTAGACAAATTGTAGCAACCAAACAATATATGTAAGCGTTAAGATCGCATACGGTTATAGGGAGAGAATATGAATTTCTGATTTCTAGGAATGTTTATAGATGGAGAATATTTCTAATCAAATCAATCAAACATTCCATTCAATTGCTCATATCGCTCAATAATTACAATGGGTTGTCACTCTTTATATAGAGTGCAACAGTCACTGCTGTTATCACGGAAAGTGACAACTGGCAGATCCAATACAGAAATAACTAAATCTTAACAAACTACTGAAATGTTCACAACTACTGAGAACATATCAGCAGGTTAAGTACAAAATATAAAACTACTGAAACTACAACGACTGAAGAACAAGCTCTTCAGTCGTTTTACAAAACTACTGAAACATAAAACATAAAACTACTGATATCACAACTACTGAAGAAGTACTCTTCAGCAGTTGTGACAAACTACTGAGGCTTCAGTACTTGGTCTTCAGACTTTGACCTTCAGGCGTTTCATCAGTTGTTGATCTTCAGTACTTGTGAACTCTTCAGCTGTTGTACTTCAGTACTTTGGTCTTTCAGCTTCAGCACTTGTCTTCTTCAGCTGTTGTACTTCAGCACTTTGGTTCTTCAGCTGTTAAGGTCTTCAGCACTTGATCTTCAGCTGTTGAAGTCTTCAGTACTTGTCAAACTACTGATGAGGCTTTCAGCAGTTGTTGTGATACCGTGTGGGACTTAGAGGTTTTCTGATCTTGGCTCATTGGTTCTTTTGGTCCACATGACCTCCACCCCTAGAAGCTTTCGAAGATCTACCTCCGGCCATCACACGCACACTGAAAGATTCAAACACCAACATGGTCATTCAAGGAAATAACTCAGTTTATGTCAAGTATAGTAAGTCCCTAATTACAGTGGCCAGTTGTGATTAGCCACTTACTTTACTCTTCATACCCCAAGTATTACCTGTCCTGACTACATCAATATTTAAACCTACATATAACACATAACACATACCATGCGCACATAAAACCGGTTAACTTTACGAAAATACCTGATGGCACGCAGCTACTCAGTTTGGCATCCCATTCCCTTTCCGTCCCATTCTCAGTTTAAGATTAGGTTTATTCTGAAAATTTACCCATTTCCCTTAAACTTTGGCTCTGATACCAACTTGTAAGGCCCCGTTCCCGGGACGCTTACAGCTGGGTTCTCATCGCACATAAAACATATAATTACATTTGTGTTTCATAAATCGCAGCGGAAAACTAAAACAATCTTTCATTTCCATGTAAATGCTTTTGCAAATTAATACAACATTCATTACAAAATAGCTTGTTTGCATTACAATGCAAAAACATTAGTCAAAAGAATGCCATCCCCAAAAGAGCTGAGTAGTCGCCCATGCCATCCTCAGCAAACATTACCTGCCAACTGGAAACACATCAAAGTCAGCGTTGCTGAGTGAGTTCTAGTTTTATAAATAAAACATACTTTACTTTCAGATAAAACCGTTCATTACTTTTACATGATCACACATCATACGTACACATAGATAATATCATTATTATCTTCTTCATTCGTTCATTCCTTCTTTCATTACCTTACTTGCGCATCGGACATCATCCCAAACCAATACCATGTGCTACACCCCGGTTAGTCGTAGCTACCGGGCCGAAGTCAACAATGACAGCTAAACGTATGCCACGGTACTAGGAGTAACCATCAGTCTTAGCTACTGGGCCGAAGTCAACGAATGACAGCTAAACGTATGCCACAGTACTAGGGGTGAGCGGTAGAGGTTCTACATTTGGGATCAATCACCAAGAGGGACCCCGTATCCGATGTGTGCAAGACGTTTCATTCGTTCATTACACATGCATTCATTCATCATGTTCCTCTTTCTTTATCTTTCACTTTACGTTACATAATACCTCGTTCATTCATCATAACAAGTAAAGCCACAGGAAAGATATTATACATCACATTAAGGAACATAAACATGCATCAACATCACATCATACATGGCAACATCATACATACATAACGTACAACATCCTCACCCTCATCATGCCCAACATGCCTCTAAGACCTCGATCGTTATCTTAAAGAATCTTATGGGAACCTTTACATCAACACTTACATCTGCATCTTCCCCCGAAAGTCAGAAGTCAATCTACACCTTCCTCGGGTTCAACAGCCCTATTTGGGCGTATGGACACCCTTCAGTCGCATTGCCTCCATGCGACTGAACATCATGCGATTGAACTAATACGGATGAACACCTATGCGAATGAACATCCAGTCGTGCGAATGGACCCTCAGTCACATAACCCCCATGAGACTGGCCCTCCAGTCGTGCGAATGAACCCCAATCGTGCGAATGGACCCCAATCGCACCCTAATCGGCCATATGGCCTCCATTCGGCCTCCAGTCGGTCGCCTAGCCCTAACTGGTGCAGAATGCAGTTCAACCCGACTGCAGCCGAGGGTTTTCGGCCCCCAACTCATCTAAACCCATTTTAAGCCTAATCGACCATCCCAAACCTTAGGGATGCATACCATAACATCATTCAAGCACAACCAAGCAAGAAATCAAGTCACAATCGCGTCATACACATACACACACGCATACATACGGGTTTTCACCCAAAACGCGAAAAAAAGTTTTCAGATGTATTCCAGCCCCAAAATCGTTTGAAAACAAGTAAAAGAGGGGTCCTAGAACTCACCTAAACGAGCAAAACAACAAGAGCTTCGATTCGGCTTGCTTCACGACGATTTTGGCGACCCGAATCGACCCGAACCAACACTTTTCCTCTTTTTCCTTCTTTCTCTCTATTCTCCTCTTTGTGAGCTGAAATGTGAGTGTGGGGAGAGTGGCTGCCCTCTCCCTACATATATCACCACATTTCCCACTTTTCTTCGTTGGCGAGTTTGGTCCCTCGACTTTTGGACTTTATTTTCTTTTCTTTCGCCACCGGCTTCAAAATAATAAATATCCGGGTGTTACATGGATGCAGCAAATGGCAGGAATATCCTAACAACTTCTAATCTTGCCATTGGAGCAAAGACATTAGTGTAGTCAATCCCTTCTTCTTGTGTGTATCCTTGAACAACTAGTCTAGCTTTATTCTTGATGATGATTCCTCTATCATCTTTCTTGTTCCTAAACACCCATTTGGTTCCTATGGTAGTCTTCTCAAAAAGAAGAGGACAAAGGTTCCAAACTTTCTGTCTTTTGAATTAAAGCAGCTCTTGTTGCATAGCTTCAACCCAACTTCCATCCTTTAAAGCTTCCTCAACTTTCTTTGGCTCTATCTGGGATAGAAAATAAGAGTGAAGACAAACATTTGCTTCATGGGTTTGTCCTATTGTCTTTACCCCAGAGACAACATCTCTAATGATGTTTGTGGTAGGATGAGACTTGTGGATCCTAAGCTGAGGAATCACAGCAAGTTGTTGAGAAAGATCTAAATTAGAAAAATTTAGATCTGGCATAGATGTTTCTCCCACCACATCAGCACACTTTTCAAGTGAAACTTGATCCAAGCAGTGTGTGACATCATTTATGTTCTCATCTATGGTATGGTTAGTGGCATCAAGAAATTCTTGGTCACTGTCACCATCACCATTGTTGCCTTCCACAGTTGAGGTGTTCTTATCTGGTTGTAGAGCCTCTAAGCTGGAATTTGAAGGCATACCAGATGTATCAGCTGAATTTGTCATTGTTGTGCTGATAGAAACCTCATTTGCAGAAGTAGTTCCAACTAGAGCTGAAGATGTATGACTTGAAGGTCCTCCTAGCTCAATCTTGGATCAAAATCACCTGTATTTAAATTTTCTGTAGATCTTGAACATTCTCACAAGATTTGTTAAAACAGTTGGTAACCAAATCAAGATCAAATAGCAAATCTGGACCAGAACCAGCAACACATGGGGTGTGTTCATTGAAGGTCACATTGGCTGACTCCTCACTATTCTAGTTCTGAGATTGTTCATTGAAGGTCACATTGGCTAACTCCTCAACCATGAGTCTTAACTACTAAAACTTTATTCTGCACATAGCAGGCAGTGTTGACTGCCTCTGCCCAGAAGGTGATGGGCAGTTTAGAGTCAGACAACATGGGTCTTGCAGCTTCAATCAGTGTCCTGTTTTTCCTCTTAACAACACCATTTTGCTGAGGAGTCCTGGAAGCACTAAATTGTCTTACAATACCTTTTTCATCACAAAATGTATCAAGGGTTTGGTTCTTGAATTCTTTTCCTTGATCACATTTTATGATTTTGACCTTGTGATCAGACTGATTCTCAATCTTCAAGATGAAATTCTTCAGAATCTTAGGAGTCTCATCCTTATTTCTAAGGAAAAAGACCCAAGTGAATCTTGTAAAATCATCTGTGATCACTAGACATTATAAGGTCCTTCCTAAACTCATTACACTAGTGGGGCCAAAGATATCCATATGTAACAAGTGTAGGGGTGTAGTGATGGAGTTCATTTCCTTAGGCTTATGAGATACCTTATGTTGCTTCCCTTTCAGGCATGAAACACAGGGATCATCAGTTGTAAACTCTTTCTTTGGCATTCCAGTTACCAGATCATGCTTAATCAATTTATTCATGTTCTTAAAGTTTACATGGCACATTCTTTTATGCCATAGGAAAGACTCATTATTATTGGCTTTAGATAGAAAGCATGAAACTTCTCTGGAGGGAGAGGTTTCTTGCAAATCCATCTTGTACATGTTTCCTTTCCTGGGGGCTCTAAGCAGGATATGCTCATGAGGAATGACCACACCATGCTAAAGAACAATGCACTCATGCTCTGTAAAGAGCATGTTATGACTCTGATCACAAAATTGAGATACACTCAGAAGATTGTATCCAAGCTCCTTAACAAGGTTTACCTTTTCAATGCTGAGCTTACCTTTTGTGACCTTGCCCCTTCCATAAATGTAACCACCTTCATCTCCTCCAAAAGCAATAGGTACTCCATCAATCCTTTCAAAGTTCTGGAGTAGTGACCTATTACCAGTCATGTGCCTGGAGCAGCCACTGTCTATGATCCAAACATTTCTATCTGTCTTCAGCTGTCCCTGCACAAAAGAGAATGATTAGTTACATCTGGAAACCCAAGCCTTGCTTGTCTTGGGCTCACTTGCAGAAGGTAAATTAACAGTAATAGATCCTATGGTTGTACTAAGAGGATCTTGAGCTGTTGTTGATGGAGAAATCTCGGAAGAAACTTTTGGACTTGACCTTCAAAACTTTTGGAGTCTTGGACTTGACCTTCAAAACTTTAGAAACTTTTGGAGTTTCAGAAGTTTTGATGACTGAACCTTCGGAAGATTCTGCAAACACTGCAGCAGACTTCAGTGCTTCGGAACAACTCCTTTCTTCCGAGACCAAATGTTCTTCCGAAGAGAATTTTCCACTTCCCTTCTTGTTAGATTTGAAACTTCCGAAGGAAACTGGTTTTCCTTCCGAAGCCTGAATCTTCTTAGACTCTTTGAGCCTTTCTTTGGCCATATGGACAGTATCTTTAGGATTGAAGGGACAATCCTTTGCAATGTGAGTGTGTTGTCACACATAACACAATTCATCTTCTTCTTCACAAGAGGCCTTGTCTTGAGAGTAAGACTGTCTTTGGTCACTTCCCTTCTCCACCTTCATCTGTGCAGATGCTGAGACAGTCCTCTTGGGCTGAGAGCTGTGCTTGGAGTTTGATGGACGAGTTGTGCAGCAGTGGTACACAGCAGATCAGTCTTCTTCTTGCTGCTGAGATGCGTTGAGCAAGAACCAGAACTCTTGGCAGAGTTTTGGTTGATGCCTTCAGTCCCTACCACTTTAAACCCTGCAGAAATAAAAATTTGTTTCTGCTTAGAGTCAAAAGTAGCCTTGATCTCTTGAGCGTTCCTTGCCTTTCTTTTGCTCTTTCTGATCAAGTTCTTTCTCATGGACTTGGTCATCATAGTCTTCACTTTCTCCTCAGAAGGATAGTGGCCCTTCTTGGAATCCTCCTCTTCACTCTTAGTAGAGGGATTCTTCACTATCTCTTCTTTATCCTCCTCACTAAGGATCTATGAGAGAAGCTCATCTTCATATGTTTCACACCTAGGAGATCTTACTGACAAGATTGTGTTTGGAGGAGCTATCTCATTGGATCCCAGTCCCTGTCTATTTTGATAGCACACTTTGTTGTGCAGGGATGAGGATATCATGTCTTGAAGGTCTCTTCTTCAAGAACACTCTTTTCTGCCCTGGCTTTGCTGATCACAAGCTCAGCCTGGCACTCAGTTAACTTGGTTATGAGATCTTTAATTTGAGTCCTAAAATTTTTGTGTTCATGTTTTAGAACTAAAATTGTTTTCTCTAAGTTCTCTATTTTTAGCTTATAATCATTTTCAGACTTTCTAAAATCAGATTTTAAAATGTTTAAGGACTCAATATCATATCTCAGTTCCAAGTTATAGGACCCGTACCTGTTAACTTTAGCAATGCATTCAGGAGTACAGAGATGTTCCAATACCTTGGTTCATCATGATCTGCCATCAGTGCTTGGTTTGGAGTAGCATCTTCCACCTGAAAGCTCCAGTCAAAGCCTCCTTCTTCAACAGCAACAGCAGCTTGCTGCTTTGACTTCTCATTATGGAGAACTTTGTTAGTGTAGTTTGGTCTGGATTGTGTTGGCCACCATTGGTTCTAGGTGCCTTACACTCTCTGGCAAAGTGGCCCATCAAGTTACAGTTGTAAAACTTGACTTTGCCTTTGTCCAGTCCAAACTTTCCACTAGTTGCATTGCTCGGGAACTTCCTTCCAGTCCTCTTGTAGAACTTCTTGGCTCTGTGAGTGAGAAGAGCCATCTGCTGGACTATTTCCATGTACTCCAGATCATCTGGATGGATACAGTCCAGGTCTTCAAGAGTGAAAAAAGAGTTGCCACAGCTTTCATCAGAAGACAAAAATGCTTGAGAAGAGCTTGTCTCTTGGAATGGGCTTCCTTGAGTGTAGTTCTCCCTTGGTGTCTCTGGGAAGGTGATGAAAGGACCCTTGGGTGAGTTGTCAGGGTAGCATATAAGATGATGTTTGGGTTCTATGCTATCCCCTTCAACCACATGTAGGGCTGAACCCATTTGATTGGGAGTTGCTAGATGAACCCTGCATGTTCATCTCCATCTGGTAGCCACTGAGAATCCCATAACTCTATCATAGTGAGAGTTTTGAGATTTTCAGTTCTCTTGATCACCACACAGTAGTGTGTCCATTGCCTAGGAAGTGAGGACATGAACTTCCTTACAATATCTCTATTCTCAAGAGAAACTCCTCCATCCACTAGGGTATCCACAATCTCAACATACCTGAAGTATTGCTGAGTCATGGTCTCACCTGTTTTGAAGGTGAAGTTTTCAAACTACTGCTTCAGGAGATCCTCCTTGTTCTCCTTAGCTTCAGAAGAACCGTCATACATCAGTTTCAGTGCATCCCATAGTTGCTTAGTTGTTTTGCACTTCTTGAAACCTCTGTACACAAAGTTTGGAAGGGCAGTTTGAAGAGCTGTCATGGCTTTCCTGTCTATCTCTACTCTCTTCCTATCTTTATCAGAGTAGTTAGCCACATCCTTGGGGATCATACCAGCACCAGTAGCAGAGGGTGTGCTGGGTATGAAAGGTCCATTCTCAATAGACTCCCACATTCTTGAATCAAGAGACCTGATGAAACCTTCATTCTTAAACACCAGGTGTCAAACTCATCAAGAGTGATCAGTGGGGACTTGTTCATGGTTCTAGTTTCCATATCAGTTTTGGAAATGGATGCCATTTGAAAAGTTTGGTAGTTGTGTATGTGAGGGATCTTAAGATGGTGAGATCTTATATCAAGAGCCTGAACACTATGATACCAAATGCAGGATCGTTGAAGGGTGTGAATTACAACACAACAACACAAAGAGGAGATTAACCAAACTTTAATCAAACAGTAACCGGATTAACCAAGATAAGACACTAAGAACACAAGTAATGTAAGAGACAGAACATAAAGAACACAGGTGTATGGTTTTCAAGAATGCAGTATATTGCTTTCTTTATGTTCTATTACAAGTGTTACAAAGCATATTCGAAAGATACAAGAACATGAGATACTTATACAACATCCTACAGCCGGCTATACTTTGAAAGCCAGCTGGATACAATTGACTAGACACACACAAAGTCAATTATAGAGTCAAAAGGCAGATTGCCTTTTGACTAGTGACTATGACATGCCATAGCTCATATCCTTATCTATAACAAAAAGGATAAAGTACATAAAGTAGAAAGGTTCAGACTCAAGACCTTAATGTATAGTTTCCAAAAGCATGGACCTTTTCACCAAACCATGTTAG
Organism: Flaveria trinervia; assembly: GCA_025506515.1. Taxonomy (NCBI): domain Eukaryota; kingdom Viridiplantae; phylum Streptophyta; class Magnoliopsida; order Asterales; family Asteraceae; genus Flaveria; species Flaveria trinervia. The sequence continues at coordinate 11,402,103 of CM046442.1, read as the reverse complement.
TTGGTGACTTGCAGAGTTGCAGCGGAAAGGTGTCCAGCTTTATGGAACAGTACATCAGATAAAGCATGTTACTAAAAGTCTTCGGAAGAAATCTGTCTTCATGAACTTGAAGCTTCGGAAGACTTTGTCTCTGAGGCTTCGGAAGACTTCATCTTTGGCTTCGAAAGATATTGGTCTTGGCTTTGGAAGATTTTACACTTAGAGTATTTCTGTTGCACATGTGAAACTTCCGAAGCATTCCACTTTAATGCACTTGTGCAGCATGCAGGAAACACTAAAGATGTTTAGGTTGCATCAGCCTCTTCATTAATCTCTACAGTAATCATTGATTACCGAGTGCATGTATGTCGCTAATAGACTCTCAACAACAGTTAAGAGAGAAACAAGTCACGCCGTCTCGTGAGCTATTCGGGATCAACTCGGAAAAAACTGTAACTAAGCTGATTTTAAACAAACTCGAACTCATTTTACGACTTATTAAATAAATGGTTTTGAGCTAGAGCTTCATAAGTCGAGATCGAGTCAGCTTGGAAGACTAAACTAGTGTTGTATGTATATGATGTTTATTTTATCTTTGATGTACATACTTATATACATGATTATTACTATATTTAAATTTATGTTTAAATCATTTATGTAATGTGCATCGTTATTGTAAAAAATTACATATATCATTTAATTTCATGAAAAGTCCTTTTTCTATATAAGAACACGTAATGTATAAAGAGACATTAAAAATAACAATCAAAGAGTATTAATATTTTCATATGATAAAACGTTATTGAAAACATTTTAAGAAAACCTTTAAAGAACTATAAATATTTGTTTAAAATCATAATAGATGTTAAATTCATTTTTATTTTATTAAAACTTTATCACTTTAAATTTATTTAAATAACACTATTAAAAACAAAAATACTTTTGTCAAAAAAGTAAGAGAAGAGAAGATGTAGGGGTTACAATTTTAATATATAAAATTATATTAAAAATAAAAAATACATGTTAATTACGAAAAAAGTACCTAAAATTCATGTCATCATTCCACATCAGCATTAAAAGAAAGAAAACAATATTTTCTTATTAAAGCAAAATGTATAACATGCTAAAAAACATATTAAAAGTTTTAATTTATATAAAACATGAAATCTAAGTGATATAACTAGAACACTTTTAAAACATAATGCCTAATCCTAACTAAAGTACTTTTAAAATTCTTTTTATTGATTATTATTTTAGAAAGTTACCACTTATTTAATCTCTTATATTTTTATATTCAATTTATTCAAAGGCAAGCCAATTTTGTTTTAAGTCACAGATTCTAGAGGAGACTATCATTGTATGAAATTAAGGTGTATCAATAGACAATTTTAGCAGGTAGCTACAGTGACGGATCCATAAGATTTTGTGAGAGGGGTCAAAATTCGATCGAGCCAAAATAAATAGGGTTAAAACCGGTCAAGTAAAATCTTTATATACATTAGAATCAGATGCTCTACTATGAATTTAACTTTAAGGACAGTTTCATTCATATAGACAACAATAATGTTATCTTTATTACAGAGAATTAGTGCAGCACTAAAGGACTAAACACATCAACATGAAGTATTATTTGATTAGAGATAACTTTGAAAAAATGATTAATCAAACTAGTTAAGGTTATGACAAATAAACAATATGCTTATCTATTTACCAAAGCTTTTGATGAATAAAGGTTTAAATATTTTGTATCAGTTATTGGGATGATTAACTTTGAGTAGATTTTCTTAAACTTAACTCATATTATTTCTAAAACCTGTGTGTCCTAAGTTGTCTTCACAAGCCCTTGTTTACTTTGGAAGAAAAATCAAAAATTTTATTACTTAAACTTTTTAAAATTTTGATCGTTCTCTCCATCGGAAGACATCTTTTTACCTTCAAAGGAAAATTATGTCATCAAAACAAATAACTACTTATGTCAATTTACCTTCGAAAGAAATTTTCAAAATATCTTCCGAAGTTTAAATTTATTTATAAGTAGTTATATGTTTTTGAAGACCAATTTCTTTCCGAAAGCAATTATGCCTCGAAAGTTTTATTTTCCTTAGAATAAAACCACTGAGTCTTAATCTCTTCCGAATCAAAATCTTCAATGCTCTTTGAAATATCTTTCGAAGTCAAATTGCTTTGAAAGCTTTTTATCAAAACTTCCAAAGAGAAAATACCTTCAGAAGATTTTATACTTTCAAGAAAACAAACTTTTTGGACACTTTTTTTAGAGGTGTGACCGAACTCATATTTTAAAGTTTATCATATTTCATTAATTTTGTCTTAGATTCATTTCATATATATACTTAATGATTCCCCCCTCTTTCACTCTCTTCCTCATCTAAAACCTTTGTAAACCTAAATTCACCCACAACCGGCCTTGTTCTTATCTCCTTCCCTCTTAAGCTTTCACAAATAGCAAACCTTGACCGCAGAAACAACCCAGATTATTCCACGCAACTCCGCAGGCAGCATAACCAAGTTGCCATATTGGACTTTGAGAAAGATCCAAGTTTCTCAGAGGTTTGTTGCTTTCTTTCTCTGTCAAACTACTTCACCTCCCTCACCATTGATCATCCACTCTATGAGGATCAACTTTTGGAGTTTTGGAATACTTGTCAAGAGGTCGTCATGGATATGGAGAAGGCACTATCTGCCAAAGTGTAGGGGAAGACAATCTCCATCACTCCATCCATCATAAACACATCTTCAGCTGGATGATATAGAAGGTTAATTCTCTTTTCCCAAGTTACCGTTAACCAATCCTTTGAGCAGATGGGCTATGAGGGAGATTTCTCTGTAAAGGTCTTCAGGAAAGGAAAGGTCTCCTCTTAATGGATGTCCTTCCTCTATGGTGTCATCCACAACTTGTCAAACAAACATGGTGGATCAGACCAGATTCCTGAAGATCTCTCCTTTATAGTTCATGGACTGGTTCATGGGGTTAAGTTCAGGTACTCATAATTTATGTATACTAACTTGCTTGCAAACTTAGACTCCTTAGAAAGTTAGAGCTTATTGCTCAAGGTGACAATCTAGCAACACAAGCTAGTGTTGAACTCACACCTTCTACTTCTCAACCACCATAATAGCCACACATACTCCTCACCTACCAAAAAAATTCCAAACGAACTCCTACACAAACTACTAAGCTTGTGCAACCCCCATATCACCAACCAACCAAAAGAAATGGACACTAGAGCTCTCATTTCTTCTGATGAGTAAACCACTCCCATCTCACCTATGATCATTGTTGAGGTTCCTCATGCTCGACTTGATGAGCTCATAAGCCCAACAGCCTTAAGCTTTCACTTAGATTCTCAAAACTCTAGTAATCAACCTTCATGGGAAAGTTACCTTCCCCAGCCTCTTGATCTAAACCAACCAATTGCTAACCTTGAATTCTATAATGATAAGACATGGGATTTAGTGAGTATCATGAGTCTCTCTTCTCTCCCATACTCAAAGAGAGATGAGTACTCCTGCTTCTTCCATGTCTAGCGCACATCATTCACCCATTACTAAGGCAGATATCTCTGTAATATTTCTTGCATTACCTATTAACATGTCTTTTATGATTCTAATCTCCTTTTTATTTGTTTAGACTACCAACATGTTTTAACGAAAATTTCTAAACCTATTCAGGAGGTCCATATGAAAGATGCTCTTACTTTTGTAAGTGATTACATTATTAAGACCCCAACCGTGACAACCCAGCCCTTGACACTTCACTTGAAGTTGTCATTGAGCATAGGAATCTAGCAGCCAAGAACACCATACTGGTGATAAGGGAAGATTTTGGTCCTATTCTCTAATTCCCCATTCTTCTAATGAAGATGATGGGAACATAAGACTAAGGTGATCAGTAACTTGAGTGACTACCTTACAAAACAGGGTCAATGATCAGTAACTTGAGTTATCTTATCTCAACAAAAAACTAGCTGGGAGACCTTTAAAAAGAGTTCATCCAGGAACACAAGAACCTATGGATGTGATATACCTGACTCCTAGCTCACCTATGCAAGAGGGTGATACTACCAAAAAAAGGGAGAAAGTCCAAGCAATCACAAAACTTGGGAGTTCTTCATAGGGTATGGACATTGAGGATTCACCACCCTCACTTGCAATTGTCCATACTCAACAACCTCCTCAAGTTCATATCGATGTGGACTCACTTATTCAAATCCTATTTGAGGAGGGTATACCTAGAGCTATGCCTACTCCATCCCATCACTCTGAGAATCCAATGTTGGGATGGAGGTATGACATTGATAGGAGAGCTCTGGTAATCTCAAGAACTCAAGGGTAACAAGAAATCTTCAACTTTTCAAACATGAGATGAGAGTACATATCTGATTAACCTTCCACTTATCAACCCAAGCCAACACAGACTAGCTATGAGATTAGCAAATAGGATTCAAGAGAGGGTGCTTGAAAAGTTCAAACAAAGATCAGGACTATATAGACAAAGGCTAACAGTAAAATTGTTGGTCAACTGATTGTTGATGTGGAGCCTAAGATTAGCTTCGAAGGGGAAGCCTTGACCGAAGGCCCAATATTTGAATATGTGATCCTTGAGACATGTACTTCTTCATCACCCATTTCCCTTAATGAGGCACCAGCTAGTGAAGGTGCTTCCCAGCCTCTCTATGGCCAAAGTCTGACTGCTACATCAAACAATGAAAGCCAAATCTCTCTCCACCCTAATTCACTAAGATCCGTGGGTGACAAAGGGAAATGGATATTGACTCCTGAGGAGACTAAGGAGGAGGAGAGAGAGATAAAAGGAAGCTAAAAGGAGAAAGTTCTATTGGGTCCTCAGGCTTCATGGAAGCTGCTTGTTGGGATCAGTGATCTACGTTTGATTGATTAGAGAGTATTGCAGCGGAAATCAAACAAAGAATTAGAAAATTCATAAGAATACAGTTGATATTCAAAGTAAGAGCAAACGATTATAGAAAGAATTCTGCAAATCAAATATTTCATTCAATACGCGCTTTCGTGGTGGCAAAATGTCACACTTACAATCAGGTCAATCATCCCTTATATAAGAATGTCGTGGTGGAACATTCCTTATATCGGAGATGTGACGTCTGCTGATGTCATTTGATAGTGACATCTAACAGAATTATTTAGACTACTGAAAGTTAACACAACTACTGAAAATGTCAAAACAGCTGACATCTTCTTACAAAAATACTAAGTGTTAACTATCACTACAACTACTGAAAAGAAACTACTGAAACTACAACGACTGAAGAACATGCTCTTCAGTCGTTTTACAGATACTGAAACATAAAAGAAAACTACTGAAAGGAAACCATCACAACAACTAAAGAATGCTTCTTTAGCTGTTGTAACAAACTCTGAAGGCTTCAGTACTTGTACTTGAACTTCAGCTATTGTCATCAGCTGATGTCTTCAGTCTTTGTACTTCAGCTGTTGATCTTCAGTACTTTGTTCTTCAGCTGTTGATCTTCAGACTTTGGTCTTCAGCTGTTAAAGTCTTCAGTACTTTAGTCTTCAGCTGTTGAAGTCTTCAGTACTTTAGTCTTCGGCTGTTGATCTTCAGACTTTGGTCTTCAGTGTTGAAGTCTTCAGTACTTTAGTCTTCAGCTGTTGAAGTGTTCAGACTTTGTCAAACAGCTGATCAAGTCTTCAGCAGTTGTTCTGATGTCTGTAGGACTTAGAGGTTTTTCTGATCAGGCTCATTGGTTCTTTTGGTCCAACAAACTCCCCCTGAACCAATGCAGCCAAAACCTCTAAATTTATTGAAGATGTCCCACTGATTATGGCAGAAAGATTTGGTCTTTTTGTCTTCTAGATCAGCTCAGAAGTGACACATGTAAGCACAGGCCTGGGAAGAAGTCTCAATGATCTGTTTGGCAAAGGATGAATGGGAACTCTGTCTTGGGGAACTGGACACAGAGCTGTTACCCCATCCATGAGATCTACTTCCCAACAATGAGTCTGTATGACTCCCTTGTATAGGCCTCAAGGAAGGTTATTTGTTCCTCCATGGTAAGCTCTTCAGCTCCTCCTTCAAAAAGTGATTCTGGCCCATAATATTCAGATAGGTATTTGACCTGTTTCCCATTTTTGAGTTCCACAGTTGTTATTACTCTATAAGCAAATTCATCTGGGTGATTACCCTCTAAGAACAACTAGAGCTCATTCTTTCTAACTTCCTCAAGCCTCTTATATACTAACCCCTTTTCACCATTTTATTTTCCAGCATATTTTGTGGGCTCAGGTTAGCTTTATAAGCTTTCTTGAAGTCATCTAGGATTTCCAGGGTGATACTACAAAGACCAGTGAGATCACTTCATCTACAATCTTCTTCACTTGGCCAATGTATCTCTATGGAATGTTTTTCTTGTGAATCCTATGAGACACCCTGGGATCAGGCCAAATCCTCACTCTCTCCTTTTGATATTGAAATGTATGTTTAAGAGTGTATAATCTGAGAGCGTGCTTCTTCATGTTGATGATTGAAGATGTGGCAGCATATGCTTTGTCAACTTTCCTCAACAATTCCTCATCATGTTGTTATGAAGCTCTTCTATTCTAGCTTCACTTTCATAATTTGTCTTTGAGTTTCAGAGTAATTTTTGGGAGGTGACTTGTGGCCTTAGGCAATTGTATAATAGCTGAGATTGGTAGCCTATCTTCATCTTCATCATTATCTTCTTTTTCTTCTTCTAGCCGCAGTTACCCTTCTTCCTCTTCTAGGGTACATCATCGGCTATTGGTTTTGAGGGTAAGGCAGTTGGTTTGGTGGGTTGTGGTTGTGGTGGTTTTTGGGGTAAAGGTATTGTTTTTAGTGGGTTTTGGTGGGAATTTTGACAGGCTGTTCTAGCATTTTGGATGTGAGTCAGCTTTAGATTGCTTGGCTAGTTCAGTCCTGCTCTCAGCACCAGCTTCGTTTAAGGCTTCAATAACCAATCCTTTTGTGTATACTTCAGACGAACAGATCTTGGTGGTTATTGCCAAGATGCTGTCCCTGGACCATGCCTTGATTTCAATCAATGATCTACAAGATACTTCGCTATGAACCTGATCATGATTTCTAGCCTTTCCCTTTCCAACACATCATAACTTGCCCATCTAGCTTGGATTTCTTCAATCTCTAGTCTTCTGATTTCTGAGTCAAGTTTTTCAGTGTCGTGACCTTGCCTAAACAACTAATCAATGATGTTGTCCATTGATCGGCTGTGTTTGGCATCAGCCTTCTTCACCATTGTCTCCAAGTCAGTCTCCTTTTCATTCTTCCTTTTCTTGTATGTGACATGAAAGTCTTTAGTACTTTCAGTCATTTTTTCCATGTCAGCATCCTTCACCTTCTCCTTCTCAGTTTTTTTCCTATCTACAATCCTCTTCCTTTTTGCTTTCACTGACTGAATCTCCCCCTTTTTGGTTGCATTGGTTGCAAGGGGTGATTGTCAGAAAGCCTTTTGCTCACAGCATCATCAAGGGTTTTAAGCACCATATCAGTGATAGTTGATGTGATGAGAGGTAAGGAATGTTGAGAGATAGCAGCTATTTGCTCAGGGGGGTTCTGTCCCTGAGAAATAGTACCAGAAGCAGAGGCAGGTGGCTGCTGTGTTGGGAGTGGCTCTGTGTATGGGAGACCTTCAGAGGAAGGTGTCATCTATGGGTTTGAGGGTAGATGGTCTTTGATCCTGAGAAATTTGGCAAGCAGCTTTGAGTCTGCTCACCTCATCCTCGAGGTGGTGTTTTGGGCTAAAACATCATAAAAGAAGCCAGGTCATCATCAGTGTTACTAAATCACCTGACCTCCTGATAGACTCAGGATGAACATGCTCTGATGGTAGGATCAGTAGTAGAATGTGCCCTGGTCATGGTACTGGGGATTCCTGCCTCAGGACCATGTCCTTCATCGGCAGTTGCCTTGGTGAGTCTTATGGATAGTACCAAATTCATCCTGATCATTGGTGAAGCAGGAGAAGAGTGGCAGCCTAACCAGAAATTCGACTCTCCGTTTCTACACTTGGAGATTGAATGTGGTAACCCCTGTGCTGTGGGGTGTCAGAAGCACTTTGGTCCTCCCCCTCAATGGTGAGGCCCATCCCAGTTTTGATGGTTCTGGGGAGGAGGTGAGGAATGCAACTAAGTCAGCACTTTGGTAATTATGATGGTGACTTTGGGGGCGGTTGGCAGTGGGAGAGGGTGTGAGGCAGTATGCACCCGGAGGAGTGGTGCGTTTCAATGGCAACCTCCTCAAGTGAGGAGGTTCAGATGTATAGGTGCCCCAGAGGTGGTTGCTAAGGCTCCTGTTGAGAGGAAACCTGAGCGGTTGAGGGTGAGTGAGTACGTGTATCTACTGGGGAGCTTTTGAACGTTAGGTTTGAGATGATGAAGCTCTGTAAGACAAGGTATTTATAGGGTATGGGTTATAAAGCAACTGAAGGGTTTGGTATGAGTCATCAGTAGTTTTAAGCGACTGATGACGTGGTATTAACCTTCATAGGTGAAACAACTGAAGTCTTGGTTTTAGGCATCAGTAGTTATAAAACTACTGAAGACCATGGTTTTAGCTTCAAATGTTGGAAACAACTGATAACTTGGTGTTAGTCATCAGTAGTTATGAAACTACTGAAGACATGGTTTTGTCATCAGTTGTTGTAAACAGCTGACGACGTGGTGTTAGTCATCAGTAGTAGTTATGAAACTACTGAAGACATGGTTTTGTCATCAGTTGTTTAAGATGAAGCAGCAGTTTTAGAAACAACTGAAGAGAAAATTCTCATCAGTAGTTTTCGTCAATTCATAGCTTTTCAGTTGTTTCATACTGTTCTCAACACTTACTCATCAGTCTTTTTGGTTGTTTTTCAGTTGTTTCATAGGACATCAGTACTTATCTGTTGTACTTATACAGTAGTTATGACTGTATCAGTTCTTGTAACAGAATCAGTACTATTTGTGATATGGTTACAAATGATCATCAGTACTTATTTACTGAGATCATCAGTATATCACTTATACAGCATACCAAGCCTTAACACTAGGTTTTGGAAAGTCGAACTATCCAAAGGCTTAGTAAAAATGTCTGCAAGCTCATCAGCACTAGGCACAAACTTGGATCAATCAGACCTTTTCAAAACAGTCCCTAATAAAATGATGTTTGATCTCTATATGTTTGGTCCTAGAGTGCTGGACAGGATTCTTGACAATGCAAAGAGCTGAAGCACTGTCCATTATAATGGAGTCTTAGTCTCTGTAATGCCATAATCCAAAAGTTGGTTTGAAGCCGAGTACCTGAGAAGTACTGCTTGCAGCAGCAATGTACTCTGCTTAGCAGTGGATGTAGCAACAGATGTTTGTTTCTTACTCTGCCAAGAAATCAAAAAGTAGCCTAGGAATTGACATCCACCAGAAGTTGACTTTCTGGTTAACTTACACCCTGCATAGTCACTATCAGAAAAAGCAACCAATTTGCAAGAGTGTCCAGTGGAATACCATATACCTAGAGATTGTGTACCTTGCAGATATCTAAAGATCCTTTTGACTACAATCAAGTGAGACTCTTTAGGAGCAGCCTGAAATAAAGACACAACCACAGTTGCAAACATGATATCTGGTCTAGAAGCTGTTAAGTACATCAAGGACCCAATCATACATCTGTAAAGTGTTTCATCAACAGCCCTACCTTTCTGATCTGCATCCAGTGTGTGGTGTTGCACATGGGAGTATAACAGGGCTTACAATTTTGTAAATCAAACTTATTCAAAAGATCTTTTGTATATTTAGACCGATGAATGAAAGTCCCATCAGCCTTTTGTTTGATTTGCAATCCTAGAAAGAACTGTAATTCTCCCATTGCACTCGTTTCAAACTTCTTATGCATTAAATTAGTAAAGTCATCACACAACTGGGGATCAGAGGATGCAAAAATAATATCATCAACATAAATTTGAACAAGTAGCTTATGCTGATCCACCTTCTTAATGAATAAAGTTTTATCTATGGAGCCTCTAGTGAAATTATTTGAAGAAGAAAAATTGATAATGTCTCATACCAGGCTCTAGGAGCTTGTTTCAACCCATAAAGAGCCTTATCAAGCTTGTATACCCAATCTGGATGTTTATTATCCTCAAAACCTGGTGGTTGACACACAAACTTCTTCTTTTATTTTAACATATAAAAATTCACTTTTAACATCCATTTGAAAAAATTTAAGATTGTGAAATACAGCATAGGCTAGGAACAATCTAATTGCCTCCAGTCTGGCTACAGGGGCAAAGGTCTCATCATAATCAATACCTTTTTTTGTGAAAACCCCTGAACACCAGTCTGGCCTTGTTCTTAACAATAAGCCCATTTTCATTGTTTTGTTCCTAAACACCCATTTAGTGCCATTGCACATTACCTGGGGGTAGAGGAACCAGTTCCCACACTTGCTGTTTCTTGAACTAAGTAGCTCAAGCTGCATGGCTTCCACCCATTCATTGTCTCTCAAAGCAACATAATAGTTCTTTGGCTCTTGCTGATTGATGAAGAGAGCATAGAAGCACAAGTTAGACAATTGACTTCTGGTTGAGACGCCAGCATTGATACCACCGATGATTTGAGACATGGGTGATTCTTCAGCTCTTGGTGCATAATAAGATCAGTGCAAGTGTTTGTAGCCGGTTCAGCATCAGCAGATGTTGATTCAGATTCTTGAAACCAAGTATTAGATAGCAAATCACACGATGTAGGAATCAGAAATCTCATCAGCATTTGTTGTGGATGGAGCTGCTGAAGGTACAGGAACATCAAGTTTAACAGACTCAGGCAGTTGGTCACTGAACTTGAAATGGTGAGTACTGATATCATCATCATCTTCAGTACCACCAGGTGGAAGACTTGCTGCAGAAGATGATTTATCCACATGATCTGCAACAGCTGGAGTTTGATAAGGAGCATATTGTATTATGTCCAGATCAAACAACTCCACAGGGTTTTGTGGAATTTTATCCTTAGGAGATTCATTGAATTTCACATGCAAGGTTTCTTCAACTATCTTTGTTCTGCAGTTGAAGACTCTGTAAGCCTTGCAAGTGGATGAATAACCTACAAAATACCCTGCATCCACCTTAGGATCAAATTTGTGGAGTTGACCCTTTGTGTTGAGAATGAAACAAGGACATCCAAAGGCTCTGAAGAATGAAATCAAAGGAGCCAAATGATGTAGAGCTTCATATGGAGTCTTCATCAACCTCTGATTTACTAACACTCTATTCTGCACATAGCAAGCTGTATTGACAGCTTCAGCCCAAAAGGTCAAAGGCAACCAGAGTCAGCCAACATGGACCTTGCAGCTTCAACTAAAGTCCTGTTCTTTCTCTCCACTACTCTATTTTGTTCTGGAGTCCTTGGGATGCTAACTGCCTTTTGATTCCTTTGTGAAGATAAAAATCATCAAGTGTATGGTTTCTGAATTCAGTACCATTGTCACTCCTTATACACTTGACTGATAGGAAATACTGCTTCTCAACATACAGCACAAAGTTTGTAATCTTCTGAGCAACCTCATCCTTTGAATGTAGAAAGAAAGTCCATACGAATCTGAAGTAATCATCCACAATTACAGACAGTATTTCTTCTTTGCCATGCTCATCACTCTCACAGGACCAAATAGATCCATGTGCAGTAACTACAAGCAGGCAGTGGACTTAGGTTCTTCAATGGAGGGAATGAGACTTTGTGTTGTTTTCCTTTCAAACAAGCAGTGCAGGCTTCATCACAGTGGAACTCCTTTATTGATAAACCTCTCACTAAACAGTTGCGGATCAGCTGGTTCATGTTTCTGAGATTGACATGACCCAGCTTCTATGCCATAGTTTAGATTCCTGAAGAGAGGCTTTGGAGAACAGGCATGGATGACCCTTCAAATCAATCTTCTTTGACAAATCCAAGGCATACACTCTTCCGATCCTGTTGGCCTTCAGGAGAGTATGTTCATCCATTACCTTGTCAATCAGCCTCAGAACTTGGGAAGACAGAATCCTGCAGTTCTGGCTGTGAAAAGTGCAACATGCCCTTTATCACACATCTGACTGACACTCAGCAGATTATACTTGAGATTCTCCACATGGTTGACTCATCAAACCGGATTTGTCATTAGACACATATCCTTTCCCAATGATGTAACCTCTGGCATCATTTCCAAATGAAACAAATCCCTTCTTTCCTTGAGAGTAGTCATTAAGAAGAGAACTGCTCCCAGTCATATGCATAGATCCTCCACTCCACATACCAGATGCTCCTTTGGCATGTTGAAAAACCCTGCATAAAAGAAACTAGTAGATTTTGAGACCCAAACCTTTTTGGTTTTGGGTCTGTTTTCATCAACAGATGCAACCATAACTTGTTCTTATGATTAACAGCTGAAGAAGGAAAATGGATTCCTTGGATTTGGGCTTGGAATGCCTTTTCAGTGATTTGATCACAAGTGCATCTAGTTGGTTAACTCTCCCCAACAAATGTTGAACCATCATAACAAGTTGTGTCTGATTGTAGCCAAAGCTTTAGCTCTTGTGACATATCAGTACTTGTGTTTGATGAGTTCTGTGATCCACCATTTCCTCCTTAAAATTAACAGACTTAGTCTGATGTTTATCATGAGGAGCACCATCAGCTGTTTGTGATGAACCTTATCCTTCTTTTGAATTGGTTGAAGGCTTGGGTTATCACAATGGAATGATTGCGGTACAAACTTAGTCTCAAACTCAGTTTTCATTTCATCATCTGGATTTAATGAGCTTATCTCTGTTGAGTTGGAACCCTTTCTGTACCAACATTCATCAGAAAGATGATTGAATTTACACATATTTCACATGGTTATTCTTCATCTTGGATTGATCAACTGCTGATGTTGAAACTACTGAAGGTGTGCTTTCAGTACTTTCCTCATTTTAGTATTGTGTTCAGTACTGAAGAATCTGTAACAACTGAAGAGTTGTTCTTCAGCTGTTATTGTCAGCAGTTGTTAATCCATTTATTTCAGCTGATTTGAAATGCTTTTCAGTTGTTGTAACTTGCCTTCAGTACTTAAGTTACTTTGAGGGACAACATTGAAATACTCAGCTTCATGTGCTTATCAGGGTTAACCCATCAGCCAATTGACTTGCTGAGGTATCAACCCTTATTTCATCTTATGATTTTGGGAGATCACTGTGGGATTCACATGATAAATGGTTTGGGGATTGCTTTCACTTTCAGTTTACTATTGGTTTTGGAGTAAAATCTGTTGGAGGTGCAATATGGTTGTAACCAATTCAAACTTCACATTCGAAGCAGATTGCTTACTGAGCAGCATTTCAAATCCCTTGCAGGATGACACCCAGCGGTCACACTCAACTTGGGTAACTGCAAGTTTCTTTGAGTTCTTATGGTTCTCAAGAATGACCTCTAGCTTAGCCTTTTCATCATTTAATTGGCATTTAAGCTTATAAATCTCATCATCTTTGTCCTTAAGGACAGACTCATATTCAGCTTTTCTTTGGAAATAGTTTGCTCAAGCTCTAGATTTTGATTAATTACAGCTACATTTGCTTCTCTAATAGAGACAAATGCATCTATGCAAGATTCAGAAAAAAGCTTGGCCTTAGCCTCAGAGGATACATGGTTACCTGTGAAGAAGATGCATTGGAGCATGAACCTCAGTAGATTCCAGGCCATGAGAGCTAGATTCCCAAAAGGATGTTCACCACCATGTTGACCATCACTAGTAAATAATTGCTCAGTACCAGAGAGATCATCTGGTAAACTGCTCCAGTCAACATTACCAGGGGTGAAAAAGCTGTGAGGTTTGTGATTGAGATGGTAGAGGCTCAGGTAATGCTGGTGGTTGTTGTGCAGTAGGAACTTGAACTGGATTAGGTGAGGCATGTAATAGCAGGGATACGGATATGACATTGGACCTGAGGGACAAAATATGCAGGCAAAAAGGTGTGAATGATGACTAGAACTAGCAGGATGTTGCCCCTGTTTTGTGGACTAGTGCTTGGAAAAGTCACAAAGGGTGCAGAGGAGTTAGATCCAGATGATCTACACTCTCTTGCAAAGTGTCCAAGCCTTTGCATTTGTGACACCTCAACTTACTCTTGTCAAAACCAACTTTGGTTTTGCCAGAGAGTCCTGGAAATTTCCTGCCAGTCCTCTTGTAGAACTCTGAGATCTGATATTAATCAAGGCCATTTGGCTCAGAATATCCATCTTTCTAGATCATCATCAGCTATTCCTTTCAAATCATCCATGATAAAACATAAATTGTCACTATTACAGCTCAAGTGACTATCAACACCAACGAATGCATGATCTGAACTGTTTGAAGAGAATCTATATGCTCATCATAATTACTTTCAGATGCAGCATATTCTGACTCATGACCAACCAAGGCAGTGTTCCCTGGTACAAAATCATCAGTGAGCTTTCCTGATGATGCCAGTTCCTTTTTCTGCTCTATCTCTCTCAAATGTAAGCAGTTTCCCATGAAGTTGGGTGAGAGATAGTTATCCAGATTTGCACTGGAGCGTAGGACAATAGTGTGTGTCCCATCTCTCAGGCAGTGATCTAAGGAATCTGTTGTCATCTGGCTATTGGTATATCATGTTTGACCATTTTTAGCTCAGAGATCAAACTGGAAAAACGCTCAAACTGTTGAGTCAGTGTCTCACCCTTCTATGAGAGAATGTTTTATTGTTGGGCAAGGATTTCTCTGTTGTTTGCTAAGACCTCATCAGTTCCACGAATTGTTCCTTCAGTGCATCCAGAGGTCATGAGCAGTTTCATGATGCATAAGCCTGAATAGATTTCATTCGGCGTGCCATGGCCAGAATCCATGGGCTTTAGCATCAATCTCAAACAGTTTCCGATCTTCATCTGAGTATTGTTCCTTCTTCTTCGGAACCATTTGATTGGTTTCCGGATTGTTCACCATAGGGATGTGGACCATGTACCACCGATGTCCAACAATCTGAACTGTTAACAGACAGGTGATGAAGCATTCTTCGTTGCCATATGTTATACTCAGTCCTAACCAGCATCGGAGGCTTGGTTGAAGAACCGGTATTGTGAGGGTCATTAGAAGGAGTAGTCATTCTCAGATTCAACAAAATCAATTAAGTTTTAACAGATTTGAAAACACACAACAACAAATAATTAAGTTTAACAGTTTTAACAGACAAATTGAACCAAGAGAAACAGAAAGCATAAAACGAAAGTAGCAGAAATTCAATTAACTATAACGATTCTTGCAAATATGCCAATTCAATCAAATGCAGATATCGATTAGCAGTTTCAATGATCAATTGTTAGATCGATCAATGATTAACCAGCTCTGATACCAATTGTTAGGATCAGTGATCTACGTTTGATTGATTAGAGAGTATTGCAGTGGAAATCAAACAAAGAATTAGACAATTCACAAGAATACAGTTGATATTCAAAGTAAGAGCAAACGATTATAGAAAGAATCTGCAAATCAAATATTTCATTCAATACGCGCTTTCGTGGTGGCAAAATGTCACACTTACAATCAGGTCAATCATCCCTTATATAAGAATGTCGTGGTGGAATATTCCTTATATAGGAGATGTGACGTCTGCTGATGTCATTTGATATGACATCTAACAGATTATTTAGACTACTGAGCTAACACAACTACTGAAGATGTCAAAACAGCTGACCTTTTACAAAAATACTAAGTGTTAACTATCACTACAACTACTGAAAAGAAACTACTGAAACTACAACGACTGAAGAACATGCTCTTCAGTCGTTTTACAGATACTGAAACATAAAAGAAAACTACAGAAAGGAAACCATCACAACAACTGAAGAATGTTCTTCAGCTGTTGTAACAAACTCTGAAGGCTTCCGTACTTGTACTTGAACTTCAGCTATTGTCATCAGCTGATGTCTTCAGTCTTTGTACTTCAGCTATTGATCTTCAGTACTTGTTCTTCAGCTGTTGATCTTCAGACTTTGGTCTTCAGCTGTTGAAGTCTTCAGTACTTTAGTCTTCAGCTGTTGAAATCTTCAGTACTTTAGTCTTCAGCTGTGATCTTCAGACTTGGTCTTCAGCTGCTGAAGTCTTCAGTACTTTAGTCTTCAGCTGTGTGAAGTCTTCAGACTTTGTCAAACAGCTGATCAAGTCTTCAGCAGTTGTGGTGATGTCTGTGGGACTTAGAGGTTTTTCTGATCAGGCTCATTGGTTCTATTGGTCCAACACTGCTATCAATACTGCTCCCAGGCCAAGCACTCAAAAGATGAGTGAGGGCAACAAGGATAAACATGCTCCTATCCTCTCTATAGGATGCAGAGTTGCACCTCAAGATTAAGGAAGAAAGAATGAGAAAAGGCTTTAAAAAACATGCTCCTATCCTCTCAATAGTTCAAGAAAGTCTTGTGAAGAGGCTTGTGGCAACTGAACAACCTTAAGAAGACAAGGAAGCTGACAGACAAAACATAATCAACTATCTGAGTGCCACAGGACTATACCAGGCAGTTTTACTTCTTCTCATATCATATGAGTACATAGAGTTCGAGTAACTCAAGAAGCTTGAGCAACATGACCACAAAGAACAAAAGGCTGCTAAGAGAAAGATGAGGAAATAAGCAGCAAAGTCAATAGCTATTATCCTAAAGAATCAAAAGAAGTCTGTTGATAGGCAAAGGATGATTAGCTTCTTAAGGCTGTATGGATTCTCTGGAAGGAGGCTTGGTCCAATGTCTCTATCTACTATGGACGAGCACATTAGAGTGATCAAGCAAAAGATTATGAGAGGAGAGCTTGTTGACTTACACTCCCCACCAAGTCAAGTTCCTCTTGAAGTTGAGGTTGAGGTTGAACTCTTGAGACAACACAACCTGGACGTCATGCTAGACCATAGCAAGCTTCTTCTGATCCATAGCAAGGTCTAACCCTCTCCTTCTAAAATTGTAAGGAAAAGAAACAACTGGAAAGACAAAATAGAACAACTAGTGCTAAAGGCCAACCTTCTCAGTGAAAGACTTCAAAGAGGAGAAAAAGGATGGATACTAAAAAAGTATCTCAGACGAAGTCAAAAGCATCTATCTCTAAACCTCAGGATGAGTAAGAACATCCTATGGAAGTGCAAGACGTGGTAGCTCAACCAACTTCAATTCAAGTAAAGCCATCTTGTCTTAGACCTTTATTGTTGATCCAGACATTTGGCATGTCACTTGAGATCAAGGGGGTCAAGATGTCTACTCCTGGCAAGACATGCTTAACCTACCTCTGCATAATCTCTTTGACATGAGAAGATATTTTAAGAGTCTGGGTGATCCTGGCCAATTGATGAAGAAAGGAATGGTCATGATCATGATGAGGATTGTCAACATTTTAATCACTTCTCTATTTGGTATATCAGCCTAGGGGGAGTTTGTAAGGTTTACAGAAAAGCTTATGCACCCAAAACAACCCAAGTGTTTCACACATGGTACATAGTTGAAGTTGCTTTGGAAATTTTACACCTTGCACAAGAAACTACTCTTAGTGTAAAATCTTTTGAAGCGATGACCAATATCTTCCGAAGCCAAATATGAAGTATTCCGAAGCTTCACAGACAAAGTCTTCTGAAGCCAATGAAGTAAAGATAGATTTCTTTCGAAGACTTTAAAAAACATGCTTTCTCTGATATATTTTTTGCATAAAGCTGAACCATTTTTCACTACAACTCTAATAACTCACCAACTTATAAGTTAGAGAAAAGTGTCATGCTTTTGCAAATACATTAAGGTTTTGAGTCTGTAACTTTTTACTTTATGTATCTTTTATCCTTTTTGTAATATATTAGGATGTGAGCTATGACATGTCATAGTCACAAATCAAAAGGCAAGTCCGCATTTTGACTTTACATTGATCTTGTTGTCTAGATTGTGTTCCAGCTCGCCTTCAAAGTATGACCGGTTATAGGATGTAGCATAAAGTATCTTGAGTCCTTGTATTTTAATTCATATTTTGTAACACTTGTAAAAGGAACTTGAGAAGCAATATACTGCAATTTTGAAAACCAATTTTCTTGTGTTATTAAGTTTCTGTCTCTTACTTTTGCTTTTGTTCTTAGCATCATCATAAATATAATCCTGGTTCCTTGTTTGATCTGTTAAGTGTTCTAACACTCTCCTTATTGTGAGACTGATTGTATTGAGTAGCCCTTTCATCGGTCCTGCAACTTATTTATAAAAAATGTTAATACTATTCACTTTTGTCGGAGACTTTAAAAATCTCCAATAAGTTTTCAACAAATATTAATGTTATCTATATAATTATTAATAGAGTGAATGTATAATTATTTAAGAAATTAGCTAATTTGATTATCTAATACACATATTTGTGTATTTAAACCAACTTGTTGAAACATTGATATGAGATTCATTAATATATAATATAATAAGCTATAATGATTTTCCATATTTGTACACTTTAATTTTTTATTATGTATATTTTTTGTTTGAATAATATTATACAGTTTTAGTTTAAAATTTACAAATTATAATGTAAGCTCTAATTTAAACGACCTAACGGAAGAGCCAATTAGCGAGCTAATGTGGAAGCCATGAGCACAAGCTGACTTTGGCTAGAGCTCGTCTCGATTATAAATATGCAGATTATGAGCGAGTCACGAATCACAAGCTTTGTAAACGGTCATAGTAACTTGATTTTAATGTTCATAATATAATTTTACATACGTTTGTTTTATTCTTTGAATACTTTGAACTTTGTAGTTATGCAACTTTACAAGCCTCCTATTTTTTTTCCACTCGGTCATGGTGGATACTAACACAATTAAATTCTCATCCCTTAATGGAAGAGCTGAAATAATTTCAAATAACAAGATTTCTTATGAAGCCTAATATAGCTTCTACATTGAAATAGACATGCCCGTTGTGCCAGTTTCACACGACAATGACCTTGAGCTTTTACCATTCATAGATATTAAACATCATTGTATGGATTCAAGTTGTGATCACTTATTACTTTCATTTATTTCTAAAAAATGGTTGTGATTAAACATCTTGTACATTATTTGTTCTACGTTCTTTATTGTAGATGGTGATTTCTACTGGAGAAGATGTTGTAAAGTTCAAGCCATAGTTTAGTAAGATCAAAGAAGCTTTTTGTATGTCATAATCACATGTCAAAAGGCAATGTGACTTTTGACTTTACATTGATCTTATTGTTTAGATTAGTGTCTAGCTGACCTTCAAGTATATGGTTGTAGATTATAGTATTAAGTATCCCATGTATCAGTCTTAAAAAGAAGCTTTGTAACACTTGTAAACACTCAAGAGCAATATAAAACATCGTTGAAAACCATCTTTGTGTTCTTGAGTGTTCCTTACTTGTTATTCATTGTTTACTTGCCTGGTTCTTTATTGATCTAGCAAGTGTGTTAGTTGATAATCTCCAACTGCGAAACCATAATCGGTCTTGCAATTGGTATTAGAGCATCCCATGCTCTTGATTACAAGATCTCACCATCTTGAAGCATTTTTTATGTAAGCCCCGTTCCCGGAACGCTTACAGCTGGGTTCTCATCGCACATAAAACATATAATTACATTTGTATTTAATAAATCGCAGCGGAAAACTAAAGCCAACTTTCATTTCCATGTAAATGCTTTTTCAAATTAATAAACATTCATTACAAAAATCATTTGTTCGCATTACAATGCAAAAACATTAATCAAAAGAATGTCATCCCAAAAGAGCTGAGTAGTCGCCCGTGCCATCCTCAGCAAACATTACCTGCCAACTGGAAACACATCAAAGTTAGCGTTGCTGAGTGAGTTCTAGTTTTATAAATAAAACATACTTTACTTTCATATAAAACCGTTCGTTACTTTTACATGATCACACATCGTACGTACACATAGATAATATCATTATTATCTTCTTCATTCGTTCATTCGTTCATTCGTTCCTTCATTACCTTACTTGCGCATCGGACATCATCCCAAACCAATACCATGTGCTACACCCCGGTTAGTCGTAGCTACCGGGCCGAAGTCAACGAATGACAACTAAACGTATGCCACGATACTAGGAGTAACCATCAGTCTTAGCTACTGGGCCGAAGTCAACGAATGACAGCTAAACGTATGCCACAGTACTAGGGGTGAGCGGTAGAGGTTCTACATTTGGGGTCAATCACCAAGAGGGACCCCGTATCCGATGTGTGCAAGACGTTTCATTCGTTCATCATGTTCCTCTTTCTTTATCTTTCACTTTACGTTACATAATACTTCGTTCATTCATCATAACAAGTAAAGCCACAGGAAAGAATTATACATCACATTAAGGAACATAAACATGCATCAACATCAAATCATACAGGGCAACATCATACATACATAACGTACAACATCATCATCCTCATCATGCCCAACATGCTTCTAAGACCTCGATCGTCATCTTAAAAACTCTTATGGGAACCTTTACATCAACACTTACATCTGCACTTTCCCCCGAAAGTCAGAAGTCAATCTACACCTTCCCCGGGTTCAACAGCCCTATTCGGGCGTATGGACACCCTTCAGTCGCATGGCCTCCATGCGACTGAACATCATGCGATTGAACTAATGCGGATGAACACCTATGCGAATGAACATCCAGTCGTGCGAAAGGGCAATGCGGATGAGCACCTATGCGACTGGACCTTCAGTCGTGCGAATGGTCTTTCAGTCGCATGACCCCCATGCGACTGGCCCTCCAATCGTGCGAATGAACCCCAATCGTGAGAATGGACCCAATCGCACCCTAATCGGCCGTATGGCCTCCATTCGGCCTCCAGTCGGTCGCCTAGCCCTAGCTGATGCAGAATGCAGTTCAACCCGACTGCAGCCGAGGGTTTTCGGCCCCCAAACTCATCTAAACCCATTTTAAGCCTAAATCGACCATCCTAAACTTAGGGATGCATACCATAACATCATTCAAGCACAAACAAGCAAGAAATCAAGTCACAATCGCGTCATACATATACATACACATACACAATGGGTCAACTTACACACATACGAAAAACTCGATTTCAGATGTTTTCCAGCCCCAAATCGTTTGAAAACAAGTAAAAGAGGGGTCCTAGAACTCACCTAAACGAGCACAACAACAAGAGCTTCGATTCGGCTTGCTTCACGACGATTTTGGCGACCCGAACCGACCCGAACCAACACTTTTTCCTCTTTTCTCCTCTTCTTTCTCTCTTCTCCCTTTATGAAGCTGAAATGTGGATGTGGGGAGAGTGGGCTGCCCTCTCCCTAGATATATCACCATATTTCCCAACTTTTCTTCGTTGGCGAGTTTGGTCCCTCGACTTTTGGACTTTATTTTCTTTTCTTTCGCCACCGGCTTCAAAATGATAAATATCCGGGTGTTACATTTTATTTTCACATTCATTTACTTGCTAAAATGGCAGATCTTTCAAAGGCTGATATGGAAACTGACACAACGACTAAGTCTCCATAGATCACTCTGATGACTTTGACACTTGGTGCATGGGAATGGGAGGCTTCATTAAGTCTCAAGATATCAGGATGCGGAGATTTGTAGCCTCTAGACCTCACATCCTAAATAGTACATCAGCAACTGTCGGAGGTGGGATGATATCCAAGAAAGTGCTTGATTATTCAGAATAAGACTTGAAGAAAATAGATATTGTTCAGAAATCCCTGACCGCTCTTCAAACTAATCTTCCCAACTCCATCTAAAGAGGCTTCAAGAAATGCATGAATGCAAAAGAACTCTTGGATGCACTGAAGCTGATGTATAAGGATCTGAGGAAGCTAAGAAGGACAAAAAAGACATTATGAAGCAGTAGTTAGAAAATTTCACCTACAAGATAAGTGAAACTATGACTTAACAATACTTCAGGTATATTGAGATTATAGATACTTTAATGGATGTTGGAGTCAAACTTGAGAACAGGGATATAGTGAGGAAGTTCTTGTTTTGTTTTCCTAGAAAATGGACACACTACTTTGTGGCCATGAAGAGAACTAAAAAACTCTCTACCATCACTCTCATTAAGTTGTATGAAATCCTAAGCGGTTACCAAATGGAGATGAACATGTAAAATCTTTTTCCTAACTCATCTAGCATCCAAAAGAGTTCAGCCTTTCATGTTATTGAAAGGGACAACAAAGAACCATGACATTATCTTATTTGCTACCCTGACATCTCACCAAAAGGTCCTTTCATTACCTTCCCGAAGAGGACCAGGGGAGAGCTATACTCAAGGACGTCCTTTCAAGGAGCCTAGCTCTTGTCAGGCCTTATGTCTTCAGATGAAAGTTTTGGTAACCTTTTCTTCACCCTTAAATACATGGACTGCATCCATCAAGATGATCTATAGAAAAATATTCTAGCAAATGGCTCTTCTTATTCATAGAGCCAAGAAGTTCTACAAGAAGATAAGGATGGAGCTTCCAAGCAATGTGTCTAATTGAAAGATTGGGCCGGATAAGAGCAAATTAAAGTGTTACAATTGTAAGCAAATAGGCCACTTTGCTCAGAAGTTTAAGGCACCAAAAACAAATAGTGGCTGTAACATCTGCCCATTTTGGAAAATGGAAACCCAAACCCGAACCCGTTTGTCAATTTTAGAAAGCAAATTCATAAGTTAGCTATTTAATTTATTTTAATCTTTCAAACACAATGAGTATACCATTTTATCCAATTTAAATTTTATAATTTATGAAATAAAAATTATTGCAACCCTTATAAGGTTTTCATAAATAATTATGAGAATTATATCATTTAAGTTCAAACAATTCAATTCACATTAATAAAGTTTATTCTTAATTATGATTTTAATTATATAAGTTATAATAAATAATTAAGTTGTAAAACATTTTTTTAAAGATTTAAAAAAGGGTTACGAAAACTCCACAAAATATAATTTTATTTATTAATTGAATATGGTTTTATAAAATTAGAAGTGATAATAAGTTTGGGGTCAAATTTGTAAATTATAAAACTTGTTTAAAGTTGTTACATGAAATATTAACTATTAAAAATAGAGGGGCCAAAAGTGTAAATTTCGTTTAAAAACCCAAGCCACCCAAACCCACCCACGTCGACTTTTTTCCCTTCTCCGACCACCATCTCCGGCGGTCCTCCGGTGACTCATTCACACCCAACACACTCAACTAAAATGCAATTAAACCATCCTGAAACTCTCGTGAACCTGTTTCGAACCAATGAACCGTTTCAATTGAGCATGTATGGCTGTTATGGTAGTGAACCCGAACCGAGACACATCGATTTAACCTTACATTCAACCTCATTCAAAACAGACCAAATAGAGTTATTAAAAGCTTGAAAACGTTCCCATCATCATGAGGAATTTAATTCATGAATAATTACAATTGAAACTACATTCTAACTCTCGAATCAAACCTGAAACAACCAAATTAGGCATTTAAATCAAAGAGTCAAAACATATGAAATTAACTTTATATAAAGAAGTGAAATAATCTACTTTGTTCTCTGGAACCTTCTACAACTCCGATTACAATCAAAAACAGATCCATTCACCCCTCTCGAATACCATTTTTACTTCAAACCTGCAACCTACTCGAACACCATCTTCTGAACATCTTAGCTTTCAATTAATCGAGGGTTTTAGAACATCGTCAACGTTAGAAGCTTATCAGTTCATTAATTTGGATGTAATCATCATCTTCTTCTGAATTTATCGTATGTCCAGTCGCAATATTCATTGCTCTTCTTCTATCAAATCTATACCAATAAAGGTAATTAACACATCCTCACACTTGGTTTCATGTGAGAAAGAAAAGCCCCATGATTAATTGGGTTAATAACTTTGAATTCATGTTCAATTTGATCAAAATGGCTCTAGGGTTCTTATGAAATTGGGGGTCTTTGTAATTAGTGTTTTTAAATTTATAATGGGCTTTTAACAAAGTTGAGGCCTATAGCCCACTGGTAACATACATGGCTTACACACATGGGGTCCTGGGTTCAAACTTGGGCACCACAGATTATTTTTTTATTTTTTAATCATTTAAATTTCATAAATTCTTAATATATTACTTCATCAAAAAAATTTATTATTGTTAATTAATTTATTCCAGAAGTTATATATTTAATTTCTAAAATTTTTAAACAAATAATATTCAAATTTTAATAGTTTAAAATTATAAAAAACTATGACAAAAGATATTTAAAAGTTTGTCTTGTATTACCTGATAATGGTTTTCTTCAAATCAAATAGTTATGTTATAACCTATATATCTAACATGTTATATCATAAATAGTTAACAAATCTTTCTCTAACTTTTATTTAAATTCTTGAAACTCATAAAACAATAATATATTGTACTTAATTATTATTATTAAAATCTTATATTATAAGATGTTTATAATAAATCATTTAAACATTCAAAACTTTATAAAATGGTTTAAATAATTTTAAAGTCACCTAAATAAGTATACGATTAAATACATTTATCAATTTTAAGTAATTAATTTTCTTTTCACACATATACTAATTGTTATTAAATCAATAAATTAAATTATTGAATCATTTTTAATATTCTTGGTCTTATTTGATTTATACCATCTTTATTAAACCAAAACATAAATGATTCATTATTTTAGTTAATTATTAAAAACCCCCAAATTCCAATTGAAACCCTAGCTCACCTTTAATTGTTAATCTTATTATTGAACTTAATCTTGGAATCAATACGTTTAGGTAACTTGTAAAAGAAATCATTAGAACCTCGTTAAAATTCTTATCATCACCTTATATATATATCATGTGAGTTTCCTTGCTCCTTTTTATATTATTTCACACCTTTTGGGGTGAAACATGTTAACTTTATAAAAACATTATTTATTAATTGAATATGGTTTTACAAAATTAGAAGTGATAATAAGTTTGGGGTCAAATTTGTAATTTATAAAACTTTGTTTTAAAGTTGTTACATGAAATATTAACTATTAAAATAAAGGGCCAAAAGTGTAAATTTTGTTTTAAAACCCAAGCCACCCAAACCCACCCTCGTCGACCTTTTTTTCCCTTCTCCTGTAAGGCCCCGTTCCCGGACGCTTACAGCTGGGTTCTCATCGCACATAAAACATATTTACATTTGTATTTAATAAATCGCAGCGGAAAACTAAACAAACTTTCATTTCCATGTAATTGCTTTTGCAAACTAATACAACATTCATTACCAAAAATAGTTTGTTCGCTTTACAATGCAAAAACATTAATCAAAAGAATGTCATCCCAAAGAGCTGAGTAGTCGCCCGTGCCATCCTCAGCAATCATTACCTGCCAACTGGAAACACATCAAAGTCAGCGTTGCTAAGTGAGTTCTAGTTTTATAAATAAAACATACTTTACTTCCATATAAAACCGTTCGTTACTTTTACATGATCACACATCGTATGTACACATAGATAATATCATTATTATCTTCTTCATTCGTTCATTCCTTCTTTCATTACCTTACTTGCGCATCGGACATCATCCCAAACCAATACCATGTGCTACACCCCGGTTAGTCGTAGCTACCGGGCCGAAGTCAACAAATGACAGCTAAACGTATGCCACGGTACTAGGAGTAACCATCCGTCTTAGCTACTGACCGAAGTCAACGAATGACAGCTAAACGTATGCCACAGTACTAGGGGTGAGCGGTAGAGGTTCTACATTTGGGTCAATCACCAAGAAGGACCCCGTATCCGATGTGTGCAAGACGTTTCATTCGTTCATCATGTTCCTCTTTCTTTCTTTCACTTTACGTTACATAATACTTCGTTCATTCATCATAACAGTAAAGTCCAGGAAAGATATTATACATCACATTAAGGAACATAAACATCCATCAACATCACATCATACATGGCAACATCATACATACATACGTACAACATCATCACCCTCATCATGCCCAACATGCTTTCTAAGACCTCGATCGTAGTCTTAAAAACTCTTATGGGAACCTTTACATCAAAACTTACATCTGCACTTTCCCCCGAAAGTCAGAAGTCAATCTACACCTTCCTCGGGTTCAACAGCCCTATTCGGGCGTATGGACACCCTTCAGTCACATGGCCTCCATGCGACTGAACATCATGCGATTGAACTAATACGGATGAACACCTATGCGAATGAACATCCAGTCGTGCGAATGGACAATGCATGAACACCTATGCGACTGGACCTTCAGTCGTGCGAATGGACCTTCAGTCGCATGACCCCCATGCGACTGGCCTCCAATCGTGCGAATGAACCCCAATCGCACCCTAATCGGCCGTATGGCCTCCATTCGGCCTCCAGTCGGTCGCCTAGCCCTAGCTGATGCAGAATGCAGTTCAACCCGACTGCAGCCGAGGGTTTTCGGCCTCCAAACTCATCTAAACCATTTTAAGCCTAAATCGACCATCCTAAACCTTAGGGATGCATACCATAACATCATTCAAGCACAACCAAGCAAGAAATCAAGTCACAATCGCGTCATACATATACATACACATACACAAACGGGTCAACTTACACACATACGAAAAACTCGATTTCAGATGTTTTCCAGCCCCAAATCGTTTGAAAACAAGTAAAAGAGGGGTCCTAGAACTCACCTAAACGAGCACAACGACAAGAGCTTCGATTCGGCTTGCTTCACGACGATTTTGGCGACCCGAACCGACCCGAACCAACACTTTTTCCTCTTTTTCCCTTCTTTCTCTCTATTCTCCTCTTTGTGAGCTGAAATGTGAGTGTGGGGAGAGTGGGCTGCCCTCTCCCTACATATGTCACCACATTTCCCACTTTTCTTCGTTGTCGGGTTTGGTCCCTCGACTTTTGGACTTTATTTTCTTTTCTTTCGCCACCGGCTTCAAAATAATATATTCGGGTGTTACAAGTCCACCCCCCTTAAATAGGTTTCGTCCCCGAAACCTGTTATTCGTCGAACAAACGCGGATAATGCTGTCTCATTTCTTCTTCAGTCTCCCACGTAGACTCGGATCCCTTCCTGTGCTTCCACTGTACACGCACAAGAGGAACCACTTTATTCCTTAGCCTCTTTTCTTTACGATCGATGATTGCCACTGGTTTCTCCACATAGTTGAGCCGTTCGTCTACTTCAATATCTTCCAATGGGACAATCATATCTTCATCTGCTAAGCACTTCCTTAAATGAGATACATGGAATGTCGGGTGAATTCCACTTAACTCATCCGGCAACTCCAATCTATAGGCCACCTCTCCCCTACTCGAGCAATGATTCGGAAAGGGCCTATATATCTTGGGCTCAACTTGCCCCGCTTTCTGAATCTGATAATACCCTTCCAAGGTGAGCCTTCAGCATAACCCGGTCACCCACCTGGAACTCAATTGGCCTACGTCGCTTATCGGCATACGACTTCTGTCTATCCTTGGCTGCCTTCATAAATGCTTTAATCTTTTCAAGCTTCTCTGTCGTAGCCTCGATTACCTCGACGCTCCCCAATTCCTTTTGAGCAATATCACCCCAACAAACGGGTGTTCTGCATCTCCTACCGTATAGCATCTCATATGGTGGCATACCAATACTGGCATGATAGCTGTTGTTGTATGAGAATTCGGCTAACGGTAAGTGGTCATCCCAACTTCCACCAAAATCGATCACACATGCCCGAAGCATGTCTTCCAAGTCTGAATGTCCTTTCTGACTGACCATCAGTCTGGGGATGATAAGCCGTGCTAATATGTAACCTCGTCCCCATAGCGTCGTGGAATTTCTTCCAGAATTTAGATGTAAACCGAGTGTCACGATCAGACACAATAGACACCGGCACACCATGACGAGCTATAATTTCCTTGATGAACAGATCAGCCAACCTCTCAGATGAATACGTCTCGCGGATCGATAGAAAATGAGCGCTCTTCGTCAGACGATCAACTATCACCCATATGGCATCATACCCTTTCGGGGTACGTGGCAGCTTCGTAACGAAGTCCATGGTGATGTGCTCCCATTTCCATTCTGGTATATCCAAAGGTTGTATCTTCCCATACGGATTTTGGTGCTCGGCCTTCACTTGTAAGCAAGTAAGGCACTTACTCACATACTCCACCATGTCGCGCTTCATACCCGGCCACCAATAATCTTTCTTCATGTCATGGTACATTTTCGTGGCACCAGGATGAATGGAGTATCGAGTCTTGTGGGCTTCATCCATTATCTTCGCCCGTAGATCCCCAAAACGAGGAATCCATACACGACCGAATCGAGTTCTAACACCGAGTGTGTTTTCACCCAATTCCCCAACCAGGCCTCTCATTCTTCCGAGTTAAGATGATCCTCCTTCGATGCCTCATCTTGAAACTCCTTAACTTGCTTCATCACATCAGAGGTCATGATTAGTTGATAAGCTTTCACCCCGAATTGGCTCGGGCCTCTCTTTTTCGGCTAAGGGCATCCGCCACCACATTAGCTTTGCCTGGATGGTAATGGATCTCGCAATCATAATCCTTTATAAGTTCCACCATCTCCTCTGCCTCATGTTCAATCCTTTTGCTCAAAGAAGTACTTCAAGCTCTTATGATCGGTGAATATGTGCACTTCGTCCCGTAGAGATAGTGCCTCCAGATCTTCAAGCAAAGATCACGGCTGCTAGCTCCAAGTCATGAGTAGGATAATTGACCTCATGAACCTTTAACTGTCGAGATGCATAGGCTATAACCTTCCCTCTCTGCATTAACACACACCCCAACCCCGAGTAGGAAGCATCAGAATAAACCACTAGATCTTCATTCCATCGGGTAATGACAGAACAGGAGCTCGAGTCAGTCTTGCCTTCAGCTCTTCGAACGCCTTCTCTTGAGCTTGACCCCATACAAACTTCACATCCTTTCGGGTCAACTTAGTTAGTGGAGAAGCAATCTTAGAGAAGTCTTGGATGAATCTTCTATAGTAGCCCGCCAAGCCCAAGAAACTACGGATCTCGGATGGCGCCTTTGGTGACTTCCATTGCATAACCGCCTCCACCTTCGCCGGGTCAACCATAATCCCATCAGGATTCACCACATGACCCAAAAACTGAACTTCGCGCAACCAGAATGCGCACTTGGAGAATTTAGCATACAGTTTCTCCCTTCTCAACGTCTCTAGAACCTCTCGAATGTGACCGGCATGCTCAATCTCGCTCTTTGAATAAATCAGGATATCATCAATAAACACAATCACTGATTTATCCAACATAGGCCGCACACACGTTCATCAGATCCATAAAAGCAGCTGGCGCATTGGTCAAACAAAAGACATGACAAGAAACTCATAATGACCATAGCGCGTGCGGAAAGCTGTTTTAGGGATATCTTGTTCCTTCACCTTCAACTGATGATAGCCAGACCGAAGATCTATTCTTGAAAACCAACTGGCACCCTGAAGCTGATCGACAGATCATCTATCCTCGGTAAGGGGTAGCGGTTCTTCACTGTCAACTTGTTCAGTTCGCGGTAGTCAATCACATCCTCATACTACCATCCTTCTTCTTTACAAATAGGACCGGAGCACCCCAAGGAGAGATACTCGGTCTAATGAACCCCTTATCAAGCAGCTCTCGCAGCTGCTCCATCAACTCTTTCATCTCGGTTGGAGCCAATCGATATGGTTGCTTGGCAACAGGTTGGGCACCCGGTATCAGATCAATCTGAAATTCAATTTCTCTGTCAGGTGGCACTCCTGATAAGTCTTCTGGGAACACGTCTGAAAGTCACACACAACTGGTACATCAGCTAGTTGTGGTGTTGGTGTATCCACATCCTTTACATAGCCAAGTAGGCGCTACATCCACGCCTCATACACTTTCCCGCCACCGCCATTGAGATCACCTTCGGAATCGTAGTAACCCGATCACCATAAACCGTTACCAAACTTCCGTCAGGCGCTGTCAACCGAACCATCTTCTTGCGACACACAATGTTCGCCTCAAAATCCGCCAACCAATCCATCCCAAGAACCAAATCGAAACCACCCAAGGTCATCACAAACGGTCTAACAGGAAACTTGTGACCCTCAAGTTCCGCATCACAATTCTCTATCATCTCAGAAATCTGGTAGACTTACCTATGGCAGTTTCTACATCAAAGGGCGCATCAACACGTCTACTACTAACAGGCAGCTTAGCACAGAAAGCAGCAGAAATAAAACTCCTACTAGCACCAGAATCAATAACACAGAAGCTAAAGTCTGGTTCACTAGAAACGTACCGGACACAACGTCAGGGTCCGTCCTAGCCTCCTCCTGTGTCATGGTGAACGCTCTGGCGCTCGCCCTCGGTCCATCACTTCCCGTCTCTTCACCCCTGAACCCTCAGTCCTCGACTTCTTACAATCTCTACTCATATGACCAGTTTCCCCACAGTTAAAACATTTGCTCGACATGCAATCCTTCGCCATATGCGCTGTCTTCCCACACTTGAAGCACAAGTTTGACCCAAACCTACATTCCCGCTGTGCTCCCTTACACACTTGCCACACCTTTTTGACCCCGCACTTGATGTGACCACACGACGTTCATCCACCCATGCCTTTTGTTACCCATCGGGGCATCACCCCGACCAAACCGTTTCCCGTTCCAGTTCCGATCACCACCACCCTTCTACTTGCTTCAGTCACCACCACCTCCCGCTCATCATACAGCCTCCCTGCCAAATCAACCGCCGACCTAAACGTGCTTGGCCGGCGGCGATCATATGCCGGCGAACATCCACCGGTAAACCCTGAATGTACCTCTTGATTTTCCGAGACAGAGGCGTCACCTGATCAGGCACAAGCCGTGCCATTCATTAAACTTGGTGGTATACTGCTGGTGTGTCATGGTTCCAGCCTCCAACTGCAGAAACTCCCTTTCCAACTTATCCATTTCCCGATGAGGACAAAATTCCTCAATCACCATCCTTCTCAGCTCAGGCCATTTCATTTCCCAATGGCCCTACTACCCTCAGCTTGGACAATGTTGTCCCACCAGCACAGACCTGAATCCACAAAAGAGTGGGTAGCAAACTTCACCTTTTGGTCCTCTCGACACTCGCTGATATCAAGAACAGCTTCCATTTCCCTCACCCACCGTGAGCAGCTGCAGCGGTGCCGTTTCCATCAAAAGTAGGGGGCTTGCATCTCATAAAAGCCCCATAATTACATCCTCGTGCCGTTTCATGCACAGCTCTTCTCCTCCTCATCATCATCAGATAGAACCGTTTCCGGCTCTGGTTGTTCCCGTTCTCCCAGAGGATCTGTTTCTTTCTTTTCTTTCCCTTCTCGTACAGCCTAATAACTTCAGTCACCACAGACGGTAAGATTGTCTGCATGACCTGATGGACTTCTTCTACAACAGCCTCATTTACTGAGGCTCTCAGATTGGCGCTTTTGTCGCCACCCTCCGGATGAGGGGTCTCTGGTTCTTCATGAACCACCCTCTCAACTCTGGGTCTCCCTCTCTTAGGTCGCGGTTCAGCACCGTGACCTCCACCCCTAGAAGCTTTCGAAGATCTACCTCCGGCCATCACACGCACATGAAAGATTTAAACACCAACACGGTCATTCAAGGAAACAACTCAGTTTATGTCAAGTATAGTAAGTCCCAAATTACAGTGGCCAGTTGTGATTAGCCACTTACTTTACTCTTCATACCCCAAGTATTACCTGTCCTGACTACATCAGTATTTAAACCTACATACAACACATAACACATACCATGCGCACATAAAACCGGTTAACTTTACGAAAATACCTGATGACGCACGCAGCAACTCAGTTTGGCATCCCATTCCCTTTCTCCATCCCATTCTCAGTTTAAGATTAGGTTTATTCTGAAAATTTACCCATTTCACTTAAACTTTGGCTCTGATACCAACTTGTAAGGCCCCGTTCCCGGGACGCTTACAGCTGGGTTCTCATCGCACATAAAACATATAATTACATTTGTATTTAATAAATCGCAGCGGAAAACTAAAACAAACTTTCATTTCCATGTATTGCTTTTGCAAACTAATACAATTCATACCAAAAATAGTTTGTTCGCATTACAATGCAAAAACATTAATCAAAAGAATGCCATCCCAAAAGAGCTGAGTAGTCGCCCGTGCCATCCTCAGCAATCATTACCTGCGAACTAAAAACACATCAAAGTCAGCGTTGCTGAGTGAGTTCTAGTTTTATAAATAAACATACTTTACTTCCATATAAAAACCGTTCATTACTTTTACATGATAACACATCGTATGTACACATAGATAATATCATTATTATCTTCTTCATCGTTTCATTCCTTCTTCATTACCTTACTTGCGCATCGGACATCATCCCAAACCAATACCATGTGCTACACCCCGGTTAGTCGTAGCTACCGGCCTAAGTCAACAAATGACAGCTAAACGTATGCCAAGGTACTAGGAGTAACCATCCGTCTTAGCTACTGGGCCGAAGTCAACAAATGACAGCTAAACGTATGCCACAGTACTAGGGGTGAGCGGTAGAGGTTCTACATTGGGGTCAGTCACCAAGAAGGACCCCGTATCCGATGTGTGCAAGACGTTTCATTCGTTCATCATGTTCCTCTTTCTTTATCTTTCACTTTACCTTACATAATACTTCGTTCATTCATCATAACAAGTAAAGTCACAGGAAAGATATTATACATCACATTAAGGAACATAAACATGCATCAACATCACATCATACATGGCAACGTCATACATACATAACGTACAACATCATCACCCTCATCATGCCCAACATGCTTTCTAAGACCTCGATCGTCGTCTTAAAAACTCTTATGGGAACCTTTACATCAAAACTTACATCTGCACTTTCCCCCGAAAGTCAAAAGTCAATCTACACCTTCCTCGGGTTCAACAGCCCTATTCAGGCGTATGGACACCCTTCAGTCGCATGGCCTCCATGCGACTGAACATCATGCGATTGAACTAATACGGATGAACACCTATGCGAATGAACATCCAGTCGTGCGAATGGACAATGCGGATGAACACCTATGCGACTGGACCTTCAGTTGTGCGAATGGACCTTCAGTCGCATGACCCCCATACGACTGGCCCTCCAATCGTGCGAATGAACCCCAATCGCACCCTAATCGGCCGTATGGCCTCCATTCGGCCTCCAGTCGGTCGCCTAGCCCTAGCTGATGCAGATTGCAGTTCAACCCGACTGCAGCCGAGGGTTTTCGGCCTCCAAACTCATCTAAAGCCATTTTAAGCCTAAATCGACCATCCTAAACCTTAAGGATGCATACCATAACATCATTCAAGCACAACCAAGCGAGAAATCAAGTCACAATCGCGTCATACATATACATACACGTACACAAACGGGTCAACTTACACACATACGAAAAACTCGATTTCAGATGTTTTCCAGCCCCAAATCGTTTGAAAAAAAGTAAAAGAGGGGTCCTAGAACTCACCTAAACGAGCACAATGACAAGACCTTCGATTCGGCTTGCTTCACGACGATTTTGGCGACCCGAACCGACCCGAACCAACACTTTTTCCTCTTTTTCCCTCTTTCTCTCTATTCTCCTCTTTGTGAGCTGAAATGTGAGTGTGGGGAGAGTGGGCTGCCCTCTCCCTACATATTCACCACATTTCCCAACTTTTCTTCACTGGTGGGTTTGGTCCCTCGACTTTTGGACTTTATTTTCTTTTCTTTCGCCACCGGCTTCAAAATAATAAATATTCGGGTGTTACATCTCCGACCACCATCTCCAGCGGTCCTCCGGCCACTCATTCACACCCAAAACAATCAACTAAAATGCAATTAAACCATCCTTAAATTGAGCATGTATGGTTGTTATGGTGGTGAACCAAAACCGAGACACATCGATTTAACCTTACATTCAACCTCATTCAAAACAGACCAAATAGAGTTAATTAAAAGCTTGAAAACGTTTCTATCATCACGAGGGATTTAAATTCATGAATAATTACAATTGAAACTACATTCTAACTCTCGAATCAAACCTGAAACAACCAAATTAGTCATTTAAATCAAATGAGTCGAAACATAGGAAATTAACTTTATATAAGAGAAGTGAAATGTAACACCCGGATATTTTCTTTGAAGCCGAACAAAGAAGAAAAATAAATAAAGTCCAAATTCGGGGGACCAAACTCGCCAACGAGAGAAAGTTGGGTAAGTGGAGGTATTTGAAGGGAGATGGCAGCCCTTACTCTCTCCCCACACCCAAATTTTCAACAAGAAAAGAGAGAAGAAGAAGAAAGGGAGAAAAGAGAGAAAAAGGTTGGTTCGAGTTGATTCAAGAGAGCAAAATCGTCGTGTAGCGGGTCCAATCGAAGCTTTACTTCTTGGCGTTGTTTGTGTGAGTTCTAGGACCCCTATTTTAAATGTTTTTGGTCAATTTTAGGGCTGGAACACATCTGAAACCCGTTTTTGTATATGTGTATATATGACCCATTTTTATGAGTTGTGTGTGATGCGTTTGGAGTTTGGTTCCGGGCTTGTGTGTACTTGAATGGGGTTGTGGTAGGCATTCCTAAGGTTTAAGATGGTTGATTTTGGCTTAGAACGAGTTTGGATGAGCTTGGAGGTCGAAAATGACAGATTGGGTTCGGGATTAACTGCATTCTGCACCAGCTAGGGCTAGGCGACCGAATGGGGTGCGATTGAGGTTCATTCGCACGATTGGGGGCTAGTCGCACGGGGAGTCATGTGACTGAGGGCCCATTCGCATAAGTTCTCGTCCGCATTAGTTTCATCCGCATTGGTCCATTCATATTAGCTCCATTCGCATAGGACTTTTCCGCATGAGGTCTACTCGTATGGGTGTTCATCCGCATTGGTGTCCATCCGCATGAGGTCCATTCGCAAGATAGGGTGTTCATCCGCATAGGTGTTCATCGGCATTGGTCCATTCACATGATGTTAGTCGCCTGGAGGCCATGCGACTGAAGGGTGCCCATACGCCCAGATAGGGCTGTTGTACCCGAGGAAAAGCATAGTTTAATGACTGACTTTCGGGGGAAAGTGTAGATGTAAGTTTTGACGTGGAAGTTCCCGTAAGTTCATGTAAGATGACCTTTGAGATCATAGAGGTTATGTTGGGCATGATGATGATGTTGCATGTTTATGCATGATGTATGTTATGTATGTATGATGTTGCCTTGTATGATGATGATGACTGTGTATGTTGATGTTCCTTATTATAATGTATGTTTATCTTTCCTGTGGCTTTACGTGTTATGTTAATGAATGGAATGAAAGTATTATATAACATAAAGTGAAAGATAATGAAAAGAGGAACATGATGAATGCATGCATTAATGAATAATGGAGGTAAAGAAAGTCTTGCAAGATTTGTATGTCGGGACACGCCATTGAAAGATGTTAGCCCAACGGTGTGTGGGTTCGTTACCCCGGGAGGATGCACATCGGGGTCTTTCTTTGTGATCGACCATTTGTATAGAACCATTGCTGCATACCTTAGGTATTGTGGCCAGAGGTGCGGTGCACCGTTATAGGTCTATGATAGGCCTAGGTCCATTACCATGAACAGAAAGGTATTGCATATGGCAATGGTACATCTAAACTTTACCTTAGGTACTGTGGCCAGAGGTGCGGTGCACCGTTATAGAAGGTCTATGATAGGCCTAGGTCCAGTACCATGAACAGAAGGGTAAAGTTTATGGTTTGATGGAAAGCAAAAGATGTAATGATGAAGGAAAGTGATGTAAATGACGTACGATGAATGAACGAAAGTTAAAGAATGAATGAATGAATGATGAAGATAATAATGATATTATCTATGTGTATGTATGATGTATGATAACATGAAAAGTAAAGTACGGTTTTAACAAAAGAAAAGTATGTTTTATTATAAAACTAGAACTCAGTCAGCAACGCTGATTTTTATGTGTTTCTAGTGGCAGGTAATGATTGTTGAGGATGGCATGGGCGGCAACTCAGCTCTTTTGGATGGCATCCATTTATATAATGCTTTTGTGATGTAATGCAACAATATAATTTATCACTGATTAACGATGTATTAGTTTGCAAAAGCTTTTCTGACGAAATGAAATGTCATTTTTTAATGTTTCCGCTG
The DNA here is from genome assembly GCA_025506515.1 of Flaveria trinervia. Classification (NCBI taxonomy): domain Eukaryota; kingdom Viridiplantae; phylum Streptophyta; class Magnoliopsida; order Asterales; family Asteraceae; genus Flaveria; species Flaveria trinervia. The sequence goes on along the minus strand of CM046442.1, from coordinate 11,365,951 downwards.
CAATGTTTACGTAAGATAAATGAAAATGTATGTTTTGTATGTGATGAACGACCAGCTGTAAGCGTCCCGGGAACAGGGCCTTACATGAAATAATCTACTTTGTTCTCTGGAACCTTCTTCAACTCTGATTACAATCAAAACAGATCCATTCACCCCTCTCGAATACTATTTTTACTTCAAACCTGCAACCTACTCGAACACCATTTTCTGAACATCATAGCTTTCAATTAGTCAAGGGTTATGGAACATCATCAACATTTGAAGCTTTTCCAGTCATTAATTTGGATTATAATCATCATCTTCTTCTGAATCAATCTTATGTCCAGTCGCAGTATTCATTGCTCTTCTTTCTATCAAACTATACCAATCAATGTAATTAAACACATCCTCACACTCGGTTTCATGTGGGAAAGAAAAGCCCCATGATCAATTGGGTTAATAACTTTGAATTCATGTTCAATTTGATCAAAATCGTTCTAGGGTTCTTATGAAATTGAGGGTTTTTGTAATTAGTGTTTTTAAACTTTATAACTGGGCTTTTAACAAACTTAAGGCCTATAGCCCACTGGTAACATACATGGACTACACACATGGGGTCCTGGGTTCGAACCCGGGCACCCACAGGTTATTTTTTATTATTATTTTTTAATCATTTAAATTCCATAAATTCTTAATATATTAATTCATCAAAATAAAATTATTATTGTTAATTAAATATATTCTAGAAGTTATAGATTTAATTTCTAAAATTTTAAACAAATAATATTCTAATTTTATATTTTAAAATTATAAAAAACTATGACAAAAAGAATACCTTATAATGGTTTTTTTCAAATCAAATAAGTTATGTTATAACATATTTAAATCATTAATTATTCGTCTATTCATCTAACATGTTATATCATAAATAGTTAACAAATCTATTCTCTAACTTATATTTAAACTCTTGAAACTCATAAAACAATAATATATTATACTTAATTATTATTATTAAAATCTTATATTATAAGATCTTTATAATAAATTATTTAAACATTCAAAACTTTATAAAATGAGTTAAATAATTTTAAAGTCACCTAAATAAGTATACAATTAAGTACATTTATCAAATTTTAAATAATTATTTATTTCTTTTCACATATTATACTTAATTTCTATTAAATCAATAAATTAAATTATTGAATCATTTTTAATTATTCTTGGTCTTAATTGATTTATACCATCTTTATTAAACCAAAATATAAACCATTCATTATTTTAGTTAATTATTTAAAACCCCCAATTTTAATTGAAACCCTAGTTAACCTTTAATTGTTAATTTTATTATTGAACTTAATCTTGGAATCAATACGTTTAGGTAACTTGTAAAAAAAATCGTTGGAGCCTCGTTTAAATTCTTATCATCACCTTATATATATATATCATGTGAGTTTCCTTGCCTCCTTTTATATTATTTCACACCGTTTTGGGGTGAAACATGTTAATCTTATCAACATACACTCGTAAACGTTTAAAACTTGTAAAGCACTTACATTCATACTTTTATTTGTCATGGTTATTTGTGTTATTGTATGTAACCTCCACCATCTTTCCAAGTTAAAACCTAATTTTTAAGTTCTATTATAAAATTATTATAATAATTGTAATGAGTCAAATGCATTAATTTGCAATTTTATATTGTGAATTATTCATTTGTTAATTATCTAAATAACTTGTAATAATTATTGGTTTTTAAGCAATTCTTTCTTATAAAGTTATAAAATAATAAAGATTTATGAGTAAATATAAATTTTAATTATTGACAATAAATAATCAAATTATAAAGCTTACAAGTTTTATAAATGTTATGAAACTTAACAAATAATTAATTTGGTTTATTATTCAAATGAGTGTTATAAAGTCTAGGGTTGAATGTGTAATTTTTTTAAAACTAAATTAAAAGTTTTTACATAAAATAATAACTTTCAAAAACCACAGGGCCAAATGTGTAACTTATTTTCAAACCCCAAACCACCCCCACCTTCTCCCCATCGACCGTCGGCCAACTCTCCGGTCGAAGTCCGGCGACTTGAAACCTCCAAAACCCATTGAATCGTGAACCTAAATCGTTTCTAACCGCTTCAGGAACAAGAATCGAACTTGTTACTACACTTTAATTAGATTTTAAGAGTCGTTATGGGTATTCAAACACGAAACCAAAATTCGTCTTTAACCATAAAGTCGTTTTAGAATTTAATCCTAATTATAATCCAATTAAACTAACATAAATAATCATCTGGTTACCATTAATCGAATACAACCTTCAATTCCACCTGAAACAAACAAACCTCAAATTCTATCATCATCTTCGATCGCAACCTGCACCACACTCGAACACCATTATCCGGGCTTCAATCTTCGAAATTGACAAGGGGCTTTGCATCAAGAACACCATCTGAAACTATCCTCGATGTTAATTTGATTTTACTCATTATTTGAACATCAAACAAGCCTTACGTGTGTTGCGGTCTGTTCATAGCTTGTTCATCATTCATCTATTTTCAAATCGGGTAAGTAAACGTATGTATATACTTGAAATTACATGTGGAATCAAAGCCCCATGTTTATTTTGGTAATTTTTATCAAATTAATATTCAATTTGGATTAAAGGCATTCTAGGGTTTATGTAATTTTGGGGTATTCTTATGATGTGTTTTTTATAATTTAAAACCTGCAGGATCGGGTTTGTCCCTTAAAAACTTGGATTTCTCTCAAACTCACTTATAGAAACACTCAATTCAGACGGGTAAAGTCTTTTTCAAGAATTGATAATAATATAATAAGTAATAAAGGAACACACAGAAATAAATTTTTAAGGTACTTGTATATATTACTTCTCAACTCAGGATTTTACAAGACTCTTACAAGCATGATATATGAGTTACAATGAGAGACTATATATACTAGATCCTACAACTAGATATACTTTGACACCAGCTGGAAACCTAAGACTAAAGCATATACTACAATGCTAAAGTTAAGGTATCTTAGATAAAGTATTATCTAAGATATGGTAGTCATGACATGTCCATGACTTACCTTTTGTCACCAACTAAATATGGCAACTGTACTAACATAAAAAGGTAAACATTGGATTAAAGTATGGTCAACTGCATGACTTTTGAGAAAACACCATGCAGTATCTCAGAGATTTGCAGCGGAGTGTCAGGCAGGCCATACTTATGTCCACTGGATAATAGCAGTGATTCTGAAGATAAGTTGGCTTCGGAAGAACAAGTTCTTCCGAAGCCACTTATACTTCGGAAGTGGCTTCTATACTTCCGAGGCTTGAGGACTTCTGTGCTTCGGAAGTTGACTTCAGATCTTTCTTTCTAAGTCTTGAACTTTGGAAGTAGGTTCTTTGTCTTTGGAAGTTGGGACTTTTCCTTCGGAAGTAAGCTTTACACTTTGTCTTTGGAAGAGCTCCTCTGTCCTTCGGAAGTTCCACAATTAGCTTCGAAAGTCCTTATTTGTTGTACCAAAATCTTCTAAGTGACTTGGTTTTGGTTGCACCAGCCTTTCTAGATCCAACAAACTCCCCCTAGGCTGATGCTACCAAAACCTCACTTATTTCTGCTTCTCAAATCTTTCAGCACCAGGGACAAAAGATATTTGTCTGTCTCTTTGTTCTTTCCTGAAGTGGTGCTGAGAAGCTTGTACAAGTCATTGGTAGATAGGAGATCCAGTCTATCACTCTGAATGACATGTACCTTTTGTGGTGCCTCCCTGAAAAGAGTTAGTTGACGGGAGTTATAGTCATACTCCCATCTAACTATGGATTCTAGTTCAGGGCCTTCAACCATTTGTAAAAAGGCTTTGCCTTGGGTGTTGATCCCTTCCTTTCCCCCCTCTCTCAGTTTCAACTCTACTTCAATCTTGCTTCTAGCAGTTAGTTCGGCCATATGAAGGCTGCCTAGATGACTTCTGATATGGGCAGCTATCTCAGAGTTTGAAGGGTTGGAGAATGTCTTCTCCGCTAACTCAGCAATATCAAATCTGCTTAAGTGTAGCAGAGATGAGGAACTCGGCATGTTGAGCTCTCCATTCTCTCTTTCAACAAAAAGTTGTGAGATGAATCTTCGAACCTCCACCGGATGATCTTCTTTCTAGGTGCAAGAGCTTTTCTTGGCACGCTGTCGATTTTCTTCGTATCTAGTAGAGTCACCAGCCTTCTCCTTAACTTCTTTTCTTCCTCATTCAAAGTGTCTGAATTGAGGCCAAGGAGATTTGCAGCTTGGTCCAAAGTTCCTCTGGGCAGATCAAGAAATTGATCTCTAGTGAGGGAACTTGAGGATCCATCAACATAGGTCAATCGGACAGAATCCTCCTCATAGGAAATGTCGCTCAGAGTTGTACATTTTATGAGCTTTGTCTTGTCTGCTTTGAATTCTTCTAAGGAGAGATGTTAGAAGGCTGAGGGGATGGTCTAATGGGTTGATGGGTAGGTTCAGGTGTTTGGGTTCTGGCTAGAGTTTTAGGTTGGATGATGGGAAGTTTAGGTGGTTGAGGTGAAGGAGTTGGTAGAAGTGATGGTGTAGGTTCAGGGGTGAATGGTTCATGGTTGGTTCGGTTTTGATGTGGAGTGAGAAGGGTAAGGTTTCAGGTTGTGGTTGGGTTTGGAGTTTGGGTTGAGTGTTGCTTTGAAGGTTATCCCCTGTCCCCTTCTGTACATCTCCTTCCTCTTCCCCGTGCGAATGTCAGCCTTAATGTCACTGACATGTCGCTGGAGAGTCTTTTCTGACATAGGACCCACCTGCCTGCTAGAGAATCCATGAGCTCTAAGATAGCTTTTCATCCAGGCTTTCTCATCTATTTTCTTGGCAGCGGTCAGTCCTGCTTCCTCTTCCTTCTTCTTCTTTTTCAAAAGCTTTTCCCTTTCAGCTCTCTTTCTCTCTTCTCCATTTGATCTCGCTCTTTGTTGAAGAGCCATAAGATCGTATCATTGTTATGTGTAGATAATTCTTCTTGAGAGAAACCTCTGGAAGTTAGGAAAGTTATCTTGTCCCTCCTAAGCTGTAGATCAGCTTCTTTTTCTTTTCTCTCCCTTTCTTCTTCCAGGGCCAACCTTGCATCTTCTTCTTTTTGTTGTTTTAGGAGCAAGGTTGCCTTTTCCAGCTCTATTAACTCCTCTAATGGTAGCAGTAGTGCATCCTCAGTTGCAGCTTCTAGACTAACAAGTCTATCGATAATCTCTACCCTTTTTTGGTTGTTGATTGCCTCCTGGTTGGCTGCAGCTGCTTTGGTACTTGCAGCTGCTTTGGTACTTGCAGCTAACAGTTTTCCGGTCGTCAGCCCACCTTTTCTTTTGAGTTTCTTCAACCTTTCTTCCTCCTGAAGCTCTTCCGAAGTCATCTTCCTCTTTCCTTTGATGTCTTCGGAAGTACTAGACTTTGGGGTTCTTGGATAGAAGATTCAGGTTGAGTAGTAGAGATGGGAGCTGGAGTTAATGCAGATGTTGGAGCTAAAGGTTGAGTGAGAAAATCCTCTCTATTAACCTCAGATGCGAGTTCTAGGATTGCATCTGTGACTATTAGATCATCAGATAAAGAGAATAGTCCTTCCGCAGTAGCAATCTCAGCTTCGGAAGTTTGAACTTTTTCTTCCGAGGCTTTGAATTGTGCTTCGGAAGTCTGTGAAAATGCACTATCTGTCCCAACAGTTTCAGTTGCTGGGCCATCAGTCCTTGTTTCCCCTTCGAAGTTAATCTTAGGTTCCACTTGGACCTTAGGTTGACCAACTTCCTCAATAGTGGTAGAAGGTGTATTTAACCTCCGAAGCTCTTGAGCTCCGAAGTAGATCATAGACATATCAGGCTTGGCTGTTCTATGAGAGATTCCAATAGGAACTTGTTAAAGAACCTATTGAGATCTTGGAGCATCCTTTGATCCATTTGAATAACAACTGGAGGAGGCTCAGGGAAGATTGAAGCTTGTTGTACTATATTTTGATCTCAAGGAAGTGAGAGCTTGACTTTGGTTTCCTCTTGTCTTTGACTTTGTCTCTGAACACTCTCCCCCTTTTTGGTAGCATCATCCTGAGAGCTTGATGAGCTAGAGGAAGAGGTCAAGGAGACCTGAATTGGTACATGCCTAACAGACCTCTTAATCTGTTTCTCAGCTAGTTTGGCCTTGAGAGTTTCAATCTCAAGTTGCTGAGTGGCAGACCTATCCTCTAAAGTCTTAACCTTGGATTCAAGATTTGAGACTTTAGAAAGTAGGTCTTGGATGGTAAGTTGCATTCTTCCCTCATCTTCTTGTGAAGAATCACGGGGAGATGAGGTAACATACCTTGTATGTTCATCCTCACCACCAGATATGGTTCTGGCACCCTGGTTTCCCTTGCTCGATATGTCTCTTTCAGAGTCATCAAAGGGCATGGTTGCCGTAGATTCAGTCTCAGTGATGTTACATTGTCCTGAGGATCCACTGGGAATCCTCTAGTAGTGACAGCTGAATCTACATGAGTCCCCTCCACATCAGTGGGACTCACCACAGTAGGGCTTTGCTGATGTGGGCTAGAGATAGAGGTCTCTCTGGGCTCTGTTGATCCTTGAGAGGGTGTTGTGGATCAACTTTATTCCCTTAAGAGACATAATCTCTTCATCAGTTCCAGTTAAAAGGTCAATAAAAGATATGGAAGTGAAACTTAATGACCCGGACTTTGATCAATATCTAAAGGTATTGAGCCTGTGATAGGGCTGTCCCTTTTTGGCTACTCAGGGGAGTATAGAGACTCATCCTGAGGGCTTTCAGCTTGGGTTGTGGGCTCGTGGGTCTGAGATTGAGGAGACTCAGGACCCATATTGAGGTCAATTGTGAAGGATGGTTGGACCTCAGGCTGAGTGGGAGCCCTTTGTTCCACTCTAGCCTTTTTGGGTTGAACAAGAGGGGCTTGTTCAATCAGAGTGGATTGAACAAGGGTTCGTTTGGGCGTCTCTGATAAGTGATGGTGATGGGAGGAGAAGGTAGTGTTGGCATTATGGGGGTAGTTGCTGGTGGGGGTTCATCACCTGTGGGGTTAACAGGGATGTCACCAGGAGCCGTTGGCTCAGTCATACCTGGAAGAAGTGCAGTATCTCTTCCTGTGAAGTTGGTGGACACTCTCTTCAAAGTCTTGAAGATGGTCGGCCTCATTTGAGAAGCAGACAGAGCAGCTGCACAGACAAGCTTGCTCTGGTCTAGCTCGCAGTTGATTATGTGTTGGAGAAACTGGGATACATGAAGAATGTCTCCTTCTGAAGATTTCCCTGAGGTTGGTCAACACAAATCTTGAATAGTTGAAGCGGAACTTTTTACCAACCCATGAACAAGGCACCCAAGTTCATATGGGATTTGATCCCATCCCCCAGATTTATTCGACAAGCAGTGAAGGACTACGTGTAGCAGGAACTTCATTTGTACGAGAAGTTAATTTGTAGACAGTTGATCTGCTAACGTCTCCTCCATATCCCATTTGAAGATAAGAATCATCCAAGTCTGCTTTGTGGAATTCCGTTGGAGCGCCCTCATCATGAAGCTCTAAATGCTCCCTGATGAGCTGTTCAGAAATGACCAACTCCTGGCCACAGATGCTCGACGAATGACCGACCCCATTTAGGGTTTCAATCTGACCATTTGCCCAAATTTAGACATATGGTTTGAGTAAATTGTGGGGTTAACAGTCAGAGCAGTGTAGTAGGAAGATTGGTTAGGAAGAAGATGATATCTGAGAAGTCAGCATCTCTTGATGAATCAACAAGTGTGACTTGGTTGTGCTGAGGGTTGAAGCCATTTGGAAAGTTGAATGGGGATGATTTGAGCTGGGTAAAGTTGAGTAGGAGAAATTTCTAGGGCTGTAAAATTGGCAAGTAAAGAGTGAAAGTGAATAGTCGGGATTATTTAAAAGATTGTGGAATGGCGGTAATGGGGGTTAGGATAAGGTGATGTGATGGTTTAGTGGATGAAATAACAGGGCGGTAAGGTTAAAATCAGTTAAATAATCTGACATCATTGACAAAATCTTTGCTTTTTACAGTGTGGAGCCCAAGAAATTTACGTTACACAGTGAAATCTCTCTTCCGAGTGTAAAACATTTCCGAAGGTAACTTATCTTCCGAAGGCAATTCTTACTTCCGAAGCTAAATCTTTGCTTCCGAAGGTTAGAGTTGCTTCCGAATAGAGAATTTGTAAGTTTCGGAAGTAGATCTGACATGAAATCAATCGCTTCTTCCGAGACCATAAATTCTTCCGAGAAGAAAGTTATCCTTTGAGAAATTTTGCTTCGGAAGATATAAGAATGTCTTCCGAAGGTTAATTTCTCTTCCGAAGGAATTTACACTTAGAAAATTTCAAAGAGAACTTCTTGTAACATGGCTTAAATTGTATTGACACAAGACTTGCATATTAAAAAGGTTTTCAAAAGAGATCAGATTAGTCAATGTTTATCATCCCATAGCTGTTATATGATACTTAAACCTTTGTTCATCAAAAGCTTTGGTAAACAGATCAGCATATTATTCATTTGAATCAACTTTGATTAACTTGATTAGATTTTTCTCATGAATGTCTCTAATGAAATGATACCTAATGTCAATGTGCTTAGTCTTGGAGTGCTTCACCGGATTTTCAGTAATGGAGATAGCACTGTTGTTGTCAATATGGATAGGAGTACTCATAAAGTTGAATCCATAGTCTAACATCTATTTTGAATCCATAGCAGTTGAGCACAGCAGCTAGCAGCAGTAATGTATTCAGCTTCAGCAGTTGATGTAGAGACACAGGATTATTTCTTGCATTGCCATGAGATGATCCTTCCACCAAGAAATTGACATCCTCCTGATGTGGATTTCTTGTCAATATTGCAGCCTCCATAGTCACTGTCAGAGTATCCATAAAGATTGAAATCCTTGTTTCTGGATACAAGACCTAGTTTAGGTGCTCCTTTGAGGTATCTGAGGATTCTCTTAACAGCAGCCAGGTGAGACACCTTAGGAGCAGCCTGATATCTTGCACAAATGCAAGTAGCAAACATGATATCAGCTCTACTTGCTGTTAGATACATCAGAGAACCAATAATTGCCTTATACTGATGTTGATCAGTATCCTCCCCCTCAAGGTCAGGACAAAGATTATGGTTTCTGGGTATGGGTGTCTTGGCAGGCTTGCAATCCTTCATCTCAAATCTTTTTAAGATGTCAGAGACATATTTAGATTGATTAATGAAGAACCCTTCCTTCAGTTGCTTTACCTGAATTCCAAGGAAAAAGTCCATTTTCCCATGGAGCTCATCTCAAACTTCTTCTTCATAATGCTCTCAAAGTCCTTGCACATTTGGTCATTTGAGGAACCAAATATGATGTCATCGACATAGACTTGTACGAGCAAAATGTCCTTTCCAGACTTTCTAATGAAGAGAGTCTTGTCAATGGTACCTCTAGTATAGCCATTCTTCAGAAAAACTGAGACAGAGTCTCATACCACAGCCTAGGTGCTTGGTGCAGCCCATATAGAGCTTTATCCAATTTGCACACATAGTTGGGGTGCTGTGGATCTTCAAATCCTGGAGGTTGGCATACATAGACACTCCCTGTCTATATCCCGTATAGAAAAGCACACTTGACATCAAGTTGGTATACTGTGAAGTCCTTGGATGCAGCATAAGCAAGGAAGATCCTTACTGCCTTGAGTCTTGCAACTGGTGCGAAGACATCAGTATTATCAATTCCTTCCTCTTGAGTGTATCCTTGAACCACAAGTCTTGCCTTATTTTTGATGATCAAGCCTTTATCATCTCTCTTGTTTCTGAAAACCCATTTGTGCCTATAGGTACTTGACCAGATGGCAGCGGACATAGGTTCCATACCTTCTGTCTCTTGAATTGAAGCAGCTCCTCTTGCATCGATTCAATCCACCTACTATCCTTTAAGGCATCTTTTACCTTCTTGGGTTCCATCTGAGATAGAAAGCATGAGTACAGGCAGACATTCCCTTGATGAGTCTATCCTCTTGTTCTCACACCCTCAGAGACATTCCCTATGATGTTCTCAGTTGGATGAGTGTTATGAATCCTAAGACGAGGAATCACTTCTAGTTGCAGAGATAGATCCAGGTTGAACATATTCTGCTCAGTAACTAGAACACTTTGTCCAGCTGTTGTTTCAAAGTCATTCAATGAGGACTGATTGAGTGAATGAGGAACATCATCAATAGTTGGCTGTGAAGTAGTATTAACAGTTGCCTGTTCCTTCAAAATACTACCTCCTTCTACCTGGTGTTGTGGTGGATCACCTGATGAGTTTTGAGGCTTAGTAGGTGACTCACTTGTTGAAGCTTCACTATTCCTTGATATAGTTAAACTGTCGGATCTGTGAATAGTGGAAGCTTGATGTATTGTAGCACTTGGAGAATTTGGTTTAGGCCTGGGAAGCTCAAACAGTTGATCATTAGCAGCAGCATCAGCATCCTTTTGAGCACCTATTCCAACTGAAACATTCTCACAAGAGGGTTTAGAATAGTTTGGAAACAATTCTAAATCAAAATGTGATCAGGTCCATTCCCTTTAACACAAGGAGTGTGCTCATTAACAACTATATTGGATGACTCCTCAAATTGTTGATTTTTAATGTTGTATACTCTGTAGGCTTTGGAACTAGAAGAGTATCCAACAAAGATAGCATCATCCGACTTTTCAGCAAATTTTGCTAAATTGTCCTTTGTGTTAAGTATGGTACACCTGCTGCCAAAGGACCTTAGAAAGTCAATGAACGGTGGCCTCTTGTTCCATAGCTCATAAGGGGTTTTTCCATGGGGCTTAACTACAAGAACTCTGTTCTGCACGTAGCATGTAGTGTTGACTGCCTCTGCCCAGAATGTTAGAGGTAGCTTTGAATCAGCTAACATAGTTCGAGCAGCCTTAATAAGTGTCCTATTCCTCCTCTCAGCAACACCGTTTTGTTGAGGAGTTCTGGGAGCACTATATTGTCTGGCAATCCCTTTTGAGTTACAGAATGAGTCAAGAATGAAGTTCTTAAACTCAGTCCCTTGATCACTTCTAATTATTTTAACCTTGTGATCAATTTGATTTTCTATTTTAAGAATAAAAGATTTTAATGTTTTAGTAGTTTCATCTTTAGTTCTTAAAAAGAATACCCATGTGAATCTTGTAAAATCATCAACTATCACAAGGCAATATGATTTCCTTCCAATGCTCATTATACTTGTGGGACCAAAAAGATCCATGTGCAATAAGTGCAATGGAGTAGTGATAGAGTTAACACATTTGGATTTATGAGACGTCCTGTGTTGTTTCCCTTTCAGGCATGCAACACAGTTGTCTTTGCAGAAAAACTCATTTTTAGGCAAACCATGTACCAAGTTGTTTTTAGCCAATTTATTCATTGTCTTAAAATTTACATGACACATACGTTTATGCCACAGTGTTGACTCATCACTATCAGCTTTGGAAAGAAAGCATGATACTTCACCCATTGGGGAAGCATTGTTCATATCAAGCTTGTACATGTCCCCTTTCCTGGGAGATCTAAGAAGCACCAATTCTGGAGGAATTGTCATCCCTAATTTGAGGATAATGTACTCATGTTCTGTGAAAAGTATTTGGTGCTTTTGATCACAGAATTGAGAAACACTTAACAGATTGTGTTCAAGTTGTTTGACAAAGTTAACTTTGCCAACTGTTAACATACCATTGGATATACTCCTCTGCCAGAAATATATCCTCCGGTCTCACCTCCAAACTGGATAGGACCATCATCATAATGTTGAAATTGTTGAAGGAGATGTCTGTTCCCCTTCATGTGCCTGGAGCATCCACTATCTACAATCCAAATGTTGTTATTTTTGTCATATGGATGTCCCTGCATATAAGATGAGATGATTAGTTTTGATTAGAAACCCAAGCTTTATTGGTCTTGGGTTCTTGCAAAGATAATGACATAATTGAACCAAAATATGCATGGAGGTTCAATGGATGTCTTTGAAGAAGAGGTTTGGGTTATAGCATCTTCCTGATCTTCCATTCCATCCCTTGGTTGATCATGGAGGATGAGCTTATTGAAGCTTTTGTAACTAGGCATTCTTCCAAAGCTTCTTTCTTTCCGGAAGAAGCCTTCACCACCTTTTCTTCTGAAGCAGTCTTCTTCTGGGATAGTTTCAATGGGACTCTTTTGTTCTTCTGAGTCTTGACAGCTTTAGCTTCTGAAGCCTTTTCCTTTCGGAAGAAGAATCTTCTTTCGAAAGTAGCCTTTTTTCGGAAACAAGCTTTCCCTTTTTCATCACTTGAACCATTTGATATGGTCCAAATGAGAAACCTTCCCTGACTCCTTCCTTTTTAACATTATTTGCATAATGTGTGCTAGCAGGATTGTAGTAACAATCTTTGGTCATGTGGTTTTGCAGACCACACATTATGCATGCAATGTTAGTCTTTTGGGAATTTGAGGATTGCTGTTTCTTGTTCTTTTTATCTTCATCAGCAACTTTTCCCTTTAACTTCTGATCATTTGGTAGGACAGGAGTGCTGGTATTACACCCCTTTCCTGAATCAGAGTTTCCAACCACCTGGAATCCAGCTGAGATGAATATACCCTTTTGCTTTGGGTCTATCTTAAGCTTGGACTCAGCCACTTTCTTGGCAGTTTTTCTGGCTGCCTTAGCTCTACTTCTTCTGGCTTTGGTGGTCAGGGTTTGATCATCATTGGTAGGGGAAGTCTCAGTTACCTGGTTCTTCCCTGTGATGGTCTCCATAGTTGCATCATTCTTTAACTCGTGAGAAGGTGGGTCAGCAGATAGAACCTCTTGCTCTTCAGTACCACACCTAGGTTGTCTTATAGACTCATAAGAGTGTGGTGAAGCAATTTCATTGGTTCCCAACCCTCCTTTGTTTTGGTAGCAAAGTTTTGAGTGAGAGGATGATGCAAGGATGGCTTGGAATTTTTGCTCGGAAATAGCATACTTCCTGGCTTGAGCCTCAGCAGTGATAAGTTGGGCTTGAGCCTCAGTCATTTGGATATTAAATCCTTTATTTGATTCTTATAGTTTGTGTGTTCATGTTTTAATAGGAACACAATTTTCTCTAACTCCTCAATTTTTCTTTGGTAGTCAGATTCACCCTTTTAAAGTCAGATTTCAAAATATTTAAAGACTCAATATCAGATTTAATCTCCATATTGTAGTCCTGATACAATTTAACCTTAGCAATACAAGCAGAGTACAGAGATGTTCATATACCTTATTTTCATCTGTTCCAGCCATGAGTGCTTGAGCAGGAGTCACATCCTGTACCATGAAGCTCCAGTCAACTTCTTGAGCCATTGCAGCTGTTTTAGTTGACTTTCCTGTGGGCTTTGGTGTAGAGGGATGTGTGGAGGCCTGTGGGGTTCCCGGGTTGACTTGGGAGCCTTGCATTCCCTTGCAAAATGACCAAGTTGGTTACAGTTGTAACATTTGGCCTTGGTTTTGTTAAACCCAAATTTGTTGTTGATTGGGTTCTGGGGAAATTGTCTTCCAATTCTCTTAAAGAACTTCTTTGCTCTGTAGGTTAGAAGAGCCATTGTTGGACTATGTCCACGTATTCCACGTCATCCGGGCTAAAAAACTCTAGATCATCAAAGCAGTATTGATAATCACTTGAGTGTCCACTTCCTGAGACAAAAACATAGCTGTCCTGAATGGAGCTTTGCTGAGCTTGTTGAGACCTTGGAGTCTCAGGAAATGTGATGTATAGCCCAGAAGAACAGATGGCTGCTGGGTGTAAGTCAGGTATTGTTGAGGCTGGGAGCTTCCTGAGCCTTCAGCAACCATTAAGGCGTTGCTAGCAGGAAGGCTCAAGGGTCTGCTTGTCTGATGACCCCTCTTACTTTCCATTTCCAACCGGTATCCATCAAGGATCCCATAGAGTTCGGTCATGGTGAGTGTATTCAGATTTTCTGTTCTCTTAATAGAGACACAGTAAAATGTCCACTCATTGGGTAATGCACTCATGAACTTTCTTGTAAGGTCTCTGAGTTCATGAGCAATTCCTACAGATTGAAGGGAAGAAATGAGATCCATGTACCTAAAATATTGCTGGCTAAAAGTCTCTCCAGCAACATGGGTGAAGTTCTCGAACTGTTGCTTCAGTGAGTCCTTCTTGGAGTCATTTGAGCTTGAGTACATTTGAGCAAGCGCATCAAACAGCTCCTTTGCAGACTTGCAGTGCTTAAACCCCACCATGATAGAGTTTGGAATTGCAGTCATGAGAACAGTCATGGCGTTGCTGTCAATGTCAAGCTTCTTCCTGTCTTCATCATAATAATCTTCAGCTCCAGGACCTGAAGTTTTCAGGGGTGATGATGGGTGCTTTGGTCATCGTCCCCATCTCTACTTCAGATTTGTTGAGGGCCATTTTGAGTGAGGTATAAGGAGGAGTGAAAAACAGGTTGATTAGGATGGTAAGATCTCACAATCAAGAGCCTAAAAAGCTCTGATACCAATTGCAGGATCGGGTTTGTCACTCAAACACTTGGATTTCTCTCAAACTCACTTATAGAAACACTCAATTCAGACGAAGTGAAGTCTTTTTCAAGAGTTGATAATAATATAATAAGTATAAAGGAACACATAGAAATAAATTTTCAAGGCACTTGTATATATTACTTCTCAACTCAAGATTTTACAAGACTCTTACAAGCATGATATATGAGTTACAATGAGAGACTATATATACTAGATCCTACAGCCGGATATACTTTGATACCAGCTGGAAACCTAAGACTAAAGCATATACTACAATGCTAAAGTTAAGGTATCTTAGATAAAGTATTATCTAAGATATGGTAGTCATGACATGTCCATGACTTACCTTTTGTCACCAACTAAAGATGGCAATTGTACTAACATAAAAAGGTAAACAGTGGATTAAAGTATGGTCAACTGCATGGCTTTTGAGAAAACGCCATGCAGTATCTCAGAGATTTGTAGCGGAGTGTCAGGCAGGCCATACTTATGTCCACTGGATAATAGCAGTGATTTCTGAAGATAAGTTGGATTCGGAAGAACAAGTTCTTCCGAACCCACTTATACTTCGGAAGTGGCTTCTATACTTCCGAGGCTTGAGGACTTCTGTGCTTCGGAAGTTGACTTCAGATCTTTCTTTCTAAGTCTTGAACTTCGGAAGTAGGTCTTTGTCTTCGGAAGTTGGGACTTTTCCTTCGGAAGTAAGCTTTACACTTTGTCTTGGAAGAGCTCCTCTGTCCTTCGGAAGTTCCACAATTAGCTTCGGAAGTCCTTTATTTGTTGTACCAAAATCTTCTAAGTGACTTGGTTTTGGTTGCACCAGCCTTTCTAGATCCAACAAAACCCAACTTTTACCACGGCTGCGGCCCTGGTCTATTGGTTACTTACTCACGTTCATACTTGGAGGTCCAGGGTTCGAACCCGGGCACCCTCCAACATTTTTTAAGGTCTTTTTAGCCTTAAATAAATCACATAATTTTTTTAATATATATAAAAATTATTTTTATAAACTTCAAATATTTCTAAAAGTCGCCAAAGATTTTCTGTAATTATTCTAAGTTAAAATAAATATATTTTGTTAATAAAACATTTTAACAAAGATTGTTTTTGAATAATTTCTTGTAAAATGGATTGTGAATAATAATAATAAGTTATTATTGGTCCAAACATCCTTTAAATATTTATCGTTTACATCACGTTGTTTCAAATGGAGATTATTTTGAAACATATAAAACAATATAATGTGTTATTATACTCTTTTCTTATTTTTAAGGTTTGTGTTATAAGACCTTTATATTAAATCATTCACAAGTTCAAAACTTTATAAAATGATTTTAAATAATTTTAACATCATTTAAATAAGTATTTATTTAATTCTTTTTATCAAGTTTTAAATAATTAATTATTAAAATTAATTATTTCTTTTCACATATTATACTAAATTTCTATTAAATCAATAACTTAAATTGTTGAGACATTTTTATTATTCTTAAATTTAATTGATTTATATTATCTTTATTAAATCAAAACATAAATGATTCGTTATTTTACTTAATTATTTAAACCCCCAAATTCCAATTGAAACCCTAGTTCACGTCTCATTGTTAATCTTATTACTGAACTTAATCTTGGAATCAATACGTTTAGGTAACTTGTAAAAGAAATCATTAGAGCCTCATTTAAATTCTTATCATCACCTTGTATATATCATGTAGTTCTTCATGCCCCCTTTTATTTTATTTCACACCTTTTGGAGTGAAACATGTTAACCTTATAACTTATATTTGTAAACATATAGATACTTGTAAATGCACATGCAATTCATTTTTACCTTTTGTCATGGTTATTTGTGTTATTATAAGTCTTATATGAGATACATATTTTGTTTATAATCATTAACTACTAGCCTAGCGACATCTTAGATCTTTGGGCCTGACAATCCTATTTGGTGCTAAAGTCGATTATTGCCGACTCATGATGACGTATGAGTTGTTCATCATGGGAACCAAGTACACTTAGCCATTCTTATAAATTGTAATCAAATCGAGGTTTGGTTGTAACTATATGTGTTCTATAAGCTTGTTAACTCGTAACCATTTATATGAATTGCTACTTGTAACCCTTTTATATATATATACATATATGCGTGTGTTTAAACCATGGGAAATTACCAACTTTATAGTTGACCCTTTATTTTTAACATGTTTCAGGTTTGATACTTGAAGATCTTCTTATGCTCATATAAGACTTGGACCTAGTTTAACGAAATATGTTATTTCTTTGTTTGAAGTTCTTGTATTATATGGACTTATTTATCTTGTAATGTTCAATGATAAATGATACTTAATATTATTACAACTTATTTAGTTCCATGTGCTATGAGCAATCGTCTCCCATTCGTCTGCCCCGATGATTCCGTCGCCGGTCGGGGTGTGACATTGTAAGTCTTATATTAGATACATATTTTGTTTACAATCATTAACTATTGCTAGCCTAGTGACGTCTTAGATCTTTGGGCCTGACAAGCCTATTTGGTGCTAAAGCCGATGTATTGTCAGCTCATGATGACGTATGCTTATTCATCATGGGAACCAAGTACACTTAGCCAATCTTATAAACTTGTAATCAAGTCAAGGTTTGGTTGTAACTATATATGTTCTATAAACTTGCTTAACTTATAACCATTGACATTGTAACATCCTGAATTTGTGTTAACTGAGCATTAACTTTGATTAATCTTGTAAGGGCCATTGTTGTCATTTAGGGAACTTGTGGTTTATTTATGTTTGATTCTTTGTTTTCATTAATTAATTCTTTTATTTAAAAGTTAATAACTTAAACTATTAAATTGAACATAATAACATTACTAATTGATTATAAAATAAATAATAATAATAATAATAGTAATGAATAATAATAATAACTATAATGTTAATAATATTAATAATGATAATAATAATAATTATTATAAAAGCTTAGACATTAATAAATTAGTTAAAATCTAAACTTTAATTAAGTTCGGGGGTTAGTTTCGCATATTATTAAACCTTAAAAGAAACTTTTAGCATAAAATAATAAAGTATAAACAACAGGGACCATTTGTGTACGTTATTAAAACCCAACTCCCTTCCCTTTCCAACCCCCGCAAAAACGGCAGCTGGTCCGGCCACCTCCGGCCGGACTCCGGCAAGGCTTTTTCACGTGATTTAAATGCAAAATCCATCCCCAATCATTTCCAATTAATGTGTGAACATGAATCGAACACTTTTAAGCACTGTAATTGCATTTTAAAGACGATTATGAATCCAAATTATTCGAGTAACCGGTCACCTTAATTCTCAAACCGTTCACCCATTAAAACAAAATAATAATCCAATTTAATGCTATCTGATCGAAGGATTAATCAATACTACACTATTACCAAACGAAAATTCTACCCAAAGCACATTTGATCATCACCAAAGAATCGCACAAACATCGCGACCTGCAACTTACTTGAACACTAACCTCTGCGCATCAAATGTTGAAATTAATAAGGGGCTTTGGGTCTAGTCAGTCATACTGTAAGGCCCCGTTCCCGGGACGCTTACAGCTGGGTTCTCATCGCACATAAAACATATAAGTACATTTGTGTTTCATAAATCGCAGCGGAAAACTAAAACAATCTTTCATTTCCATGTAAATGTTTTTGCAAATTAATACAACATTCATTACAAAATAGCTTGTTCGCATTACAATGCAAAAACATTAATCAAAAGAATGCCATCCTAAAAGAGCTAAGTAGTCGCCCGTGCCATCCTCAGCAACCTTACCTGCCAACTGGAAACACAAAAAAAAGTCAGCGTTGCTGAGTGGGTTCTAGTTTTATTATTCGTTACTTTTACATGATTACACATCGTACGTACACATAGATAATATAATTATTATCTTCTTCATTCATTCGTTCTTTCATTCGTTCTTTATGACTTTACTTGCGCATCGGACATCATCCATACCAATACCATGTGCTACACCCTGGTTAGTCGTAGCTACCGGGCCGAAGTCAATAAATGAACAGCTAAACGTATGTCACGGTACTAGGAGTAACCATCAGTCTTAGCTACTGGGCCAAAGTCAATAAATGAACAGCTAAACGTATGCCACAGTACTAGGGGTGAGCGGTAGAGGTTCTACATTAAGGGTCAATCACAAAGAAGGACCCGTTATCCGATGCGTGCAAGACGTTCCATTCGTTCATTAATGCATGCATTCAACATCGTGTTCCTCTTCATTATCTTTCACTTTACGTTACATAATACTTTCATACATTCATTCATACGTAAAGCCATGGGAAGACATGCATACATCACAATAAGGAACATAAACATACACTCATGCATCATCATACATTTATAACATACATCATGCATAATCATGCAACATCATCAACATCATACATGCCCAACATAACATCTAGGACCTTAAAAGTCCATATTCCTAACCCTCGGGAACCACCCAAGTCAAGGCTTACATCTCCACCTTTCCTTCAAAACTGATGTTATTCTAAGTGTTCATCCGCATTGGTTACTGTTCATCCGCATTTGTCTAATACTCATCCGCATTTGCCAACACTTAGGCAAAATGCTCATCCGCATTGGCTTACTTTGTTCATCCGCATTGGCTATACTTAGCCAAATGCTCATCCGCATTGGTACAGTCATCCGCATTGACTTACTTTGTTCATCCGCATTGGCTATACTTAGCCAAATGCTCATCCGCATTGGTACAGTCATCCGCATTGACTTACTTTGTTCATCCGCATTGGCTATACTTAGCCAAATGCTCATCCGCATTGGTACAGTCATCAGCATTGGGTCGCCGCATTTGTCCAGACTTAGTCAAATGCTCATCCGCATTGACTCTTCCCATCCGCATTGGTCCGGACTTGGTCAAATGCTCACCCGCATTGACTATTACTCATCCGCATTGGTTTCTAACACAGGCCAATTTTTGAACTTAACCCAATCGGAACTGAAACTGCAGAATCATACTATAACCACTATTTTCATGCTCTAAGCTTAGATCTTACCTTCTAAGCCCTCGGATTCAACATATAACAAGAACATGAACACACATAACATCATAACATCGTCAAACACGCATGAAAAACATACGGGTCCGAGACCCAGATCAGTAAAACATATAGATTTGTATTTCCAGCCCCAAAATCGTTTGAAAACATGTAAATGAGGGGTTCTAGAACTCACCTTAACAGCTCTTGAGCAGGACTTCTTCCAACTCGTCTGAATTTGAGTTCAACCGCCTAAAAACTCACTAAAACACACACCCGAACACAGGCAAACATATATAAGCACACAAACGGGATAAGGCCAGCTTCAAACACTTAAAATTTCGGGTTTCTTACCTTGAATTCACTTCTTCAGCCTGTTTCCTCCAAAATCCGAATTCTGCACTTTCTCTCTCTAGAATTCTGCTGAATTGAGAGTTGTGGGAAAGTAGTGGGCGGCCATGCCCACTTTACACCAACTTTTCAACCCTTTTTGTCCTTTTGGCACTTTTTACCCTTCAACTTGGGTAAAATATCTTTTCCCCCTTTTTCTTCACTTTATTCTCTATTTATTTAAATAAATGAAAGATCCGGGTGTTACACATACGAAGCTACCCACGAAGTTAATTTGATTATCTTCACCGGTTGCCCATCCAACGACTCAACCCCAGTCGCGACTAACGATCGTCTGTTCCATCCTTATTCATCTGCAATTCGGGTAATTTAACATATCAAAACACTTGTTTTCACTTGGGGATTAAAAGCCCCAAGTTTAATTTGGCTAAGAACATCAAATTGATGTTCAATTTGATCCAAATAAACTCTAGGGCTCTTGAGCTTTGAAGTTTTAAGTTGAGTTTAAAAGATTTTAAAACCAAAGTAACCCAAGGCCGTGGCCCTGGTTCACTGGTTAAGACACAACTCCCTTAAGCATGAGGTCTTGAGTTCAAACCCGAGCATCTTCATGTTTTATTTTTAAGGCTTTTTAGTCTAAAAACCAATTTTAGAAAAATTTTAATAAATATAAAAAGTATTATTATAAACTTCCAATATTTTTAAAGGACACCAAATATTTTCTGTAATTGTTTTTAAATAAATATATATATCTTGTTAATAAAACATTTTAACAATGTTTGTTTTTAATAGATTCTTAGATGGATTACACAAAAATTAATAATTTATTATTGGTCCCAAATGTTCTTTTCAATTTAAATTAGTTGAATTGTAATTATTTCTTTTAGCTATAAAACTTTAGCCAAACTTTATATAAGGATCTTTTAATTTATTATAAATGTTTCTTTTATATTTTTGTATGAAATATAATATATATTTTTAAGAATATATGAATGGATTCCAATTGTTAAATGTAATTATTTGACAAGCCCCAATGCACTTAAAACCCTAATTCTCGTTTAACTATTAAACTTATTATAATTAAACTTTAACCTTGTAAATATATATATAATTTTAGGTGCCTTGTGAAGAACTACATTGGATCACTGCTTATTACATTTCTTATTAATCGTCATTCTATACTTATTTGATCAGGTGAGTATTTCTATACTCCTTTTTCATATTTTCACACTTTGGGGTGAAAGATGTTACTTTATAAACCTTGCACTTGTAAACGTTTGATTCTTGTAAACTTATGGCATTTCACCTGTATGTTGTAACTAGTTGAACTTTGTAGCTACCATGTAATGTCGAATATATGTACAATCATTAACTATTGCTAGCCTAGCGAAGTCATAGATCTATGGGCCAAACAAGCATGCTTGGTTGATCCAAGTACACTTAGCTAATCGTATATACTTTTAAACGTTTGAGACTTGTAAAACTTTGTCGAGGTTTGATTGTACATTTCTGTCTTACATCCCTAGTTTACTTTGTTCTCTAACTTACAACATGAATTGCCATCTTTTATATACTTATGTATAGAAAACTACGAAAATCTCACCAACATTATGTTGACCTTTTATTTTTAACATGTTTCAGGAAATACTCAAGTTTGATCGTCACTTTTGAAGCTTGTTCACACCTAAGAATGGACCTAGTTAAATAAATGAATAAGCTTGTTATGTTTTCTTTATTTGAGACTTATGTTTGTAATATTAACTTTGAAACTTATGAATAATATATTTGGATTCAATAATAGCGTTATGTGGCTGTGAACGATCTTAACTCTCACTCCTCGACGTTTCCGCCGTCTAGGTTGGGGTGTGACAAACATGAATTGCTACTTGTAAATATTTTTATGTATATATATGTTTAACCCATGGGAACTCACCAACTTTCATAGTTGACCCTTTATTTTTAACATGTTTCAGGTTTACTACTTGAAGATCTCTTCGTGCTCATATAGGACTTGGACTTAGTTAATTGAAAGTCTTATGTTGTTGTTTATATCGTGTTTGTATTGTAATGATTTAATTGTCTTGTATGATCTATGAAATGATATTTAATAATATTTCTACTTAATTAGTTCCATGTGCTATGAACAATCGTTTCACATTCGTCCACCCCGATGATTCCGCCGTCGCCCGGGGTGTGACAGTGGTGATACACAGTCTAGGCCAAATATATTGAGCCAGCTTCAAGAACTGAGAAGCCCAACCAACCAAAGCAGCAGGTTGTAGTTGTTATTGAAGGAGGAGGCTTTGATTGAGCTTTCAGGTGGAAGATGTCTCCCAAACCAAGCCCTGATGATAGATCATGATAAATCAAAGGTATTAGAACATTTTTTCTCTCTTGAATGCATTATTAAAGTTAATGTGTACAGGTCCTATAACTTGGAAATAATATCTGATCTTAAGTCCTTAAACATTTTAAAAGCTGATTTTAAAAGAGCAGAAAATGATTAAGTTTAAAAGAGAAGACTTAGAGAAAATCTTTTCTACTTTAAAACATGAGCATACAAAAAGGAAGATAAAGATTTGGAACTTATGAAAACAAGCCAAAAATGAGTGAAGAGGTTCACTCTAAGAAGGGTCCTCCACACACACTACTATCAATTAGAGAATCGAGGTATGGAACTTATGAAGATGAGTTGCTTCCTATTGATCCTATCTAAAAGGATGATAAAAATGAAACTAAGGAAGAGGATATAATGAATGTGAACCAGAAATGAGTGAAGAGGTTTACTCTAAAAAGGGTCACTATATCCCTAAAGAGAAGCAGAGACCAGGGATGGCTAAGTCTACACATTTTTTTGAATTCATTCTTTCATATCCACCCTTCCTTTTGATGGTTCATTCAATCCAAGGATTCAGTTGAGAATTAGACCAATTCCATTCAGCAAGACTGGATTCAACGATGACAAAAACATTCTCTGAGAGGCTTTCCTTTTTGCTTTATTATGATTTACCCATCACCATCAGCCACAAGGATTATGGAAAAGGCCAAACCAACCCAGGTACACCAAAAGTAGATATGATTGGAGTAGCGGATCCTATAGAAACAAAGACAAAGCCTGAGACAGATCCAGACAAGTAAGAAAGAATTTGATCAGGGCTGCAAAAAGAATATCAAAAAAGTGATTGAGATCAAGCCCACCTTCAGCACCTGACAAAAACAAATTTTCATCTCTGCTGGGTTTGAGGGGCGCAAGACTGAAGACTCAACCAAGGACTCTAGTACTAGGAGTCCTAGTTCTACTCTAAGCCATACTTGTAAGTAGAAGAAGGTGAGCCAATATGCATCACTACGGAAAAGGCTAGACATCCAACTCCAAAGGAAAGCTTCACCGTTAGAAGCATGCAACATCATCTAAGAAGATAAAGAAAAAGCTAGAAAAGGATCAAAACAAACCTTCTACTAAGGATGATACTCTAAGAAGAAAACCTATGGAATGCATCATGTGTGGTGAAACAACTCATTATGTTAAGGATTGAATTTACAATTCTAAGAGTACCATCCTATGAACAAAAAGATCTCTGAGAAAAATAAAAAAATGCTTCGGAAGGAAAATCATATTCCTTCGAAAGCATCAAGGTGACCCAGAAGAAGATAGGTGAAAAACAATCTTTGGAAGAAAATTTGGTATCAAAAGAAAGGAAAGCAACACATAGTGTCACATATCCAAAGGAAATGTGTCACACCCCGGGCCCAAATAAGGTGGAACGTCAGAGACTAGCAACAACATATGGCAGTGGAAACAAACCATCATAAGAGCGCAAAAGGAGAGAACATCACATGGCATTAATGTTTAAAATAAACCCGAGCTAGAAGTGAGTCTAGCCCCCAAATGAAAGGAGTACATACAACATCAGTACAATTGTTTCCAACCACAATAAATGTAAATGTTCAAATGTTTCAAAACAAAAACAAGCCAATGTCATGGTCACGTGTGACAACCGGCAATTTCAGGTCAATACCCGACCTTGACTTGGTTATAATTACACCTATAACACTTTATTTTCAATTTAA